>CM030172.1:49125875-49130875 GCA_017639675.1 Aplochiton taeniatus
TCTCCACCACGTGAGTAAAACAGGCATCCAACCAAGATGCACTTCTGCGCCATGTAAATCACTTAACTCCAATTCTCGGGTTCTGTTATTATTTGAATCTCTTGTCTTGAGTGTGCACCTTCTAATTGGGTTGGCCCTCCACCAACTGAGCTCTGTTGAAATGAATATTATTAATATCCGCTGGCTGCTATTGTTTGTCCGTTTCCCCTCTGTGCTCCCCTAGCTGCTCTTTTCTCCTGCCGTAGCCTGACCCCCAGTCACCCCTCACCTCCCACTGATCAGTGGGATTAGTTACGACCATTATCCACTCCATTAAACGTTCACCAGTGGCTGAGATGGCCCAGCTATAGGCCAGCTGCCTCGGCTTCAATCTACAGACCTCGCTGCGTCCAGGGCAGCACTGCCTAGCACTTAACACACACACACACACAGTCACCGTTATAAGACTGTGCGTTCGTGTATCGCGTGGCCCTATCTGCAGTCCAGCTTTTGTGACGGAGACCTTATTAGCACACACACATTAGGCCCATATCGTGCATGCGTGCGTGCGACGTCTCACGGGAGTGCACTTTATTGAAGTGGAAGCAAAGGCGATAGGTGTGTCTGAAATGGTGAGGTGGTCAATGAGCGCAGACCAGCAGAGAGCCGGTTCATCTGGTTCGCTCTGCGCCTCTCGGACGGGGCATATTTGACTAGAAATGAAAGGTAGTAACGTGCTGGGGTTGTAAATGCCCTGGGCTTGGATATTCAAAAAAGGCAAACAAACGGACAGACAAACGGGCTTGCACCCAGAGAGGCAGGAAGACAGGCAGACAGACAGTCAGACAGAGAGATGGTCTGGCAGACAGGTAGCAGAGAGACAGACAGGCAGAAAGGTAGGTATGCAGTATGCACGAAGACAGGCAGACACTCAGTCAGACAGACAGGTGGTCTATCAGACAAGCAGCTGATAGACAGGCAGACAGACAGACAGACAGACAGACAGGCAGACAGACAGACAAACGGTCTGGCAGACATGCAGGCCGACAGACAGACAAACAGGCAGACAGACAGACAGGAAGACAAGTATGCACTATGCAGGCAGAGCGACAGACAGACAGACAGACAGACAGACAGACAGACAGACAGACAGACAGACAGACAGACAGGAAGACAAGTATGCACTATACAGACAGACAGACAGACAGACAGACAGACAGACAGACAGACAGACAGACAGACAGACAGACAGACAGACAGACAGACAGACAGACAGACAGAGACAGGCAGGCAGACAAACGGTCTGGCAGACAGGCAGCAGAGAGGAGCACCATCTGGAGCTGCTAGCCCAGCTGCATCAGGCCGTATCCTCCCGTCCTCTTACGGCTCCTCAGCGATGGGACGCCTTCCAAAAACGAGAGTGAGGTGACGGCACGCACACCCGTCACATGACTGTCCTCACGGCTGATTCCTGCTCGCTTTTTTGTTTGTTTTTTTCTCGCTATCTCAGCATCTCTGTACTTTTTTATTTTTGTAAACTCGTTTTCCTTCCCGTCTTGTGACGTGATTTCTACACAGTGTCTACAGTTTCACACACACACACCCATGCACGCACGCACGAACACACGCACGCACGGACACACACACACACACGCACACACACGCGCACCCACGCACACACACGCGCACCCACTCCGACAGCCGGCCCTTGCATCCGCTCTGGCAACCTAGTGAGACAGAGGACTGATTGGATGAAGCCTGGCTGTCGTTACCTGGCTCTCCTTAAATCAATCTCCCTCGACAGCTTCTTTCATTCTCCCTTCTCTCTGCCCCCCCCCCCCCCCCCCAGCCTGTCCGGCCAGTAGAACTAGTCTCCTTAGGAGCTTTTAATAGCAACGACAACATCCTTCCCTTCTCTCTCTTCTACCCACTCCTCTGCTCTGTGACCATTCCCATGACTACCATTGGTAGAGGACAGGTTGAGGCCCCAGAGAGATAGATAGATACTGTAGATAGGTGGTTGGCTTACGTTTTAAACGGGATCCAGTAACCTCCTTTGCTGCTGCTGAAGACGGGGAAAGTATGATCTCTCCTCTAACCCCCCCCCCCCCCCTAGTGAGCTGCTATGGGAAAGCAGGCCCGACTCCAGAGCCCTGATTTCGAGTCGTCGCCACTCTGCTCAGGCCACAGCTTTTGATGAGGGCTTGTGATCCCTTCTGCTTTATCTTCCGAGCACATGGGAGCCAAAGATACAGACTTTCTTTTTCCAACGATGCAGATTTTTTTCTTGATTTGCTGTCGAATCGATGCTGGCGAGTGAATTAGCCGGAACCGACGATTGTCAGCGGTGATCGATCGATATCCCTGATGAGCCGTAAAACTGATCAATTCGTGATTGGCCCTGGATCAGATGTCTAATGTAATGAGCCAGATCCCCCAACATGCTCACACACACACACACACACACACACACACACACACACACACACACACACACACACACACACTCCTCCAACCGAAGAACCCTGCCTGGGACATTTGGTCACGGGCCATTTGTGTGTCGCATCTGTGTCCCCCGAAGCTCCCTTTGTGTCCCGAGTCCTGACAGCGGACGTCTCTGTTAGAAGCTCCGGTAGAAGTCGCAGTGAGCCGGGGCTTCCCTCCCGGGGTTGTCAGGAGCGCCTTCCTGCACAGGGACAGTGGCTGGTTGTGTACCTCCTTCCCCTCCCTCCCTCCTTCCCCTCCCTCCCTCCCTTTCCTCCTAGAGCTCCGGCCGTGCCGACACGCCCCGTTCCGCTGTGCTCCTGCTCCGACAGGAAAGAGATAGGAAACAAAGGAGCCCACTTCCCGTGCGGCCGGCCAACATTCCAGACAATGGAGCAGGAAATGCCCGGGATCAGTAGGGGAGGCCGCGGGGTGTGAAGGAGAGATAATGCCGCTCTTCTGGGCCAAGCGCCCGGCCCTCCACCACCTCACCTCAGCCCCCCCCCCCCCCCGCCGCCGCCCGGATCACCCTCGGTTTTCCTGTCACCATACACTCTTTTTTTTTTATGCCTTCCATCCTCAGTTCACTCACTCCCTCTGCCAGTGACCCTCTTTCTAATGTCTCCTTTCCCCCTCCAGAACGCTCATGAATACCTCAAACTTCTCAATGACTCTGTGTTACTCACACGATGATTTCAAATGGCTTTTTTTGTTTTAAAGATTTATTTGATGGTTGATGGAGTCAGTGGGACACTGTTAAAAGGGCAGCCGGCCAGCCAACGGCTTTGACATGCATCTGTTTACTTAGCTTTCTTTTAACAGGGTTTAATTTATTTTGTCAATAAAGGTCAGTCATCAATCTCTCTCCAGTCGTTTAAGGGAGGGGGTGAACTCCTCAGGGGAGGGCAGTCTCTGTCACCATGGACACGGCTGCTAGGAGCGGGCTATGTTCCCAGGACAAGGCTGTCTGGCTGGGACGTTAGCAGATGCTACGAGTCTCGCTGTAAATCAACTTTGGACGCCACCGGAACCCGTGGAGAGACGGGCCGCTCCGCTAGCAGACCTACGGATGGGCTGTGGTCTGAGCTCCGCTAGCAGACCTACGGATGGGCTGTGCTCTGAGCTCCGCTAGCAGACCTACGGATGGGCTGTGCTCTGTGCTCCGCTAGCAGACCTACGGAGGGGCTGTTGAAAAGCCTCACCACCAGACGCCTCGGTCAGTGGCGGTTTTGAACCCACCCCAAAAATCCCCTATTTTTCAACTCCTCCGCTGTAGGTAGCTCGTCACCCCACGAGAATCCTTGTAACAATATGCGTGGGAGGAAGAGGAGGGAGGGGAAGAAGAGGGAGAGGCCCTCAGAAGCTAGCAGGCAGCCCGCCGTGATTCATCATCCCCCCCCCCCCCCCCCCCCAGTCCCGTTCACCCTGTCAGGCTACACCACCACCCCGGGTCTGACCCTGGGGAACCCAGTCTTAGCCAGTGTCATGGCTTCAAAGACTCCCGACCCCCCCTTACCCGCTCTTTTTTCCCCTTTCTCTCGTTTTCTGTCGCTCCGTCAGTCTGTCAGGAGGAGTCCAGCTAGGCCCCCCCCTCCGCTGGCAGGTTTCAGCCCAATGCCAAGGCCAGGTACCCCCCCGCCCCTCGAGGGAGAGAGACGCTGTGGCTGTTTGAAATGCGCCAGATGGCCTCTTCGGAAGAGCACGGAAAAACACCACTTTAAAGACGCTTGTGCTCCCTGGAATGTGTAGGGAAAACGTGTACTATGTGGGAAGGCTTCTTCTTTGGTGGAGTCATGTGGTTGAGCATGGGAAAAACACAGGAAGAAGGGAGTAGTAGAACTTTGGGTAGAACAATAACATTGCTGTGTGCAAAACTCTCTCTCGTTCTTTCTTTCTTTCTTTCTTTCTTTCTTTCTTTCTTTCTTTCTTTCTTTCTTTCTTTCTTTCTTTCTTTCTTTCTTTCTTTCTTTCTTTCTTTCTTTCTTTCTTTCTTTCTTTCTTTCTTTCTTTCTTTCTTTCTCCTTCTCTCTCTCTCTTGCTCCCCCTCTCTCTCTCTCTTTATTTCTCCCCCTCTGTCTCTCTTGCTCCCCTCTCTCTCTCTCTTTCTTTCCCCCTTCTCTCTCTTTCTTGCCCCCCCCCCCCCCCCTCTCTCTCTCTCTCTCTCTTTCTTTCTCCCCCTCTCTCTCTCTTGCTCCCCTCTCTCTCTTTCTCTGACATTTCTCTTTTTTCCTGTCCTTTTTTTTTTGCTTCCCTGAGCTATTTTTGAGGAACTTTTTTTTTCTTCCCTTTTACGTCCGGGAAACATCCCAAACCCTGTAGTTGGTTGTCATAACAGAGCAGAGACAGGTAGGGGGGAAAAAGTCAGGCAGACATGGCATGAACTCTGTTCCATATACTAGTCCTTCCTATTGCTTACTTTCCACCGTGCGTTCAACAGTGCCTTTTGTTCCTTCTCTTTGCATGCATGCAAACATCTCCTGAGTCACGTCGCCTTACCTCATAGCTAACATGAAAGAGACACGTCCTAGTATTTAATC
>CM030172.1:49138375-49345875 GCA_017639675.1 Aplochiton taeniatus
ACTGTATGCCCTGCTGGTCTGTAGAACTTGGCCGTTGAGTGTTACGTTAGAGGTTTGACAGGCGAGTTTAACTTCAAGGCTTCATCGTCGCCATGTTTGTGTCTGTGCATGTGAGAGAAAGACAGAAAGGGAGATAGAAAGTACAAAAGACAGACAGAGAGAGTCAGAGAGAAAAAAGGGGAAAGGAAAAAAGAGAAATTAAGAAAAAGAAAGAAGGAGATGGCTAATTTGGTGTGAAAGATATTGGGGGGCAGGGGTCTGATTTGACACCATAATCCCATCGTTTTTGCAGTACAGAAGGGAGAGAGGGAGGGAGGGAAGGGTTAGAGGGTGTGAGAGGGAGCAAGAAGAGAAGGAGGAGGAGGAGGTAGGGGCGGTCGATGGAGGGGGAACACAGAGGGCACGGCGAGAGGCAGAGAGAGGGAGGGGAGTGATTTGAACAGAGGGAATGTTCATCCTCTCTTGCTCTCTACATAAAAGGAAACAAAGGAAGCTAAGCAGCCGGGACGCCCCAGAGCCGGAGTGTTAGCCCGTTAGCCTGTTAGGCTGCTAGCCTGTTAGCCGCTTAGCCTCTTTTGACCTCTCTGAGTGGAACCCTCCACTGGCCGTTACTTCAGCTGCCTCCCGTCCACCCCTCCACCGGAGACCGAACGCTCCACTCCCTCAGCTGCTGCATGTGAGTGAGTATAGAGAGTGTGTGTGTGTGTGTGTGTGTGTGTGTGTGTGTGTGTGTGTGTGTGTGTGTGTGTGTGTGTGTGTGTGTGTGTGTGTGTGTGTGTCTGTCGACATGTTAGAGATCACTGTCCTTAATGTGGGACTGGAAAGGATTTGTTACAGAGGCAAAGCTGCACCCTTCAAAAGACTGTCTGCTGACTCCTCTTTGAAAGCAAAAGGGACCAAGCCTTTGGTGCAGATCTGCTGCTACCCTCTCCGTCTCTCTCTCTCTCTACCTAGAAAAAAAGAAAAGAGATAGATAGATAGATAGATAGACAGACAGACAGACAGACAGACAGACAGACAGACAGACAGACAGACAGACAGACAGACAGACAGACAGACAGACAGACAGACAGACAGACAGACAGACAGACAGACAGAGACTTAGAGGACTCGTCCTCCATTTTTCATTCCCTCTCTAATTAACGGTCTGTCTTCTGAGGTCAAGGTCTATTGATTAAGGTCGATTGGATCTGTTGAACATATGCAACACTTAGGTGGGAGAGACGGCAGCTTACTGTACTGTGTAGCTACACAAACGTTCATTTCCCAGACTGTCTCCCCACTGTGATTGTTAAACAGTCAAAGTGGGTCAATCGAACAGCGTATTTCCCACGTTATTGGCCTGCTTTTAAAGTTTCTGAACGAGCTTCCGTTTGCTGTGTGTTCGGACCCGAGCTCGACGTGTAAACCCTGTTCTTTGTGAACATCGAGCTGGGTAGTGACTGTGAGGGCAGAGAGCTCGGTTGGTCGGCTGGCGAGCTCTTGGGGTTGGCACGCTGCTGGTCAGCCTGGCACAGAGACTGGCATGGTGCAAGGCGGGGGGGGGGGGGGGGGCAGAGCGAGGTGTTTGTGTCACGGGGAGAAAAGCTGGGGGGCGCTGAGATGAAAACGCTGTCGTTTGGCCTCAACGCACGCGTTACACTCCACGGCTCTCTGTCTCACTGACCGAGGTTGGCATACAGACAGACAGGCAGGAAGGCAGAGAGACAGGCTGGTAGAGTAGGCAGGCAAAGAGACAGGCTGGTAGAGTAGACGGACAGAGAGACAGACAGGCTGGTAGAGTAGGCAGACAAAGAGACTGGCAGAGAGTGAGGCTGCTACAGTAGACAGGCAGAGAGACAGGTAGGCAGAGAGACAGGCTGCTACAGTCGACAGACAGAGAGACAGGGAAGCAGAGAGACAGGGTACTACAGTAGACAGACAGAGAGATAGGCTGCTACAGTAGACAGGCAGAGAGACAGGCAGATTCCTCGTTTCCAGTTTCCACCCCTAAATCCTAACCTCTTCTTTTCGACAAAGATCTGGTTCTTTCTGGTTGGTGGTCTCTGTCGATAGACAGCCCACCAGCTGGAGAGAGGGGCTCTCGAATGCAGAGCTGGCGTGTTACATTGCGACATTGTGAGCCTCTACACCGTTTAATAGTCAAAGCTATCTCCCTTCTCCTCCAGGGAATGTGTTTGTGGCGGGGGGTGTGAGTGCGCTCACACACACACACACACAGACACACACACACACACACACACATGTTTAGGACGGGGGTGTACGAGTGAAATGATGGGGCTCCACTTGCAAATTCACAGCAGGCGGTGAAGCAGAACCCATGGAGGATGTGGAAACACTGGGCCAGTTAGCTGTGTGTGTGTGTGTGTGTGTGTGTGTGTGTGTGTGTGTGTGTGTGTGTGTGTGTGTGTGTGTGTGTGTGTGTGTGTGTGTGTGTGAGTGTGTGAGTGAGTGTGTGTGTGTGTGTGTGTGTGTGTCTGTTTTGTCTATGTGTTCATCACCCCCATCTCCGTCTGGAAAGCTGCACCTGGGGGGCTGTCTTGAAAGAGTGTGTGTGTGTGTGTGTGTGTGTGTGTGTGTGTGTGTGTGTGTGTGTGTGTGTGTGTTTGCGTGCATGTGTCTCTACCAAAGTACACCATTAAGAGTCTATAGCAATTCCCACCCCTGTGCCCTCCATTTGCATACGCACGTGCCAAGAACTTCCTATGAATAATTGATGAAGGAATCAGCTGGCACACACACCACCAAACCTCCCTGCGTCATTTAGAATGTTTTGTGTGCTGCTGCTGCTGCTGCTACTTCCGGAATGCTCCGTGTGACCGTGGGTGTCCCCGGCGTTAAGGAGGCTCCGGTCTCCGGAGATCCTAATTCTCTAATGGGCTTTAGTGGTAAAGAGCTCCACTCAATAGTCATCAGTCAATTACTGTCAATGAGAGCGAGGAGAAGACCAGAGGCCTTTTAGCTGCCATGAGACCGTCAGGGGGTCACAGGATAGGACCACCGCCTCCAAATTAGATTTGAGCCTTTAAATCTTTTGGGGGGGGGTGGTGGTGGGGGGGGGGGCGATTGCTTATCCGTGAATGAAAACAGGTTGAGTATAGCGTCATACGATAATTCATCATTGATTTCTTTGGTCTTTTTTGGACCGGGGTGAGGGTGGGGGCTAGTAGGTTGTAAGGAGCGATTGCGGAGGCACCCGGCCGCTGTTTGGGAATGCTCAGGATGTGTTTACAATGAAGAGGGGAAGCCCTCGTGGGGCGAGAAAAAGGAGGAGCGGAAGAAAGCGGAGAAAAGGCGGGGAGTCGAGTGGAGAGGATGAGGAGGGACAAAGGAGCGGGGTTAGGAGGAGGAGGGAGGGATGGAGGGAGGAGGAGGAGGAGGAGGAGGAAGAATGGAGGAGGAGGAAGAGGAGGAGGAGGAATGGAGGGAGGGAGAGAGGGAGGGAGGAGACAAGCCTTCCAGCTACATGGTAATCCTCCCCAATCATCACATGAGGCAGGCTTGGCTAGACCAGACCTGCCCCAGCCATGCCCCCCCCCCCCCTTCCCTTTCTCAACACAAGCTGGATCTCCCTCTCTGTCTCCATCCCTCCCTCGCTGGCTCCCTCCCTCCCTCACCCCCTTCCCTCTGGCTCTTTTCAACATTCCCACTATCTCCCACTCTCACCCGTTTTGTTTTTTGTTTTTCACTCCCGTTCTATCATTTCCCGACTTCCTTTCGTCGCTCGGCGCCCTTCCTCCTCCTCCTCCTCCTCCTCCTCCTCCTCCCCCCACCGCCCTTCTGTCTCCAGGTGTTCCCCTGTAATTCACGGTTTACATCTCTGCTCACCACTCAATTACACAGTGGAGGCTGCAGTCAGAGCTGAGGACAGATACATGGCTTTCCTTTCGTATCTAGGCCTGTGCTGTCAGAGGCTCCCTCCCTCCCTCCCTCCCTTCTTCCCTGCTTGACTCCTCCCTCCGTCCCTATTCCCCAGGCAGCCAGGCGCATGTCGACCTTTGTGACCTCCCATCTCCCCAGACCAGCCCGGCTCTTTGAAGGCTGTCTATTCGAGCTCCAACAGACAAGGGACACAGAGTTATCTGTTTCTGAGTGCGGGAGTTAAGTATTGGATCGTTGCAGTGGTATCTGTCCAGTTGTAGGACAATCGTCCTGGAGTCATTTCTTTGAGAGTAATTTAATAGCTGAGCTGTTCCCAACTTCCTATAGTCAGCCCAGTAATAATAATACAGCTGTTTATTTGTTGGGAAATAAATTACTACTTAAAGAGCAGGCACCTGACAGCTGTGTGCATTTTGTAAGTGTGTGTGTGTGTGTGTGTGTGTGTGTGTGTGTGTGTGTGTGTGTGTGTGTGTGTGTGTGTGTGTGTGTGTGTGTGTGTGTGTGTGTGTGCACGTGCACTGGTTGTGAGGAGGGCTGTCCAGTCCAAGAGAATAGCTCACTATTGTTTAATTAATGAAGGGTGGCTGCTAGACAACACACACACACACACACACACACGGTGAGTCACACATCACACAGAGCTAGTATGTGGTCCCTCAGACACTGCTGCTTTGTCTGCCGGCCTCCAACCCGTTGGACCCATTCAGTCCAATCTGGTGACTCAAGACCCCTGACCAGTAATGTGACCAGCACCTGCCAACACACACACACACACACACACATAACATTTCTGGGTTCATGGCTTGGCCAAAGTCCCCTGTTCCTGCTAAATGTGTCCAAGTGTTTATTTAACCTCAGTGATGTTCAGTTATTTGCTTGTAAAACAGGACAAAACTGTGAATGCCATTTGAATTGACCTCAAATCTTGAGCTGACTTCTGCCCAAACGAGGATGAATGGACCTAGACAGGCCTCTTAAACTTTAAGACTTAAAGAACCCGATGACCTTAAGCCCTGAAACCGAAAGGGGAAACTCCTGTTCACCGTTTAGTTCCTGTGTTGACTCCTGTGTTTGCATTTGTTCAGCGTCTCTTTGTGTCAAAATGGCCGCCGATGTCAAGCCAAACGGCTGCTTGACACTTGACGTCTATGTTGTCCAGCTGCTTGAGTGGCATATTTTCCCGAACCCCCTCGCTCTCTCCATGCACGGCTTTGCTGTGGGCTGTTGCTGTCATCTCTCCTCGGGGGGCTTAGAATAGGGGTGAGGCTGGTGGGGTGGTGTGTGTGTGTGTGTGTGTGTGTGTGTGTGTGTGTGTGTGTGTGTGTGTGTGTGTGTGTGTGTGTGTGTGTGTGTGTGTGTGTGAGCGTGCGTGCTTGCTTGCTTGCCACTATGTCCATGCATGCTTTAGCCTAGCCTAGCGTCGTCAGTTAGCTCTCTTAGTGGATCAATATGGCTTTTGTCTGCCCGCAGAGAGCGCCTCCCCAAACTCCCTTCCCAGTCCCAACCGGGGGTCACAGTGAGGTGGCAAAGAGTCTCGGGCTCTAGGAAGAGTTTAAGAATGTCTCTCTGAGCAACTAATAAACCGACCGGATGAAATGCATCATAGGACCGTGTTCTTTACCTTTGACCCCATGGCTCCATTGTAGGACCCTGCGTTTTGACCCCTGTTGGAATCTGGGTCGGTGGGCTCCGAGTTATGTTCTGTCGATTCAAGTTTTATGTGGAATACATACGTATAGGCACTGTGTGTGCCGCCTACCAGACAGCTTTCTAATCATACGGTATGTGCATGGACAAGTATGGCTGACGCAGCAGGACTCTGATGTCAGCATTTGCTTGTGGTGAAGCAGGAGAAGAAATGTTCCAAACGCGCACACAAGTTACGCTCTTTCTTCGGTCTTTGTTGTTATTTGATAACTAATGAATAATGAATTAAGCAAGTGCTATGGTATATGAATTAAGCAATTTGTATGGTGTATAGAGTAAGTGAAAATGGACTCTGGGCAAGTACATTTCCGACACCTGGCAGGTGGAAAAAAACTAAACTTTACGTTGAACTCTGCACAGTAGGACTGATGTCAGCATTTGCTTGTGGTCTAATGTATCCACTAGGTATCCTGTGGATTTTTCAGCTCTGTGTGTGTGTGTGTGTGTGTGTGTGTGTGTGTGTGTGTGTGTGTGTGTGTGTGTGTGTGTGTGTGTGTGTGTGTGTGTGTGTGTGTGTGTGTGTGTGTGTGTGTGTCTCTGATACCCCTTACCGCCCCTCCCGCCCTGATGCCCCGTGGTGCCAGCACAACAGGCTTGTGCCTGGCAGCGTGATGCTCTCACTCACACACACACACACACACACACACACACACACACACTAGAACACACACTGCAACGGGAGTCTGTGCTAGTGACTCATCGCTCCGCTCTCTTCCTCTGCTCTCTCCCGGTACAGGGGACATCACTCAGAAGGGCTATGAGAAGAAAAGGGGAAAACTGTTGGCTCCGTACGTCCCTCAGATACAAGGTAAGACTCCACCATAACTCACACACAACACCCTACTGTGGCTTAGGCGCTCTGGTGTTCCTGCTGCTGCCCTGTAGGAGAACGAGGTAGACAGTGCCTGCTAGCTTAGCAGCGCCGGCTAGCAGTGTCCTTGCAGAAGGCTTTAAGAAAGGGACTGGGATGGTTTGCACCGACGTGCCACGGGATGTCTTCATGCGCTGGGGAAGTGGCGTGCCTTGTCGGAGATGTTATCAAAATCGGCAGGAGTATAGCAATACTCCCAGTGCTACAGCTAAAAGTAATCAGGTGCTTGTGTGTGGTCCTACTGGTGGGGTGACACTGTATATCCTGCATGTAGTGCGTTTAGAAAGCTTTGTTTTTGCAGGTTCTCTTACGATCCGCATCGCCAAGTGTGTGTCCTTGACTATCCATAGGTCACACTTTAACTGCAGTCCTCAGCGTTCGGTTATATATGCATGCTATAACCCTGTAGGGATCTTGACTGCAGCCCTGAAATACCGGCCTAGTGGAAACCATCTCTCGCTTTCTCCCTCTCTTTCTCTCTCCTATATGTTGTGGAAAACTTAAAGTATGCAGTGTTAAATTCCGCATAAATCATGTGACGGCTGCCGTGCACTATCCCGAGGTTACGGCGTGTAGTTCATTTCACTCTTTCCATGCTAAACCAGTGATCTGCTTTGTCCTTACAGCACAGTTAGCCATCTGTCTTAGCATGAGCTCAATGGGAAAGTACAGTAGGGATGCATATGGACCAGTAAGCTTCAGTTCAAAAGAGGTTAGAACACAATACACACCTATTTTGGGAAGCTTAAGAAAATGCTGCACCAAAACCTCATCTCAAGTCAATTTTAGTGCGCTCCTTCTGTCGGGTACAATGTCTAAAAGAGTGTGTGTGTGTGGACCTGCACTCCTGTCTCCATCTCGTCGGTGTATTTTTAAACCCCAGTCCCTCAGTCATAATGGCTGTGGCAGTATGATAAGTAGGTTTGTGGTGAGTCCCGGAGAGAGGCTGCCTGTCGGCGCCCCAGTCCTCCTCCCCTGGCCGGGGACACCAGGGTAGTTTCTGGTTTGGCCCGCTCCGCCAGCACCCAGCCTCAGTGGAAAGACCGCAGAACTCTGGGCCCCCGCTCTCTCTCTCTCAAGGCTTTTCCACTGGAGTTAGCAGGCCTGTTATTTGGTTGGGGATTTATTTTCGGCCAGTCTATCTCTGAGGCGACGGGGGAGTTTTGGGATTTCCAACCGGTCACACACTTGTCCGTTGGCTCACCGTCTCTGATTCGGGGGGGGCGGGGGGCGGAAGGATGGACCGGCCCGGCAAGTCATGGTAAGGGGTGAGACACATTACACACACACACACACACACACACACGTTTACTGGCCTATCTAAACAAATGTGCCTACTTGTATTGAATCATGGCTGCGAGGTACAAATAGGATCCAGGTTTTTCAGCCCCAACGGTTTTGTGCTGTGTTTTACTGCAGTGGGTTGTTGATGAATCCAGCACCATAAAAAGGCTGTAAAAAACATCTTGCATGGACTCTGGTGACACTGATTGTTAATTAATTTCCTCCCTTTGTATGAATTTTAGTGTGTTTCTGTTATGTTTCTGTGGAAACACCAGTGGAGAGAGGGATTGAGAGAAATTATACAAACCTCTTTCAATTTTCTTATAAAATTTCAGTCCTAAGTAATTGTTTCATATCTCAGTCCACAAAATCACAATTACAGCCTAGATCATTTCCACTGTGTCATATGGCAACCCATCAGTGCCTGTAAGTTAGTAAAAGATTTAGTTATTTTCTATTTTCAAACCACGTCTTAATAGGGGTTGTCCAATGTATTTAATACATTGCGCTGCATGTCATTCAAAATCAGATTACTCTGCAAGCTCTATTATGTATGGCGCTCATTAAACAAGCTGCTTATTTGCTGATAGATTTGCAACGCCGGTCGACCGGTACACGTGATGCCAGAAAGCAGTCAGGTGCTGAAACTTCATTACAATTCTACATCAGCCAATAGCACGCTCTGTTGGGACAAATTCTGCCTCTCATTGGTCTGATGTGGTTTGTCTGAGAAGTGTGTTCTCCCCAGCAACCAGCCCTGGGAGCCTGACTTGTTTTATAGACCTGTTTTCTCTGGGGCTGTAAAAGGCCATTGTGTGGCTGGCCGGTTAAAATAAAAGCCCAACAACACATATTGATGTGTGTGTGTGTGTGTGTGTGTGTGTGTGTGTGTGTGTTACTCCCTGCTCAGGGGATCGGGGTGCATCGCCTAGCCATCCATGCAGATAAAAGCGTTATGCTGGCCTGTAGCACGGCAGCGCTGGCTAGGTGCTCCATGTCTGAGGGAGAGTTGCTGACAGTGTGGAGCTCATTGATCCCCCACTAAGCTTCTGTTGAAGCAGGCATTTAAAGAGACGCGCGAGTCTGACCAGGGATAAAACTGGGAGCCGGACTTGACTGGACTGGGCTGGACCGGACCGGCCTGGACTGCATGTTCTATCCAGAACAGACTGGAACCTCCCCCCGGTGTGTGTTCTGGCCAGCAGGGTCTGCGTCCGAGGGTCAGGGGGTCGGGGTCAGGGGGTCAGGCGGCAGGTCGGAGAGAGTGCGACCTCTTGAGCGACCTCCAAGCCAATACAAACAAGCGTGATTATATTTCAGATTCCTGGCGTTGGGTGTGAACGTTGCTTTGCGAAAACGCGGACCCCTCTTGAACTCTTATCCGTGGGTCATTTTGAGATTCCATGTGACACTCTGGAACGTTGAGCCTGATGCCAACGTGTGATCAATGTAGCCTTCCCAAGAGGTTTCACATTGCCCAGCTTCCTTGCTGTAAGCCTCAGAGTCCAACCAACAGGATGCAGCAGAAGGTTCTGCCCGGCTCACCCCGACCCAACCAACCAGCCCTCAGAACCTTTTTTTTTTTTTTGGATTCCCACACTAACAGGAAGTGGCGTGTAAACCTGTAGGATGCAGGACTGGCCTCACACGGGTCACTTCCTGTCCCGTTATGTTTTGATCTCCCTGCTGCTGACGTCTGCTTCCCTTCCCCAGCGCTCTGGGCCACGGGGCTATTTCAGACCCTCTTTGTTAGATACAGTAGGATGGGTGCACTCCAGGTGGAGGCCATTTTCTGCGTTGATACGCGTCGCCTTCCGACGCGTCCTCGGCCAGACGAAATAAAGCTCAGTTAGCAGGTTCTTAGGAAAGCTGTCCAGAAGGACTTGATTGTTATCGACTGATTCCCTATCTCTGTCTCTCTTCCAGCAGGGCCCTGGTTAAAAGGCAGGTAATAAAGGGATGCACAGACGATTGAAACAAAAATACGAAACAAACCAAGGCGTACGGGTAACGAGATCCCCCAGACGACGGTAACGGGTTCACGTAGAATCGCTGTACACAGAGATGAGATAAGGATGGCGTAAGGTTGAATGGGTGAGTCAGTGGCGACGCCATGCAGAGCCGGGTGGAAGAGTTCAATGGGGCTATTTTTAGCACGCTAGTCAAGGAGACCGTCTTATTGACTCTCCCCTCTTCTGTAGTTGAAGGCTGTGTAAGGCAACGCAACGCCAACCTACAGGCAAGGGGTGGAATAGAGGCTGTAGGGGTGATGCACTGTAGCCTAGTCGTCTAGACGACGCTTTGCCTGCTCACCAATTACCCTCGACGCCTACCGTTGCAAACCACCGTTCGCTCAACCAAATTAAAAGTGATTTACTAATTATTACAAATGATTGATTCCATGCCTTGATCCAGTTGTGGTAGGCCAGTTGTAGCGAGCAAGAATTTAGTATTCAATATGTATATGGCCTGATGTACACAGGCGTTTGTGATGAAGTATGTGTAAAGTATAATCTCATGAAGCTAACAGTATCTTCTGTTGTGCTGTTGTCTCTAGGTGTAGATCCGTCACTGCAAATTGATAACCGAGTCCAGGTGTCTTCCCAAGCTGCTCTGCCAGGCTCCAAACACAAGCCCCGGACCGCCAACACACGGGATGAGCGCTTCAGATCTGGTACGGATGTATACATGATGTAATGTGAACTTACAAAACACGTTTTCTTGTTATCTGTACAGTATCTGGTAAGGATGCATGTAATGTGATGTTAACTCAACTTATAAAGTGCATTTCAAAACACATTTTCTTTTTGATCTATACAGGATATGGTAAGGATACATCTCTCAGTGTGCAGTGTACTTTAGAATCATGTTCCTCATTGTAAAGTGTAGCTAATGTGTGTGTGTGTGTGTGTGTGTGTGTGTGTGTGTGTGTGTGACCTCGTCCTTCCAGATATACACACAGAAGCTGTCCAGGCAGCCTTGGCCAAATACAAAGAGAGGAAGATGCCCATGCCTTCCAAGAGACGCTCTGTGCTAGTCCAGTCCTCAGTGGAAGCATGCACACCTCCAGGTGAGAGCGCACTTCCTGTTACACACCATCAATCACCGACAGGCGGCATCCTGGGTAAGAGAGTTCTGTGTGTCGGGCCTGCCAAACATTCTGACCAGTGGCCGTGAAGTGCACCCATGCGTCCGCACAGGACTTTGCTTGTTTACCAGCGCTGCAGTGAACGACGTGCTCAACAATGACACTCCATTGTGTTGGATAGTCCAAGATGGTATTTCCAAGACTTGGTTAACTAGGGGGAAAAAAATGTGTGTGGTTTAGTAAATGTTTCCATTCTTCATTTTGGTAAAAAGATGAATCTTCTCACTACAACGTATCCAGCCCAACCTCCCACAGCTGTTACATAACGAGGCCATAAACACATGTTCCAATGTAAGTTGACCTTTTGTCTGTTTTGGCTGACTGAGAATTTGTGTAGGCCAAAAAATCTGTTCCAAAAATCCCCCCCCCCCGTTTTACCACGTTACTGGCCACACAGATGTCTGTATTATAATGTTTCAGAATATTATTGTGCTATTATTATCAGTAGACTTTTTCTAAAGCTTTTTTGGCACTCCAGTGTCCAGTGTCCAGACTGGTCTTGTGTTTGCGGTCAAAGCGTTGAGTGGTTCTAATGCTGTTACTAATGCTGTTACTGGTTCCTGAACCAGAGCCATACTAAAGGGGCTCCGTGGCCCAGATAAAGTACCAGTGTGCCGTAGTGGAGTGCTTAACCGAGTTAAGAGCTAAAAGCTTGGGTGCATGTCTGAAGAAAGGGTCCTATAATACATAGAGCCCCCCTCTTCATGTTTCTCTGATGTAGCTCTTCATGCTCCCCTAATTCTATTCTGTTCCAAAGTGATAAGGAACCCAAAGATGGCCGACAGACTTGGGCACCGTACACACCAAACCAGCTCAAAGCAACGTAACAATTTGCAGTGCACACACACACACATGGAAAAGAACACAACGGCTCTATCCAGCTTCACACCATGAGGATTAATTTGGCACTAGTGATCCTTAATTAATCCAGATCATTTAGCGGCCTGACCTACCCTGTATTTTTTTTTTATTTTTTTAACATACTGTCAAAGTTGTCAGTTGCTGGCTCTTGACAGCTCTTGGGGGCTGTTTCTCCCAATGGGTACACTTCCCCCCTTATTGAGTGGATAGATGTTGCCATTTTCGCTTTCTTTGACCAACTGCTTGTAGCTCTGTCAATCTATGTCATTGAGTATTGATAAGGAAAATCTGCACTGCCGATGCAAAGTGACAGTTGGGCCTGTTGGCCAAGCAGATGGAATGGTTTCCCTCTAAAACTAGTGTGAAAGTCTTATCGTACATGGGAGACAACTTTATTTCCTAGCACAATGGACATGATTTGGTTGCATTGTATAATCAGAGATTTCAACTCCCTCTTTCTACCTCTCTCCACCACTCACCCTCTCTACCTCTCTCTCTGCCTCTTTCTACCTCTCTCCCTCTCTCTACCTCTCCCTCTCTCTACCTCTGTCCATCTCTACCTCTGTCCATCTCTACCTCTCTCCCTCTCTCTACCTCTTTCCCTCTCTTTGACTCTCTTCTCTTTACTGCTGCCTCTGCATCTTTGTCAAGATTACTAAGACACCAAAGGAAAGAGGAGAGAAAGAATAACACACAGAAGAATGCAGAGTTTTCTATTTGGAGGGTAAACGTGAAGTTTTGAGCTTGTTAACATCAAACTTTTTATTCTCCCGGGGCTACCAACTTCAGCCCATAAAAACAGTGTCTACTGTAAAAAATGAATTACCGCTTCACTTGGTGAATGCCGGATTGGCTGATGTCTCTAATAAACACTGAATTCATGGCATTGCATTGTAACTGCTTTACTGTGCAAGCCACAGCTTTTTTAAATTATTATTACCCATAGTAGTCTCTCAATTAACAGACTTTATTATTCTCTGGGGGATAAAATGCCTGAAAAAATATGATAAACATGTCAATTTAGAACGCCAATCAAACACAAGCTGTCTAACCTAGACAACAAATCATACTCACACTCACACACACACACACACACACACACACACACACACACACACACGTACACACACACACACACGTACACACACACACACACGTCCGTGCCAGTCTCCTTCTCTCTGGTCTCCCTCCTCTCTCTGGACTTGTGGTGTGTCCTCTAGGTTGTTGGTCACACGTCACTCTTTGCTGAGACGGTATCTACTGATCCTGGATGTAATTGTTGGATACTTGTGAGAGGGAGCAGGTAGTAGACTAAGCGGTGCAACAGAGCCGTCTTTCTGTTTTCTACATTTCGACTTAAAATGTGCCAAATAACCTTAACTTTTTTTTTATTCGACCCTCATTTTCAGTGGATGTAGCCTTGTCCTTTAAACCGCAGACTTCTAGTCTGTCTCAGCTTCAGCTCAGAATGCAAATGTCTGCTGGTCTGTCCAGTGTACGACTTCACTGATCGTGTCTGGCGAAGCTTAGCAGATGAGACGGAGCTAAATGTTTCGAATTCTGTTAGACTCGGGCGTTGTCTTGGGGTTTATTTTATGCGTGAGACCCACCGCAGTCGGCGGCCAGACTCCGGAGAGAGACGGCGGGATCGTCAGGGTCTGTGTTCCAGCTCCAAGCCACAACGACTTTACCATGCACCACAGGGAGCTTCCAACGCTGTTTCTCTTCCTTCAATATTGAAGGAGATATTTTGTAGATAACTGGATAGACTGGCGTCCTGTCCAGGGTGTACCCTGCCTTACGCCCTGTGTTGGCTGGGATAGGCTCCAGCCCCCCCGCGACCCTGTAAAACAGGATAAGCGGTAGAAGATGAGTGAGTGATATTTTGTAGATGTTGTTTATTTTTTCAGTTCAATGTGTAATTATTACTGGGCTTCACGTGTTTTACTGGACTTTTATCCGATCTGTCCTCTGGCCTGTGCGCCGCGTTGTCAAGGCGATGGGTCCCTTTGGTGTGTTGCCGTCCGCGTTCAGATCCCATCTGTGGAACACGTGACCTCTGAACCCCGTAGCATCTTTACCGGCACTGTCGTCTCCCTTTTCTCTAACTAACTAGACTTCTGAATCTGAGCCGCTCCTCAGGAGCTGGTGTTGGACACACTATCAGGCAGTGAGCTAGATGACATGACTTGCTAGACACCTCTCTCTCTCTTCAAGGTCTTTGACCGTCAAATGGATTGATAGTGCTGCACAGTGTAAGCCAAGGGAGAGCATGCCTCGATCCTACCACAGTGCCACTGCTTCATTGACAGAGTGCAACAGGACATTTGGCTGTAACAAGAACCTCTCGGGCCCAAATTACCCCCCCCACCCCACCCGCCATCCAACTCATCTGCCATCCTTCCTGCCCCATCTGTCTCTCACAAGCTGTCACTTCCTTATACTCTGCCGTATAAGTGGAAACGATGTAGCCCGCAATGCATCCCTGTTCTGCATTGGTTTCACGCGCATGTTCTCTCCCCCCACCCCCCCCCACCCCCTCCTCCCCCCCCCCCCCCCATCACACAGACACGTCGTCGGCGTCGGAAGACGAGGGCTCGCTGCGGCGCCAGGGACGTCTGGCCACCTCCACGCCCTACCAGGGTGGCCACGGCCCCCCCACCGTGGAGCACTGGTTTAACCGCGTCATCCAGGGCTCCTCCACCTCATCCTCCGCGTCATCCACCTCATCCCACCCGGGAGGGAGGGCCGCCAACTCCACCGCCAACGCCGCCGCCTCGGCCCACGCGGCCGTCAACGCCAACGCCGCGGCGACGGCGCTGGCCGACCTCATGGCACACACCAAGCTAGGTCAGTGTCCTCGCTCCCACACGGTGTTCACACATGTCAGTCAAGCTGGTCACCTCTGGTAATGCCCTTCACCCCCCCACACACACACACACACACACACACACACACGCACACACACCCGCTGTCATAGGTGAGCTCTTTGTTACAATAGCAACACAGCGGACGGGTTTAGCTGTGTGTGTAGCCATTTAAACGAGTTCTTCAAGACGGTGCCGAGACGATAGACGCGTGAGGTAGAACAAGAGAGGAACTTCGGATGGAAAAGATAAGGGCGCTGCGCACAGTAAAGATCCCTTATCTCATCTTCCTGTTTGGCCTGGCAGGCTGAATGTTCTTCCAAGTGTCGCGCGGGTGCTCTCCAAACCGGGTGGCAATTTCCAACGTCCCAAGCCGTTGACGTCCTGCCGACGAGATGCAAGACGGCGGCGCGGCAAAACGAACCGTCCCGATCCGTCCCTCGTCAGAGGCGGTCGACCGCTGTCGTTGACGGCCACAGCGAGGAAACGTCGGCGTATCCGCCCTGCGCTCAGCAGACAGGCAGGCCCTTTGTCATCCGCGCGATAGCATCTGAACTCGTGTTGCTGCCATCCACGGCGCCCTGTCCCCGGACGGCCGCGTCGACGGCACATCGCGCCTCCTGCCGACGCCCTTATCTCAGCTCACGCGCGTCGGTGTGTTCTAAATGCCCGCCGGCTTTTGACGGCGCAAAACACAAGGAACGTTTTAATTAACCCCTCGCTCCCCAGCCGGTCGTCTCAGTCTCATCCGCCTTTCTTGTCAAGTTCCCTTTGATTACGTGGCTGCTGTCTGCTGTGGCCACGGCCCGCTTAACGACGCTCAGCGGATTCGTTCCCCGCAGCCTTCTCGGCGGGTAGGATGTCTACCTTCAGACGGACGTTGACAAGACTGATCTGTGAGCAGGGATCTGGGGTGTCGAGGAGAAAGGAAGGGGGAACGCTGGGACAGTGCGCTGGTCTCAGCTCTGCGCTTTAGATCCGACGGCTCTGTGGTCCGTCAACTCGACACGTTTCCTGGCCGGTTAGGCTTAAGACAGGATTATAAGATTTGAGACAGGCTTTCGTCAATGAGGTCGTACGGACTCCACATTAGTCACATCATCACAGGCGTCCTGGCTTGTTCACCATAGAGAACTTTACCGTTTTCTTTTTTTCCGTTTTCACGTTAGAGGAAAGAAACATTCCCCCGGTTATAATCAGATTTGTCGATGCTAAGAAAACTAAACGACGCAGCATTGAGCTCCTAGTCCCACACGCAAGGTGTGTTATGTCAAGGCCAGGCCTGAAACTAGTAGGCTCAGTGTTTGACCTTTTTACCCCCCCCCCCCCCCCCCCATTCACCAACGCCGCCGCCAACGCAGATAATCACTCGGCGCCTCCGGACGTGACGGGGCTGTCGGAGCGCTCGCTGCACGCGGAGCGACCTCAGGTGGCCTCGGTGAGAGGCGTCCCCCGGGGCTACAGCCAGTCCACCAGCATCATGGAGACCGCAGATGGTGAGTCCCCCCCCCCCCCCCCAACCCCTCCCGTAGTCTCCCCTCCTGTGTCTCTCTGTCGCTCTGTCTGTCTCCCTGTGCCGTCAGCTTGGCTGCCAGAAGCCTGACTAAAAGAAGAAGAAGGAAAAAAAAAAAAATAGGCCACCATGGCAACAGAGAAGAGGCCACCTCTCCTGTGTTGGTGTCTCTTAGACGGTGTGTGTGTGTGTGTGTGTGTGTGTGTGCGTGCGCGCGCGCGTGTGTGCGCGTGCGCGCGTGTGTGTGTATGAACCAGGAACTGAATCACTGCGAAGAAAAGGCCGAGTGTCCGGCTTGTCGTGGCTGTTGTTGGTTTTAGAGTTCCATTTGCTAGCCAAGACGTTTTATTTATTTACACGGGGGGTTAACAATGCTTTACTGGGGTCATTCTAAAGTTAGAAATTGTATACACTAGTGAGCTTACATGAACTCTGGGTAAATGTGATGCTACCCTCTCTTTTCTACGTGTTGGGATAAAGTTTGCCCCTACCGGTGGTCGTCATCCATCCTCTGCTAGACAGACACACTGTGCTATCTCGCCGTCTGTGCTTCCTCAATTTGCAGCAAAACAACTTGTACCCCCCCCTCCCACCCCCGTTTGTCCGTCTCTCAATCACGCTCAAACTTGGTTTCAGCAGGTTTGTTTGTGCCTTACTTTTGACAGTGATGTGTCTCTCCTCCAGGCTATGAGTGGAGAAGTGACGGAGGCCTCAGTTTAATGGATGGTATTTATATATCCCATTCTTCCAGTCCTATGCCAGTCTTGTGCGTGTGTGTGCGTGCGTGCGTGCGTGTGTGTGTCTGTCTCAGCCTATTGGTGTATAACATACAGCTTGTGTGTTTTTGCTTTACAGTCTCTTGCGTTGTGCTCCGTGAAGTTCTGTGACATTATTTATCCTTTTTAATGCTCTTAAATCGATTTGGGCCGAACTGGCATTCGTTTAACAGAGGTCACAGGTGAAGAGAATTTGTTAAAGCCCTGTAGTTCATGAAGAGAATAGCATTCTAGTCCTACCCGACTGTAGTTTTAGCCTACTCTAGTCTTACCCTACTCTAGTCCTACCCTGCTGTAGTCCTTATCTACTCTAGTCCTACCCTACTCTAGTCCTACCCTACTGTAGTCCTAGTCTACTCTGTCTGCGCTCGGTAATTGGCCTTGAACTTGCCACTTTGAATTTCTCACTCAGGACAGCCTACTGCAAGTCTTAAACGACAGTGGGATATCCAGTGGGCTTCACAGCTGGTCTTATGATAACACAGTTATGGGTGTCAGAAATCGTTTGGGAAATGATAGAAGGACATCAAGGTAGTTTATTTTGGGTTCCCTGGTCCCAATTCTATTTAGTCACTGAGTAACAAAATATGACAGATTTAATTTATTGCAATGGTGCTGGACAATTTGATTTGATGGTTGACCATCAGCTTTCAGTTTGTGTATAGAATGCTGATGGAATGCCAGCCACATGTGTTGGCTTGGTCTTTACTAACTTCATGAATAGGCCTGATTATTTTCCGATTTTTTGTTTTATGGGGCGGGGGCTTATTGGCCATTCATTATTTAGGTGTTATTAGATGATAGATCTTGAATATGCTAATTGCAGCGAGTCAATGTATAATTGAACGTATGCAGCCTCAGTGCTCATTAGAAGGCCGAGCTCTGTAATTATAAATATACTGGGGATAAAGGAGTGGGCGTCTCTCTGGCATCCTCAAAGGAGATCTCCGTCTCTGGGGCTCTCTAATTGGCCCGTCAGGTGCAGTGTTGACCTTTGACCTCCACCCCCCCACCCCCTACACACACATACACACACACACACACACACACACACACACACACACACACACACCCTCACTCTCCAGGACTGAGGCTATGGAGGCTGGGTCCTGCCTTCTAACGAGACACGGCCATGCTGCAGCTGTGGTCCCTGTCTGTCGCTTTCGGCGGAGCAGGAAAGTGGGAGACGGGCCCCTCCTAAATCCCCGTGAGCTCACAGTCAGGAGGAACGTCCTGGGAATATGGCCTCTGTTAGGCTCCACAAATAGACTAGCCCTGCCCTACATGTACCCGAGTCTCTCCTCTTCTTTCTGCGCGACGTTGCTGTTCTTTGTGTCCTGGCAAAACGTTCATCTGTGTTCACGCTTGTTTTCTTGTTTCTCCTTTCTTGTGGCCTGTTAAGTGAGCGATGTGTTCACGCGGCATTCTACTCTCAATCTTTCATGTTGCTCGAGTCTAAATGTTTCGTTTTTATACCGTATCTCTGTTTAACTTCCGATGTGTATGTACTTACAACTGGTATTTGATACGTGTATTGAAAGCTGATCAATAGGGTGTAGCTTAAAGTTTAAAAGAGGGCGTTTTGTCTTCTTTGTGAAAGACAGCAGGCAGCAGTTCCCTCTCATGCAGCCATAGGGGTCATATAAGGTGACTCCGAGCAAGCTCGTGATTTCCAGGCGACAGACGAGGTCACCCAACCTCTCCTCCTCTTTGAGTGACAGCTGGTTGTCCGTTCAGTCTCATTAGAAAGCACCACCGACCTTTCTCTCTTTTCTTCTCCTGTCTGTCCTTCTCCTTCACTCCATCTCCTGCCCTTATCAATCCGTTCCCGCCTCTCCCTCTGTTGGTTTACCCCCTGCCTCCCACCCCTCCAATCTTCATATGCTGCCCTCCTTAAATCCACCGCTCTCTTACAACTATCTATTCGTTCCTCGCCCACCATTTTTTTACCCCCCATTTCTTTTCTTCTTCCTCTTCTTCTTCTTCCTCTTCCTCTTCTTGTTGTTGTTCTTCTTTCTCTTCTTCTTCCTCTTCCTTTTCTTCTTCTTCTTCCTCTTCTTCCTCTTCCTCTTCTCGTTGTTGTTGTTGTTCTTCTTTCTCTTCTTCTTCCTCTTCCTCTTCTTCTTCTTCTTCTTCTTCCCCGTCATCGTCACCGTCTCCTCCTGTCTGGTCCGTAGGCGTCCCAGTCAACAGTCGAGTCTCCTCTAAGATCCAGCAGCTGCTCAACACCCTGAAGAGACCAAAGCGACCGCCGTTACGGGAGTTCTTTGTCGACGACTTTGAGGAGCTTATGGATGGTAAGCTGGCCTGAAAGTGATTACACTGCCCCTACTAAATCCATAAAACCATAAAAAAGTCTCCCGTCTGGAGTGTGGGCAGCGTAGTGAGCCATAGATTTAACTTTGGAGCTACCACTACTGATGTATAAACTTTTAATTGAATCCGGTTCAAGTTTGAAATTGTTTGTCCAAGGGTGGCCACACTATTGATTTGGCATTTAGGGGTTTGTAACAACCCCTCACCACAGCTAGATGCAAAGGATATGATTTTATATTATCCTCCCTCCTTGCATGAGTAATTATAGCATTACATTTTTAGATCATTTTGGGTTCAACATCTCGGTGTTGATGGGACCACCTGGTGTGCCTGGGAGGGTACAGGAAACACAGGGTGCAGTCTTTACACACACACCCAGACACACACATGGAGACACACACACACACACACACACACACACACACAGAAACACACAGACTCCGACATGCACACACACCGACACACGGAGACACACACACAGAAAGAGAGAGGGGTGCTATTCCTGATAGGCCTGTGGTATTTAGGGCAGATAGACCTGACCCGCAACGCTGGAGTTTCTCGATAAAAAGAGGGTCGAGGAGGCTGGGTGTCAAGCTTAGATGGAACTGGTGATGGAGGGAAAGAGAGAGAGAGAGAAAAGGAGGAGGACAGGAAGTGTAAACAGCTCGCTGTCATTGAGCATTGACTCGTTTGAGACTGGCAGGAGTACATGGGGTAAGACAGGGATGGATGGATGGGTGGACGGACGGACGGACGGACGGACGGACGGACGGATGAGACTGATAGGGAGGAAAGGAAGGAAGCGGGTGGCTAGCTTGTCACTGTGCTCAGGAGAACAAGCCAGTCATGCAGGAAGCGCCCGATCTAAAACCGATCTGTCATCGACAGCACACCGACTAAATCCTACCTTGTTCCGTCACACTTTCCGTCAGGGTCCATCGCTCCCTCTCCCACAGCCTCACGGAGTGTCGTCAACCCGAGATCATTTTGCTCCTCTATCAAACGCCGACTCTTATTTACAGTGGCACTATGAAGTTTGTTACGTCTTTATAAGCCGACGTTCACATAACTTAATTTGAGATCAAAGGCCATTTGAGTAAGCAGATGATATATTACTCAGAATTTGTCTTAGTTGCTTCTCCAATCACCCCCTGAAAAAAGTCAGTGATCTGAAACGACAGAAGCCAATGTCACAAAGTGAAAGTAATTCTACATAAATACAAAATCCTTAGTGTTTTTTCACAGCTTGATCTTGACAAGTGCTTGGTTGTAGTTTCAGATTGAATAGGTGCGGTTATTGCCTTGTGGGTTAGTAGATGGGAATCAAATTTAAACCGTTTTTTACTTGCATCTCTCGTACCTCAATAGCTCAAAAAGACTTAATGAAGAGTGTCCCTCCTCTCTCCCTGTACTTGTAGTCCAGCAGCCTGATCCTAACCAGCCTAAGCCAGAGGGCCAGCACATGATTCCCTTGGAAGGGGAGCCCCTGGGGGTGGTGACCAACTGGCCCCCGTCCCTGCTGTCGGCTCTGCAACGCTGGGCCACCACGCAGCCAAAGAGCCCCTGTCTGACCGCGCTGGACAACGGCGGCAAGCCCGTCTACACACTCACCTACGGTAGGTCACACACACCCCCGATCCCCGAGCGCGACAAAAACCCGAGATGGGCGCGGCGACATGAGGCGTTGACGATAGGTGTGGACCTCCCGCAGGTAAACTGTGGACCCGGAGTCAGAAGCTGGCCTACACACTCCTGAACAAGCTGAGCACCAGGAACGAGCCTTTACTTCTACCCGGAGACAGAGTACGTTGTCTAAAAACCTTCTCGCTGTCACCTCCAGCTCTCCTCACCTCCCCCAATGCATGAGAAAATAAATGTCATTCATTATAACTCCAACATTTGTCTTCTTTGTTTTTTTACACTGTTGAAAATCAGTGCTTTCGGTTATGTCTTTTTTTTTGTTTTTTGGGGGACAGGTCGCTCTTGTGTTTCCCAATAACGACCCTGTGACGTTCATGGTGGCGTTCTACGGCTGTCTGCTGGCGGAGCTGGTGCCAGTCCCCATTGAGGTGCCGCTCACGCGGAAGGTACGGCAAAATCCTTCTCTCCAATCCTGGAAAATGTTAACTTTACTAACGGCTGTTGACTTTCAATGTACCCATTTCGGTGTGATTTTGTTGAAACAGGGATTGATTTCATTTACCTCGACCGGGAAAGAGCATTAGCAGCCCCTAGTGGCCATAATTGAAATGTCCTCTGGAGCGATGTTGTTCTGCGTGTAAAAATAGATGAATTGCCGTTTTATCGCATTATGTAGTCCCGTAATGGGGGACTGTATTGCCTCCAACAAACCTAAGGCCTCCATGCCCCAATGCGGTTCAGGCCGCTTAGTCCTCGGCAACACATTAGTCATGTATCAGCAATCGTCTTTGTCTCGGTACGGAAGAGTTTGAGGCGTTGCAGGCCCCCGATACATCCATCAACTTCACTGCAGCAAATTTGTGGTGAATCCACCTGACTTGGAACGTCATGCATCTACAATGGCTGTCCTCAGCTGCCCTCGTGAGTGGGGGGGATGCTGTTTGATTCCGGCGCAGTAATAAATCAGATCTGAGCCAAGCGAAGCCACGTGTGGTGCCAGTCCAAACCCTGACGCTGACAGATCAGAGAGCAGCTCTCCTGGAGTCGTTGAAAAGCACTACTGGCCTCCGAACCGCACTCTTTTTTTCTGTCCGTCTCATCTGTTTGTGCTGGACGGCGTCTCTCACCCTCTAGTTCTCTCTCTCTCTTTTTTCTCTCTCTCTCTCTCTCTCTCTCTCTCTCTCTCTCTCTCTCGCCGCCTGTTCGACACGTCCTGTCGCTTCCTTTCAAGTGTCTCCTGTCTTTCTCCCTCCTAACGCGGCGCACAGATTTGTTTCGCGCCCTCGTGTGCACAGTAGGGGCGAGCCGCGAGCCTGTTTGCTCAGCAGATCCATCGTCAGTGTGTGCATGTGGCTTTTGGATGTGGTGCGGCCACGACTAAAATCGCAGACTCAGCAGTGTCGTTTTATAATAACCGTTGCCCATGAATTTCTCCCGACTCACAAGACAAAGGCTGGTTGACTCTCCTCTCCCTTTCAAAGGGAATTTTCCCTTTCCTCCTTCCCTATTCCTAGCTTCACGGAAAACTTTCGACTGTTATGTAAAAAATGAGGGGGAACTAACTGCTGTCTGATCGGCTGCCCGTGTCTCCAGGACGCAGGAAGTCAGCAGATCGGCTTCCTGCTGGGCAGCTGCGGGGTGACGCTGGCGCTGACCACCGATGCCTGTCAGAAGGGTCTGCCCAAAGCGCCCACAGGCGAGGTCGCCACCTTCAAAGGTAACTATTCGAAGATTCCGTGTCCACCTTGCCTGGGGCTATGGCTTCCTAGCGTGACTCGTGTACCTGCTGAGATGTCCCGCGGCGGAAGTCCAGTGTGTGTCTTTCTGTGCGTCCGTCCAGGCTGGCCGCGGTTGCTGTGGTTCGTGACGGACGGTAAACACGTGGTGAAGCCTCCCAAAGACTGGCACCCAGTGATACGGGAGGCTAACAATGACATCGCCTACATAGAGGTGAGCTTAGCTTGGCCTCCAAACGGAAAGCTTTACTGGGTTCTCCATCAGCGAGTCCTTTCCATTATGTTATCTGTTAGGTTAATGTTACTTATTACATGGTGAAGAGGGCCCAATGGAAGAAAAAGTGTACGAGTCTTGATATGGACGTTATTTTTGAAATAAGCGCTAAAAAGAATATTTTTTTAAATAAACAAAATGAACGTTTTTTACAGTGTGTTGAGTCAGGATCTGATAGTGTTGGGGTGTGATGTTTTCCTCCTGTGCAGTACAAGACGAGCAAGGAGGGCAGCACAATGGGGATCACTGTGTCGCACGCCGCCATGTTGGCCCACTCTCACTCCCTCACTCAGGCCTGCGGCTACACAGAGGGTGAGTCGGACTCACACCCCCCCCCCCAAAAAAAATATATCACCTCCTCTTCTTCAAGTCAAATTCATTTTGACATATTTCAGACACATACTAGGCCAGTCAAAGTGCTTTGCCTGAGGCGAACATGCACGTTTAAAGCAAGGAATAAAACAATACGATTAAATAAAAACAATTATAATAATAATAATAATAATAATAAACTTTATTTATATAGCGCCTTTCAAAACAGGGTTACAAAGTGCTTTACAAGAACAATAAAAATTACAGAAAAAATGAATTCAATGAAATACCTGATCCCAGCTTGTTGGAGTCACTGCACCGCCCTCAATACAGCATGTGTTGACCTGACCCACTCAGAGCTGCTAGAGTGATGTTATGGTCTGTATTGCGGTTGAGGATTACGGTGTGCGTTGACACTGACCTAGGTCAGAGCCTCCGAGAAGAGGGAAAGTAAGACACCTCCTCTATTAGTGGCCCAGTTTTATCCCAGATAACTTCTAAATCCCCCAGAGATGACCTCCACTCCATAAACCTGTTTCTGGGGCTGTTGATTGTCACTGTTTTTAAGGCCAGACTGGTGATCAGATTTTATAATTAATTCGTTACACGTTTAAAGAAGGGCAAGTTGGGAGGGATGTTGCAGGAAAAAAGTTTTTCAATCCTGATGTTGCTTTCCCCACATGGATATATGTTGTTTGTTTCTACACTTTCCAGCCGAGACCATAACCAACGTCCTGGACTTCAAAAGAGATGCAGGATTATGGCATGGCGTTCTCACGGTGAGTCCTCCCTTTGTCTTTCAGTAGTATAGTTGTAGACTCACATACACCTCAGTCTGAGAGGCATTTAACAGAAACGTGTGCCTTCCCATACCGTTTGAAAACGTGACGATCCATGTTGATCGGTTGTTGTTGTTGTTGTTGTTGTTGCTGCTGCTGCATCTCAGAGCGTCATGAACCGGATGCACGTGATCAGCATTCCTTACTCCCTGATGAAAGTCAACCCCCTCTCCTGGATACAGAAAGTGCACGCCTACAAAGGTGAGGGGCCCTTCCACCACTCCACTCGTCTGTTTTTGTTTTGTTCTGTTGACATCCCTCGTTCATGCTCTGCTCACTGGGTCCTAGTCCTCACCCGGGAGATTTTCTGGTTGGGTGCTCACGCAGGCTTCAGTCCTTATGATATTTATTTTCTTTTATTTATGTATTCTGCGGTTAGAAGCCGGTTCGATTTCTTACCCAGATCAGAAAGGGATGACTAAAGGCTATAGTTTGTATCAGGCATTGCTTCGTATCCTAGCCGTACATGATCTGTGAGTGGGGGGGTGAGGAAGAGAGGAGACAGGCTGTTTGAATACAATTTGACTTGAGCTGCTGAGTCACCTGTGGTAACCGAGGGAAACTGCCCTTTGATTTGCTCGCAGAACGCGTCAGGATTCTTATGATTGGCTATCGGACTGAGTGTAAGGGGACTATTAATAGGTTGCTTGTCTTACGACTGTTTCCTGTTTGTCTGTTTGTTTGTGTGTGTGTGTGTGTACGTGTGTCTGTGTGTGTGTGTGTGCGTGTGCGTGTGCCCGCGTGCCTGCGTGCAGCACGTGTAGCGGTGGTGAAGTCCAGAGACATGCACTGGTCACTGCTGGCCCAGCGGGAGCAGAGAGACATCAGTCTCAGTTCGCTCCGCATGCTGATCGTAGCCGACGGAGCCAACCCCTGTGAGTGCCTCCTCTTTGAACGGCCAGTAAACACAAACGTTTCATATCAAACACGTTCATACAGACCCCTGTACAGCCATGACATTCCACTGATGACTTTTATTGATTTGTGTGTGTGTGTGTGTGCGTGTGTGCGTGTGTGCGTGTGTGCGTGCGTGCGTGCGTGCGTGCGTGCGTGCGTGCGTGCGTGCGTGCGTGCGTGCGTGCGTGCGTGCGTGCGTGCGTGCGTGCGTGCGTGCGTGCGTGCGTGCGTGCGTGCGTCTGTCCTTATCTACAGGGTCGATATCATCCTGCGATGCCTTCCTCAACGTGTTCCAGGCACGTGGGCTGCGACCTGAAGTGATCTGCCCATGTGCCAGCTCCGCTGAAGCGATGACTGTTGCCCTCCGCAGGTAGACTGCAGCTACTACAACACAGACACGCCTCAGTTATTTCACACTGCCCTGGCAAGACAAACAATAAGAAAGAAAAATGCCTCCTTCAATTTGAATATTTGTATCTCCATATTTCCAATGATCGTACTAGATGTCATTTTAGCGTAGTGTTACTTTACAGAATCCCACAGTCTGCTTTTCCATTAATGATACTGGAGGATACTTAGGACTGGATTACTTTTTGCAATTTTTGTAAAAAAAATGTTGCCTAATCAACGCCACAATGTCCGTGTCCATCTTGTTTGGGGCAGACCTCCAGAGATGGGGGTCCCACCGCCAGGCAAGGCGGTGCTGTCGATGAGCGGGCTGAGTCACAGTGTGATCCGAGTGGACACGGAGGAGAAGCTGTCTGTGCTCACAGTCCAGGACGTGGGGCAGGTCATGCCTGCAGGTAGCCATCGCTAACGCTATGTCATGTCATGTAATGGAAACTTTATTCATACATCACCTTTTCAAAACAGATCTCAGACTCTGCATTGTAATGGATTGTAAACCAAGGCTGAACCACTTCCATGTTACCGGTTCATGTTCTGCGGTCATCACCTTCTTTTTAATCTTTGGGGGTCTTATTTACAAAATGCATGGATCCTGTCTTTTCTCCTGCTGTGTGATTACCTAATCACTGTGTGCCCCCCCCCCCCCCCCCCCCCCCCCAGCCCTGGTGTGTGTGGTACGGACAGAGGGCATGCCTTACCTCTGCCAGACCGACGAGGTGGGTGAGATCTGCGTCAGCTCAGGCAGCACTGGCATCGCCTACTACGGCCTCCCTGGCATGACCAAGAACGTCTTTGAAGTACGTACAGCAGATCCTTTCTTCTATCTCCTTTTTTATTCTCCTTTTTTCTCGTTGCCCTATAACCTGTTTATTTGCATTCGTGCTGTATTTCTTTGTGTGTACCATGTGTCAAGTGTGTTTCATGCGTGTGTCTCGTGTGATTTTTAGACCTTCCCACTGACCCCGTCTGGAGGTCCCGTCAGCGACAGACCCTTCACCAGAACCTCTCTGCTGGGCTTTGTTGGACCGGTTAGTCCCTCTCATATTAAACCAGACTCTCAGCATAAAACGCCCGGGTTTCCTTTGCAGGCATTATTCACTAACGTACTCCCAATGGGCCTGCCTGTGGAGTGGAGTGATAGAGAAGCTAAATCAGGCATTTCAATCATTTGTTACCATGCTGACTGGTTTCGTAAAGGCCGATGGTGTTTAGGGGCCTTTTCACGCGGCAACGAGTTTGATGTGTGCGTGTGCGTGTGCGTGTGCGTGTGTGTGTGGTGAATCTGCCGTCCCCCGTGTTTCCGTGTGTGTGTGTGTGTGTGTGTGTGTGTGTGTGTGTGTGTGTGTGTGTGTGTGTGTGTGTGTGTCCCACCGGCAGGACAACCTGGTGTTCGTGGTGGGCAAGATGGACGGCCTGATGGTAGTCAGCGGGCGGCGCCACAACGCCGACGACGTGGTTGCCACGGCGCTGGCGGTGGAGCCCATGAAGTTTGTTTACCGGGGGAGGTGAGAAGGAGGAGGAGAAGGAGGAGAAGGAGGGAGGGAGGGAGGGAGGTATCGAGGGAGTCGGTTGGGTCTGAAACGTTCCCGGTTAGCCTTCCTGGTGGCTCCCGGGTGATGACGTCGTTTGTGTGTTTCCAGGATTGCCGTGTTCGCCGTGTCGGTGTTGCATGACGAGCGGATCGTGGTGGTGGCCGAGCAGAGACCGGACGCCTCGGAGGAAGACAGCTTCCAGTGGATGAGCCGAGTGCTCCAGGTGCTGTAGACATACACACACACACACACACACACACACAAACACACATATTATAAGCCGACACAAACAAACACACACACACACACACCCACACACATACACGCACTCGCACACATACAAACACACATACAGGCGGACACAAACAAACACACACAGACTAATCCACTTCCCTTACTCGGATCAATAGCAATTGATTATTGATCGCTTTCATTAATTTGTTACCCAGGCTATCGACAGCATCCACCAGGTGGGGGTGTACTGCCTGGCCCTGGTGCCAGCCAACACGCTGCCCAAGGCCCCCCTAGGGGGCATCCACATCTCCGAGACCAAACAGCGATTCCTGGAGGGCGCCCTGCACCCCTGCAACGTCCTCATGTGCCCGCACACCTGTGTCACCAACCTGCCCAAACCACGGCAAAAGCAGCCAGGTAAGCCACTTACCAGACAGCTTCCCTATTCAGTACTGTGTGTGTAATGCTAAGTTTAGTTCTAAAAGGCCTTTTCAAAACAAACATCACAAAGGTGTACTTGTAAAAGCCATGGGGATAAAAAAGATATTTATGAAACCGATGTAAAACCAGATAGCAAACACAGAACCGCACAACATCGAGAAACATTCCATCACAAGACAAAGTTCTTCCGACTTAAAGGAGCTGTATAGGTTGATAGGAGGCCCTATGGCAATGGTTTTGATTCCACTGATCGTATGGATGACGGCAACGATAGCATTCTTGTTGGTGTTTTGGACAGAGGTCGGCCCCGCTTCCATGATAGTGGGCAACCTTGTAGCGGGCAAGAGGATAGCCCAGGCCTGTGGCCGCGACGTGGGCCAGCTAGAGGACAATGACCAGGCACGTAAGGTAGTTACCCATCCTCATTCCAACCGCTCACCACTGCCGCACACATGCAGGTAAGGAAACAACCGAAGGGGTCTTGGAGGTCTTTCAAATGCTCGAATTCTGGGGGGGGGGGGGGGGGGTACCCTCGTACGGACAGATTGACCGTGTGAACGTACGCAGGGTTAACCTGAAAAGAAAGCATTTGTGAGAATTCCAACCCAGGTCCACTTCATTCCACCTCAGCCTTTGGTTTAAAGGAAGTGCCGTGTCGTCAAAAATTCAAACGTCATTGCTGGCCTGGGTTCCCCGTACACAGCGCGCCTCGTAAGACCACGCAGGGCGGCACGGTGCGATCGGTTGGGTCTGACTGTGTCCTCTCTTGCTCTTGTAGTTCCTGTATATGCAAGATGTCCTCCAGTGGAGAGCTCAGGCCACGCCAGACCACTCTCTCTTCCTGGTGCTCAACGCTAAGGTACTCCCTCTCCCGCTAACTCGCCATCTAACGTGGTGTGGTGGCTTGAGAAGCTCGCGTCACCCAACCTTAATAGTCGTTGTTTTTATGTGACCGCCACTGTCTCGAAGTCGCTGTGTATGTCTGTTGGCTGTATTCCGTTGGAATGGTAAACAAGTGCCTTTGGTCAGGGTGTGTGACCGTTGCTGTTGTTGTTGTGTGTAACGTCGCTCCAGGGCACGGTGGCCAGCACGGCGACATGTCTGCAGCTTCACAAGCGCGCGGAGCGGGTCGCCGTGGCCTTGATGGAGAAGGGCCGCCTCAACACCGGCGACCACGTGGCCCTGGTCTACCCGCCAGGTGAGTGCTGCCCCCTGCTGGTCTGGGGTTTCCCCGTGCTGCCACTGGACGAATGGCTGTCGGATCCCCTGCTGGTCTTAACCTGCGTGTGTGCGCGTGTGTGTGTGTGTGTGTGTGTGTGTGCGCGTGTGCGCGCGCCCAGGGATCGACCTGATCGCTACCTTCTACGGCTGCCTCTACGCCGGCTGTGTGCCCGTGACGGTCCGGCCCCCCCACCCCCAGAACCTGGCCACCACCTTGCCAACCGTCAAGATGATCGTGGAGGTGGGTCCACGTTGCCTGCCGCGCTACCATTACCTTGTTCTCAGCCACTCAGGCTACAGTCTGGACGGTACCCGTGAGGGCTGACCTATGACCTCTCTGTTGTGTTGTGTTTTGGGTTGATGTAACAGGTCAGTAAGTCGGTGTGTATCTTGACCACCCAAGCAATAACAAAACTCCTCAAATCCAAAGAGGCGGCGGCGGCCGTTGATGTGAAGAACTGGCCCATGGTGCTGGACACAGGTACTGGAAGCACACACACACACACACACACACACACACACACACATACACACACACACACGCACGCCCACACACACGCTGACACGCCGTGTCGCCTCTGACCGTTTCTTGTTCCAGACGATCTGCCCAGGAAGAAGAGCCCTCAGATCTACAAACCTCCCACCCCAGAGATGTTGGCCTACCTGGACTTCAGCGTGTCGACCACGGGAATCCTGGCTGGGGTCAAGGTAAACACACACCTACTGGTGTTGCTGCCGTCAGTTGAGCTGATGTGCCATGTGCAACAACTACAAGTCCCAGTGCATTGGGATTCTTAGCTTTCCCTACACCATCTGCCACCATCCAAAGCTCATGCGCTGCGCATCAGGGTGGCGGTCCGGCCGGCCTGTATACCGCAGAATCTCCATGATACACACGGCCCACTTAGCGTCAGAGTGAGCGGCCCTTGGGAGTCTGTACAAACACACCGCTGCTTCCAACCTTTCAAAGCGCCAAATGAACCGTAAAACAGAAGTCTCTAACACCTACCACTCTGTCCGTTTTGGGGTCGGGACTTTCGCGGTCTCTTTGCTCGGCCTCGAGTCCCGTTTCGCGCGACCCCTAGCCCCGTCAGTGTGAACGGTGGACGGCTCTGTCATGGCTGGCTCTCTGAACCTCAGGGTTGTGCTTCCCCAGATGTCCCACGCGGCCACCAGCGCCCTGTGTCGCTCCATCAAGCTGCAGTGCGAGCTCTACCCCTCGCGGCAGATAGCCATCTGTCTGGACCCCTACTGCGGCTTGGGCTTCGCCCTCTGGTGCCTCTGCAGGTAACGTTAACGTCGGAAAACACACCGTGAGGAGGCGATGTGTTTTGCTTGTGTGTGGGGGGGTGTCAAATGTTTTACTTGAATAATGGCTTTGTTTGGACTGCTCTTTGCTTAGCAATGTTACAGAGGGATTCATTAATAACACAGCAAAACGGCTTTACTACTTTACTTGAAGGCAACATGACAACAACTGTAGAGACGTAATACTAACATTTATGACTGGAAGACATTTTTAACAATGCGCGGTCCTCTTTTTTCTGCTTTGCTTTTTGCTTTGGTGTCACTGTGTGTCTATGTGTCACTGTGTGTATCACTGTGTCACTGTGTGTCATGTGGGTTACTGTGTATCATTGTCTTAATCTGTCGAGTGTGTGTGTGTGTTTATGTTTCACTGTGTCTTAATGTGTGTGTGTGTGTGTGTGTGTGTGTGTGTGTGTGTGTGTGTGTGTGTGTGTGTGTGTGTGTGTGTCCTCCAGTGTGTACTCGGGCCACCAGTCCGTTCTCGTCCCTCCTCTGGAGCTGGAGAGCAACGTATCCCTGTGGCTGTCTGCCGTCAGCCAGTACAAAGTGCGCGTGACCTTCTGCTCCTACTCGGTGATGGAGATGTGCACCAAAGGGCTGGGCTCACAGACCGAGGCACTGCGGGTGCGTTAGTCTATCTTTAGATACAATAATAACAACAACAATTCATAATTCATTTTGTTTATACAGCGCTTTTAGGGAACCCAAAGGCGCTTTACAATTGCAGATGTGTATCCTGTCATTACCTGCCTTTTAAACATGGCACTGCTGGTGAAGAGACGTGGTCTCACATAGTCTCGTTTATGTCTTTATTGATGTATAAATACATCGTAATAATAGCTGAAACGTCTCTTAGGGGGTCTTTACTTTTTCATTTCATTCATTCAAGACTCCCAGAGTTAATCAAAGTATGTGTTTATTTTTGATGTATGTGTGAGTGGGTCTTGTTTTTCCTGATTATGAAACATAAGTCAGATTTGCTGCATAAACAGCCGTGTTTCTAACGGCACCCTCCAGAGTAAATGGACGTATGTGTTATGACTGATGGAGGGATAATGCTGTCGATTTAAACGGTTTCAAATCACGTTTTTAATGCCCCCCTCTCCTCCTCCACTCGATCAGCTGCGGAACATGAACCTGTCGTGCGTGCGCACGTGCATGGTGGTGGCCGAGGAGAGGCCCCGCATCGCCCTCACCCAGTCCTTCTCCAAGATCTTCAAGGACCTGGGCCTCTCTCCGCGGGCCGTCAGCACCACCTTCGGCTGCAGGGTCAACGTGGCCGTGTGCCTCCAGGTGAGGGACGCAGGAAGTTCAGGGGTCACGGAGGCCATCGGACGAGGCCCTGGGAACTAGCTTAGGCAAAGCAGGGATAGTCAGGGCATGGGGACTCTGTCTGTGTAAAGGGTTTGGATTTGGCTGGTCCATCGTTGAACTGACGTCCTTGCTATAACTATGTGACGTGGTCGACCAACTAGTGCAGTTCGATTGAGGGGAAAGAAGGAAAGAGAGTAATCCTGCCTGACTTTTTGTGTAAGTGAAACACAGGAGTGTTCTCCTTGCTCAAGAGTTTCAAATAGACACTGTAGGTTATAAACTGTGATACTGTGATACTAAGCCACCTTGTCTGATATCGATGTGCTCTCTTCATACTTTTTTACCCATGGATTCCTTTTCCTGTTCTGTTGTCTGACCTCTTCATTTTCTTTCTGTTGCTGTTTTACCCTTGTGTTTTCTACCTCTTTCTTTCTGTATGTTTTACTTTGGTACTGTGTGTGTGTGTGTGTGTGTGTGTGTGTGTGTGTGGGTGTGTATGTGTGTGTCTCTGTTTCTGTGTGTGACTCTGTGTATCTGTGTGCTCCGGTCTGTGCCCGATCGTCAGCCCAACAGGCTAGGCAAGCTGGCGGAGCAGGTACTGTGTACTGTCTGGGACAGACCAACCAGGGGAGAGGGGAGGGGCTTAGAGATGAATGTGGCTGGCACAAAGCTTCAGGATTGGGCTGATGCTGTAGTGACATGTGTTTGTCTTTCATTGTTCCAGTGCATGACTTTGTTAAAGCTTCACCCCTTACCACCTGTTATTTTTAGCCTGGAACATTGAGCAGCGCTTTTTTTAAAACATTTAATTAAGGCCTTGCTTTGGGTTCGAATGGTGTGAAAAATTCTGTAAAGTCAAAATCAAACAAAAACAACAGGAAACTGGGGCTTATCTACTTAATAATAGTTATCTAAATTCCAATTCTAAATCATAAAATAAAATTAGAACAGAGCAAATGTGAGTTGAAGTTGAAGCTGAAAACCCAAACATCAGTGACTGATTATTTTGTAAAGGTATATTGGTAGATTCGTATGGACTTCATGGCTGCCCTTATTGGAGTCGACCCCTTGTTTTTGCTGCCCTCTCTGCTTGCAATGCCAAGACGTGCTCATACCGTGTAATCACCACCAAAAGCACCTGAATACACACTGTGCTCTAAAGGCACAACTCCAAGCCAGACTCCAGCTGAAGCTAGGCTCACTGCGGGCTACTGCTCTGGTTCCAGATATAGGCCTAACGAGATCCATTCGAATATTAGAAACCACTCAGTCAGTAGCCGTTGTTTTAAGAGGCCCTTAAACCAAGCCCAGTTAGCATGTGTATGGTAACAGACTTGGCTGTTGTTGACTCAGAGGGGTTGATTAACCTCAAATTGATTCGCGTAACACTGCTGCGTTGATAGACGGCTTTCGGCTCCCCACTGGCGACTACGCCATGGTATAATTGTCGAGTCACACTTTGATTTTGCTGACGTACTTAGCCTACTTTGTGCCGTGTTGTGTTTTACCAGCTGAATCGTCAGTGTAGGAATAATTATATTGTAGCAGGTTCATGTTGTAGTCTAAAGTGAGCAATTAGTTTCATTTTCAACATGTATTATTCATTTATGAAGAGCACTTGTATCATTGGTTGTATTAACACAATTAAGTCAAGTCCAGTTTACTAGTATAGCGCGTTTTCATACACAAGGCAACTCAAAGTGCTTTACAAGACATTATAAGAATGCTATTGAAATCAAGAAGACTTAAAGATGATCATAAGTTAAAAACAGTTCAAATCAATGATATACGGTAAGTCTCCACTATCAGCTAAGTATTGGTATATAATGGATGGCTTGTGGCTGCCACCCTGCTTTGTTAATAGCAGCTCTGCTGTAGCCGTGTGTTTTTCTTTAGCGGTTCCCAATCCCCTATAGTATAGATGAGTGTACTGGTCAGGATCTATGATGGAGACCAGTTCACTGAAGGGCCTCCCTCTGCCTCTTCTCTCCCCCCCTTTCAGGGCACGGCAGGACCCGACCCTACTACCGTCTACCTGGACATGAGGGCTCTTCGACATGACAGGTACCGGGGGACCTTTGAACAAAACGTTGACACTAATGTAGAAATCTGTCAGGGGCTGTAATCGACCAAATGCTGTGTATTATGTGAGCGTACCATAATGGTCTATACTATTTAGACATTGAAAAAAACAAACAAATTCGTATTAAGTGAGAAAACTGTCTTCAATAATTCGAAGAATATTTCATTGTATTTATTTTTAGCGCTGTTCTAGGACCCAAAGCGCTATAACAGCACATGGGTGGTCATTTTTAGTTTTTTTTATGCGTACTCCTGAGGTTCTTGGTGGTTGCTTGGTCGTGTGTTCTTCACCGCGGGGAACTTCATTCTTTTGACCTTGGTTTTTCCCCAGGGTCCGTCTGGTCGAGAGAGGCTCTCCGCACAGTTTACCTCTCATGGAGTCTGGCAAGGTAAACTCTCCGCGGGGACACAGTAGCCCCTCGGTGTTAATGCCGTATGGTGGCAATATGCATTCCTCTTAATACTATATAGGGTGCCTTCATAATGGATCAAACTAATGATTCGTGTCCCAACAGATTCTTCCAGGGGTTAAGGTGATCATCGCCAACACAGAGACCAAAGGGCCTTTGGGAGACTCCCACTTGGGGGAGGTGAGTCGACACATTGAGTCTCACGGATGGCTGCTGGGCCGGGCTCTTAAACTACGCCGGCATGACTTGTGGCTGTGTGGAATGTTGGGGCCGTTGGTCGGGAATGACCCACCAGATCCCTTGGTCTCATGTCCGGGGGGATTTTAAAGAAGTGTGAACACTGCAGTAGACTGGAGAGAACATCCTGAATCGCTCCTTTAGTGGGATCGCCATCGGGTTTTGAACATTCGCATCCCGCTCGAAACTTCAGAGGTCCCGTTTCATAACGCCATTTAGACGCGATGTTCCCGACCTCTCCGTGAGGCGATTGTCTCTAGCTGGACCTCTTCAAGTTTTCAATTGAAGACCCCCCCCCCACCCCCTGCTCTAAACTACGGTCGCAAAAAAAAACAAGTACATTGCCTCTGTTTACAAGTGCCTTCTGTGGTCTTGCCTTTTGTCAGGTCTGGGTCAGCAGTCCCCACAATGCGTCGGGCTACTACACAGTGTATGGGGAGGAGGCGCTGCACGCGGACCACTTTAGCACCAGGCTGAGCTTTGGGGACACTCAGACGGTGTGGGCCAGGACGGGCTACCTGGGCTTCCTGAGGCGGACGGAGCTCACGGACGCCAGCGGAGGTGAGGCCGCCACCTTGGAGTGTTGTTGTTTTTGTTTTGGGGGGGGGGGGTTTGTTTCATACAGGAGTATCGTTGTGGACATTGTGTGTGTGTGTGTGTGTGTGTGTGGAAACCCAACGTTGTGTGTGTTGAAACCTGACGTGTGTGTGTGTGTGTGTGTGTGTGTTGAAACCTGACGTGTGTGTGTGTGTGTGTGTGTGTGTGTTTCAGAGCGTCACGATGCTCTGTACGTGGTGGGCTCTCTGGATGAGACCTTGGAGCTGAGAGGAATGCGCTATCATCCCATCGACATCGAGACTTCAGTCATCCGCTCTCACAAGAGCATAGCTGAATGGTAAGCTCTCTGGCCCTAAAGAGACTTAGTGTCTCCTTGACGAGTCAAATGGCGTCCCATTTGAAATAGGCGGCTCCCGATAATATCAGGTGCTCATTCGTCTGAATAAGCTTTACCAGATAAACCAGTGGCCGCTCTCTTTGGTTCTTTGTCACCTTCAACCGCCCTTCCCGTATCTTAACACACACGCACACACACACACACACACACACACACACACACACACACGCTCTCTTTCCATCTCTCACGTCTCTGTCTCTCTCTCTCTTTTTCCCCCCACCCCTTACCTCTCTCTCCTTGTTCCTCCCCCCCTGTGCAGCGCGGTGTTCACCTGGACCAACCTGCTGGTGGTGGTGGTGGAGCTGGAGGGTTCCGAGCAGGAGGCCCTGGACCTGGTGGCCCTGGTCACCAACGTGGTGCTGGAGGAGCACTACCTGATCGTAGGGGTGGTGGTGGTGGTCGACCCCGGGGTCATCCCCATCAACTCCCGCGGGGAGAAACAGCGCATGCACCTGAGGGACGGCTTCCTGGCCGACCAGCTGGACCCCATCTACGTGGCCTACAACATGTGAGCGCCACGGGAACACGACGACGCGCGAGGCCTCGCACACGCGGTGACTCCACACGCGAGAGCAGAAGACGGGTTACCCCCGGTTACCTTGCACCCAAACGTAAAGGTCAGGGAACGCAGGGACCAGGATCCGTGTGGCTTTTGCGCACTCCGAAACAGAACAATCTCATCCAGGTAGCTGTGGCCGTGGCGAATGGAAAGGCAAGGAGGAGGGAAGGGGGGGGGGGGGGGGGGCTGCTCAGCACCCACACCGTAGGGATCCCACTATCCATCGTGAAAAATGAAAAGAAACAGAGAGTCGAGACTGTTTTACTCTCATTCCAACTCGTTTTGGGGGGGGTTTCTTTTCAACGACTGTACGGTGAATTCGCTTGGTTTGATTTCCAACTTTGGGTAAATTCTATAACTGTTTTGAAATTGACCAGGCATATTTCTATAATTGTTTTGGTATACGTTGTGCCATTAGCATTAGCATCCTTTTCTTTCTGATTGTTCGTTGTGTTTGTCATACGATTATGCCATAGGCCGCACTACCTATGTGCAGGTGACACGATTCTTGAGTCTTATATGTGGGAGTAGAGCTTTAATTGACTGACGTTCGCCTGCCTGAATACTTAACAAAACAGCAAGTTCAGAAAAATACTTAACTGCTCCTAAACATGGATTCGAATCTCAAATCGAGATGTCTATTGTTGAACATTCATCATTTCTCCCCCCATTGTTTTCCCACCACAGCCGGTTACTGTTGTTAACCAGTGTCCCCGGGGTTGTTTCTCAGCTGAGTTCTGACGATGTTCTTGCAAAGCCATTTTGCCTAGGTCAGTTTCATAAGAGCATTTTACAAAAAAGTTAATTGTTGCATCAGTTCATTCCTATGATAGTACTTTTTAAGTTCAAGGAACAAAAAACAAGTACTTTCATGTGTTGTCTTTGACGTATGAGATATGTAATATATTAACTATTTTATTCAGACACAGAAAATGCAATATAAATTAAACCTGTTGTCCTAAATGATAACAGTCATGCAAAGTTTGTGTGGAAATTCAAGAGATGACATGGAGCCTAATCATACTTCACCAGTAGCAACTTGCCAAATGTGTGTAATTAAGCCTTAAATATTTCCAGATGCCTGTTCCTTGCCAAACTCTTGTTTTAACTTGATGTTTGGCTCTTATGGTTGGGTTAGGTTTGGTAAGCCCTACATTACGTGCACCCTTTGTCCAATTCTCAAACATACATATGCTTTAACCGAATATCAACCATTGTAAATCCATTGCTACTTGTCCAGTTGATTAACGTTTTGCAATTCGAAAGAAACTGTGTGTGAGATTATTGTGTGTTTAAATGTGGTAGCAACCGAGAGAGCAGAAAGCAGAAAGAATGTTAGTTTGAGGCAGTTTGTTGCTGTTTTGAGTGCTATTGAATTGAATGTGCAGAATGGCATGTACTGTATCGTGTTTACTGTAGGTTGTTTTGCTTACCCCCCCCCCCCCCCCCCCCCCCCCCCCCCCCCCCCCCTCACCACATTGAATATGTAAAAAACCACTTGTAGAAAGTTGCATTATTTTATATGTGCACACCACTTTGGAAACAGGTAGCAAACCTGCTGTAATTATGTACAGGTTTCGTGTAAGTTATTAATGGGTCTGGTCAGATTGTGGGGAGAACAGAAGAGAACGACTGAATAGGGAAAATACTGTATGAATCCTTTCCCTTACTAACCAGAGTTTTAAATGATTGTTATTTTTAAAAGTAGACGATGGAAAAGGGGATGTAGCCTTCGCGAAAAGCCTTGGTTTTGTATATCAAAGATGTAACTAAGCACACACTGACACAAAAAAAATCCTTTTCTGTTCTGGTGACTGTGTTGAGATCCGGTATCATCCAGATATGATCAGAGCACACCCGTTCAAGGTTTGGTTAAGGTTCATTTGTCTGATATGGTTTGTTGTCATTATTTTCATAACATGGTTTCTTAATGAATAAAAAGAAAGACATATCCTTGAAATAATTGTCTTGAAACATGTAAATTGACAGATATACAGATATAATGTTTGCATAACAGTAAATGAATGATTTGCATAATTACTTCTCCCACAACACTTGCATCATACAAATAAGAGAATATATCTAAATATAATGTCATGTTTAAATTAGCCTTTGCATTTAAATCACACTTGCATTTAAACATTTCGGGTCACTAACACTAATATTAGCAAATATATAAATTATCTAAACTTTAGTAGACCAAATATTAAATGTTGAAGAGGTAGCCCTGCCCAAAATAGCCAGGCACATACAGGTACCTAAGTATATTGTCTCTTTTGAACATATGACATTTAACGATTCCTGCATCAATTGTCAAATTACGATCAGTCAATCTTGCACCAGTGAGGCTTACGCCAGTTTACCTCCTTAGGTAAATAGCAATGATCTTCAGTGGCCTGAAGTTTCTTATCCGTACATCTACTTCAACTTGAAACTGTCTTGACTTGACATTTAATCTTATAATTGACGATTGAAATGGATGTTGCTTGGCTAATTTGTATAAATAAATACATTCAGAATAATGTATAGGTTTGTTACTAGGTAGCTGCAGGCTCGAGTGGATGGCTTCTGTCTCTGTTGCAACATTGATAGTGTAAGAAGCAGGCCTACTGCCTTGAAGTGGAATTTACAACCCCAATAAGCCAATTATGCTCTTTATTTGCAATCATTCATAGTTTTATCATATTATTGTCATAGGTAGGCCTATTTCCACATCAATGAAAATTCGTAGTAAAGTCAGTCTAACCAAAAGTTGTTGTCGATCTCATAAATTGGGAGTCAATCTCATCAGGACTTGATAATGTCAGTTTAACAAAAAGTTGTATTCATTCTCACCACAAGTTGGTGTCTGTCTCATCAGGACTTCGTAGTAAAGTTAGTCTAACCAAAAATTGTTGTCGATCTCACAAAAAGTTGGAGTCAATCTCATCAGGACTTCGTAGTAAAGTCAGTCTAACCAAAAGTTGTTGTCGATCTCACAAGTTCGCCTCAATCTCATCAGGACTTGATAGAGTCAGTCTAACCAAAAATGTATGTAAATCTCCAGCTCAAGAGAGAGCGAGAGACATGTGACCTCCATCGGCCCTAGCGCCCAGGTGTGCTACATTAGCTGACGATCCTCACACTCAGTCCGCCAGGTCAGCAACTAACCCAGACATCGTGCTAGCAGAGCGGGAGGGTTGTCCCAAGTTAATAATCCAATTAATGAGAGATGACTTTCCAGCCCATCGCTCCCACAACCCCAATAAGTTCACTTGTTTCACATGTCGCTTTTCCAGAAATTTGCATCCTCTAATTATTACTGTCTGATTTATTTTCTTGAGGACCATGCTCAAAATCAACCTGAATGAGGATGAATTATGTGGAATTACTTTTAACGAGCAGCCTTGCCTATTAATCGAAGTATTCATCATGTATCTCAAATATAAATACAATATTTTTGTGCTCATTAATAAATGCAAATTCAAGTAGTATTTATTTTTCTAAATGATTTTTACAACACTCCTTGTTGAGGAAAATGCATTCATTCCAAAAGTGACAGTAGCTATCTGGGTTGTTTGATTACTTGTAGAGATCCCTATCCTAAATCTGATTGCAAAGAGCATATGTAATGTAAACAGACTCCAGAAAAAAAGTTATTGAGAGGGTTTATGATGGTAGAAAAGTACTCCTCTTGTTCATATATTTTAATCAACAATACAATCAAAGTATGATATGATGATCTAGATATATTATCAAATCTCTGAATGAGTGTTACATTATTGAATTGGGAATATTAATAACGATATCAAACTACTCCAAGTAACAGGACAAGATTTTGTTCTACAATTCACATAATACATATGCAACATTTTCACATGCTATTCCTACATGCATTTCGTAAAATGTAACTGAATAATCAATCATTCAATCAATAGTAAATCAAAAAAAGAAAAATACATAAGCAGCTAGAACAAATGAGCACAAAGCTATCCTAAGGGCTAGTAAGCACTTCAAACAACACATTATTCCATGCTTGTGTCATGTGTCAGCTGACGCAATCAACCATGTTTTGATTCGAAAATATAGTTAGAACAGGGTCATATTTTGTAGGACATACCCCTTTAGGGTAAAAAAATTGTTTTTAGAATTTACTCTACTCTACTTTTTTTTGAGAGGGTTTTCTCCTTTGGCTGCCTTGGCCATTGTTAGTGCTTTTTCTCTCATTGCCTGCAGAGACTTAACACGCTGCATCCAGCCAGACTTGGCCTCAGATTTCTCTCCCTCAATGAGCAAGTCAATGTACTCTGGAGTGGACAGAGGGTTGGGTTTAAGAGCGATCTCTTTTAGTCTGTCTAAACACTTGGCTGACTTTTCCATCAACAGCACCACCTCAAATTGTGTGCGATCATATTCATCTTCCAGGTTTTTAACCAATTCATCATAAGTCATCTTGGCCTTGCTAGCGCTTTGATACTTTTCAAACAAATCATCGACTTTACGCTTTTCAGTGACCTCTACATATTCCCATTTGTACTTCTGGTTGAAGTGCACGTTCCAGAAGCATTTCCCGTTGCATATTTTGCAATGTCCGTTATGGCCCATTGCAATACAACTTCTTTTACTGGCGTCGTCTGGTATACCACAAGGGTAGTGACAGGTTGTGTGGCACTGCTGGCAGTTGGTGATGTATTGCTTAGTGTGAGATATATCTGTTTGAACAGGTTTTCTCATCTTCACTTCGAACTCAAAGTTCTTATTTGCAGTGATATCTGCCTGGTGTTTCTGGACAATCTGAGTTGTCTCTTTTATTTCCTCAAGTTTGGCCAACCCAATTTTAACCTTTTTCTGCAAGTTCTCAATCATATTCTCAAGCTGCTCTCGCTCTCTTAGGACTTCTTTGGTCAGAGTTAAACTTTTGGTTTTTATGGTTGCCATGGCACTAAAGAATCTTTTCATACTGCCAACACCCATTTTCCAAAACATTTTGTCAAAATTGCCATCCTCCGCATCATCACCCTCATCATCACTGTTTCCTGACTGGTCTGCAAACAGTGCAGAGTTGTTGAACTTAAAGTGCACAGGTACGCCTTTCTCTGTCAAAGGACAAGGCACATTTGCAACTTTAATCGCCTCAAGAACAGGCGGGCGTCGACTATCTGCAAATGTCACCAACATCCGGATGTTCTCTGCTATGTCTTTGCCAAAGATGGAGAGCACTGAGTCAAACACATATCTCTGTGTATGTGTGAGTCTTGCGAGGGAGGCCTGGGCCACAAAGCACACAGCATCAATCTCACTAATACCATGCTTGTCTGAGAACAGCTTGTGGAGCTGATCAATAATCCTCTTGTCTCTTTCTATTCCTCCAGTGTCACCAAAGCCTGGGGTGTCAACAATGGTCAAGGAGAACTCAATTTGGAATCCCTCTTGGTGGTTGAGTTTGTATGCTGTCACAGTGGATGTTTGACTTTCAGCCTGGGATTTAGACGGATCCTCGTGAATTAACTTGAATCTGAAATCATCCTCCCACTCTACACCAAGGATGTAGTTAATAATCCCATTGATGAGAGTTGACTTTCCGGCACCAGTCGCTCCAAGAACAAGAATAGTACGATTTTGTCTTGATGATGTTTCTCCAAACCTATAACGACTGCATCCATGAAAGTTTTCACATTCCTTTTCCAAAGGTACTTTGTAAACACATGGTGGGTCAGAACTTAGCTTTGTACTTGAACTTTTAACTCTCTCCGCCAAGCTCATTTTCAATTGAAATTAGTATTTAAATTACGAGGTTTGTGCTTTATGGCGTGTGTCTTGTTTGAATTCCTGCAAATTCTCGGCACTTGTGTGGGTATTCACTTAATATTAAGAGGGTACTTTTTTTCAAACAACGGTTAATTCAACAATTTATAGTTCAGGAGGTCACGTCTAGACGATCTGTTATAAGTAATATTCATAAAGACTTGTCTTCATCATCACATGTCGCTGTTGATGCGCCTGGTGTCATTCGATGTTATCATTCCTGAAATTGTTGAGAATGAACCGCTATTAACGAGGAATACATATCATACATTTTTGACAATATTTAATTGCGTATTTATATATTTATACTGTTTTGAACTGTCTCAAATATTCTCTTACATGTTACATGACAATATACAGTGTGTGTCAAAGACCTGCACAGTGATTTTTAGGTTTTGAGTTTTGTCGCAAACAATGACTTGTTGTCTGCACTTAAACTAATCATCATATTGACGACAATCAATTCCCGAAAGGGTGCATAAAGTTTATAAAGTGCGTTTTGTGGAAAGATCCATGTGCATGACATAACGTTGCATCAAATAATACCCAGTGCAGTTTATGTAAACAACCCAGTAGTGAATGATTGATTGCCTTAAAAAAAAGTGTTGTCCCCTCTTAGATTTGAATGCTAAATACATACATATTAAGTTAAGTCTTACTCATAATTAGTCGTCTGTATTCAATGATGATTACTTCATTCCTCTGTGAAATCAGATGTCACTGTAGAGGTTGCTTTCCTTTTCTTGCGTCTGTGCTTTTAGAGTGTACTGTGCTCTAACCTGCAATAATTTAAAGAGATATTTAGTATTAAAATAAAGTATCACTAGTCATTCAAAACGTTATGGTAAAATTCCGTAAACTTACGCTTACATTACAAAAAATGTGTCATGTACACATTCACCAAACAAAACACTTGTGACCCTTGATAATTGACTTGTGAGCCCCTGAGCAGCAAAAAACATTACTGAGGTCAAAACATTGTGCTACATTGCTAAAATGTGTGCTATGCAATGATACAGTAACAGTTCTGTAAGACAGGTTTTACAGGTGCTAACTGGCATCCTGCATCATCAGGCAAATTCTTTCTCACTCTCTGCTTCAAGTCCAAGCGGGATTTGACTGCTAATATCTTTTTTATTGATTTTAAGATGAAACCAAATTGAGATACAATCTATTTTGTATAGTATAACAATAATAACTATCACAAGAAGTAATACATTGTATTAATTTAGTACTTTTCTAAGCACATGCATTCTCAGTAGCTATTAGAAAATAAAGACCTCTAGCTCTCTCTGAGTAGTTTAAAACCATTGATAGTGAATTTACTAAATTCAATTTATACAACTCTTCAATCTTAATCCATTAGTTTGGGTCAAAATGCTTAATGCAGGATATGATTTGAACATAGACAGTTCAAGTGCTGTAACTGTCAATACTAAAGTAGGTGTAACGCGAGGGTTCGACATGTGGTGGATGGCTCACTCTTAATAGGACGACACAGCAGGATGGAGACCGATAACTTTCTTAAGCGGCCATCTTTTAAATAAGTAAATACAAATTGTAAACAATGTAAATATATATGTTGTAAATGAACACAAGCATGAATTAACAAGTTCTGAACTTTACACTTGTACCTCTGAACTGCAATAAAGTTTTGAGATAAAACGGGAGTTTCTACAATACTGCTTTCTCAATGAATACCTGGTTGTGACATTCTCCTCTCACACTGAGTGAGAGCCAACCTCTTCATAAAGTAAGCATTTATAATTTGTTATATAATATGGTAAACATTCTCATTGGGTAATAAAACAATCAGTTGTGTGCATATGCAGCACGGCACAAATAAAGGTTAAATACATTTGAAATAAGTATTCCATTTATTTAGACAAGAAACAAAAGCAAGTCTTTAGTTTTGACGCCACTCCAAAAAATCAGCTTTAGTAGTATTGTGTGATCTACAGTGTTGATGGCCTTTAAAGAGTCAAGTAAGAAAGTACTTTTATCCGTGTTGTCCACAGTTGTGTTGCGTGTCCACTTCAACAAACATTAAACATACTCTAACATAATATGATGTCACTTTTTAATCAATATGGTTGATGATCTATTCGGAATTTAGGCTATTGCTGTCTCTCTTTATCAATCCACCATTGTTTACCATGGGAATTGTGGTTTAAATGCCAAACTAAAGAATGGGAACCTGATTGAAAGGTAAGCTTTACGTTTTTAAAAGGCACTACTTCAAGGGCATGTAATAGGCTATTACTGGTATCAACATCTGAATCATTACTTTAGGGTACAGTATATATTTTGTATCTATCTATCTATATATATATATATATATATATATAGTATCTAGTATGCTAGTCAGTTTTATCCAAAAACAGCAACGTTATACATTATTCATAAATTCCGTTTTAATTATATATATTTGTGTCTAAAGACTACAGCTTACTTACTGTGCAAGTTCTGGAGAAGTTAGGAGCCAAGGATAGAATGCAAGTGAGAAGTTGCACTCGATCTAAATAGTATGCCAGAGGCATGTGCAAAGGCGGGGTCCAGGTCTGGTTATCTTTCACTTTCATTTCACATTTGTTTCTTGCAAGTCAGACCATTTCACGGAATTGGATATCATAAAGACGGTTGGTATTGTGGTGTGGGAATTTATTTATTTTACTTTTTCCCTCCCCACTAACGTTCATATCACACACTGTATAAAATCAAGCAATCAGCGAATAGAGAATGTTGAAAAGTGAAATCTGCAAACACACTTACGGCGGCAGGGAGATAACTATTTTGAGTACTCAATACATTTTACAATCAAACTGATGTTTATATGGATAGTGTTATTATTAAGTATATAGGCCCCTACAGTTAACATCATGTCATGCATCGGAATCACACATCTGAATATAAAAATGCATGCAAAAGCAATATTTTATAACTTCATGAGTACATGCAAGTCACACAATTTATCAGTTAAATATTGACCAAGGGTTGTTTAACAAAGAAGGTCATCGCTGTAACAATAAGCTATGTGTCACACAGGTGAACTGCTCTGAAATATCTATGTATGGCACGTCTCTCGTGCCAGTGAACAAGTGGAGAACAAGTGGAGAACAAGCGGTGAACAAGCGGTGAACAAGCGGTGAACAAGCGGTGAACAAGCGGAAAGTGATAGTTAAGAAGGCAAGAAAAGTAACATTGTTTCGTTAGCTGATTTTTTCATATTTATACCAGCGCATCATTGTTTCTTTAGCTTTACAGATAACACACCAGCGCAACCACCTCAAACACGGGCGAGTTAGTGATGTGACGTTCACGAACGATTCGTTAATTTTGAACGAATCTTTTGGGTGAACGAACTGAACTGAATCACTGAATGTCTCGGCCAGTTCACTCGTTCAATAAGTAAGCGAATCACTGAACGTGTACCGTTCAGTGCCTTTAGGAGTTCACTGAACTGAAAGACTGCCGAGCGTCCAGCTCCACTCGCTAATTAGTGAACTGGACGGAAGTACGTGAAGGATAAGAATTTAGTTGGATCGTTTGCAAAATGAAAGCCACTATAACAAAGTCCTACCCTATTTGTAACAGCAGAAATGTTCGCGACACCTAAATATGAAAGAGCTACTGCTTCCTACTTCGAGACTTCAAGCCTTGAGAGGGAGAGAGGTGGGCTTGAGCGACTGTCTATCACTGAACGAGTCACGCATATGCACCGTCACTAGCTATAGTCAGTACCACTAAATAAACAAATCACTGAACATGCTACGTTCCCTCGCAGTGTATGAATGTAATGTGCATTTTTCCTGTCAAATAAACAAATAAAAGGTGTATGCAACTAAACGGGCTGTTAAATATTTGTTTTATACTCTAATTAAAACAATAAATAATAAATATAGGAAATCTAATTCGCAGTCAAATAAAAACAATATCGACCAGAAAATACAAGCAAATAAATATAACCGCAGTGCAAAAAAAAGAAGAAAATATGAACTTATACAGTACAGGCCAAAAGTTTGGACACACCTTCTCATTCAATGCGCTTCCTTTATTTTCATGACTATTTACATTGTAGATTCTCACTGAAGGCATCAAAACTATGAATGAACACATGTGGAATTATGTACTTAACAAAAAAGTGTGAAATAACTGAAAACATGTCTTATATTCTAGTTTCTTCAAAGTAGCCACCCTTTGCTCTGATTACTGCTTTGCACACTCTTGGCATTCTCTTGATGAGCTTCAAGAGGTAGTCACCTGAAATGGTTTTCCAACAGTCTTGAAGGAGTTCCCAGAGATGCTTAGCACTTGTTGGCCCTTTTGCTTTCACTCTGCGGTCCAGCTCACCCCAAACCATCTCGATTGGGTTCAGGTCCGGTCTGTGTGGCATTCATCTGGTCTCTAATCTGAGCTGCTGTTAACCTGCAATTTCTGAGGCTGGTGACTCGGATGAACTTATCCTCAGCAGCAGAGGTGACTCTTGGTCTTCCTTTCTTGGGGCGGTCCTCATGTGAGCCAGTTTCGTTGCAGCGCTTGATGGTTTTTGCGACGGCACTTGGGGACACATTCAAAGTTTTCGCTATTTTCAGGACTGACTGACCTTCATTTCTTAAAGTAATGATGGCCACTCGTTTCTCTTTACTTAGCTGATTGGTTCTTGCCATAATATGAATTCTAACAGTTGTCCAATAGGGCTGTCGGCTGTGTATCAACCTGACTTCTGCACAACACAACTGATGGTCCCAACCCCATTGATAAGGCACGAAATTCCACTAAGTAACCCTGACAAGGCACACCTGTGAAGTGAAAACCATTTCAGATGACTACCTCTTGAAGCTCATCAAGAGAATGCCAAGAGTGTGCAAAGCATCAATCAGAGCAAAGGGTGGCTACTTTGAAGAAACTAGAATATAAGACATGTTTTCAGTTATTTCACACTTTTTTGTGTTCATTCATAGTTTTGATGCCTTCAGTGAGAATCTACAATGTAAATAGTCATGAAAATAAAGGTAACGCATTGAATGAGAAGGTGTGTCCAAACTTTTGGCCTGTACTGTATGTGCAATCAAAAAGAAAGCTTTCAGTTTGCAAACGATCCAACTAAATTCTTATCCTTCACGTATTACCGTTCAGTTCACTAGTCAGCGAGCAGGGCTGAACGCTCGGCCGTCTTTCAGGTAAATTAACTCCGAAAAGCACTGAACGGTACACGTTCAGTGATTCGTTCACTTACTGAACGAGTGAACGAGTGAACTGGCTGAGGCATTCAGTGATCAGTTCACTTACTGAACGAGAGCACTGGTTGAAACGCTCAGTCATCCGTTTACTTACTGAACGAGTCAACTGACTGAGACGCTAGCTGTAGGGATGGGCATGTGTGTGATTGCTTCAGTGATAGACAGTTCTCAAGCCGGCCCCTTTCCCTAATTACATAATAGGGTCGGACTTTGTTTTAGTTTTGAACGAATCTTTTTAGTGAACTGATTCTAATGATTCAGTACACTGAAAATAACTGCTCTTTCCATCACTAGTGCGAGTGGGTAAATGTTTTTCTTCGCACAGAACAATTTTTATTAGCATATGCGAGCAAAATTGTCGCCCCGTACAGCCCTGGTTTGTTGTGCGTGTAGTCTGTATTTTTCGTGTCTCATGTTACTACAGGAAACAAAACCCGACCCAGACCCAGACCCATCGGAACTTTGTGATACATACATGAATAAACGGTGAAAATTACCTGCAACCCTTGGTGTGCTGTCTCTCTGTGCCTAGAACCCTCACACAGACGAAAACATGTTTTGCCTCCAATAAAGTATTACCGAAATGAAAACCCCAAAAAGGAGAGGCCTAGTTTGGATTTGATTATGTTGGCGGCCAATGAGTCAATATTCAACAACCCGGAAGGCAGGTACAGTAGGGCCAAAAAGTATTTAGTCAGCCACTGATTGTGCAAGTTCTCCTACTTAGAAAGATGAGAGAGGTCTGTAATTTTCATCATAGGTACACTTCAACTATGAGAGACAAAAATGAGAAAAAAAATCCAGGAAATCACATTGTAGGATTTTTAAAGAATTTATTTGTAAATGATGGTGGAAAATAAGCATTTGGTCACCCACAAACAAGCAAGATTTCTGGCTCTCACAGACCTGTAACTTCTTCTTTAAGAAGCTCTTCTGTCCTCCACTCGTTACCTGTATTAATGGAACCTGTTTGACCTCGTCATCTGTATAAAAGACACCTGTCCACAGCCTCAAACAGTCAGACTCCAAACTCAACCATGGCCAAGACCAAAGAGCTGTCGAAGGACACCAGGAAGAAAATTGTAGACCTGCACCAGGCTGGGAAGAGTGAATCTGCAATAGGCAAGCAGGTTGGTGTGAATAGATCAACTGTGGGAGCAATTGTAAGAAAATGGAAGACATACAAGACCATTGATAATCTCCCTCGATCTGGGGCCCCACGCAAGATCTCATCCCGTGGGGTCAAAATGATCATGAGAACGGTGAGCAAAAATCCCAGAACTACACGGAGGGACCTGATGAATGACCTGCAGAGAGCTGGGACCAAAGTAACAAAGGCTACCATCAGTAACACACTACGCCGAGAGGGACTCAAATTCTGCAGTGCCAGGCGTGTCCCCCTGCTTAAGCCAGTACATGTCCAGGCCCGTCTGAAGTTTGCCAGAGAGTATATGGATGATCCAGAAGAGGATTGGGAGAATATCATGTGGTCAGATGAAACCAAAATAGAACTTTTTGGTAAAAACTCAACTCGTCGTGTTTGGAGGAAGAAGAATGCTGAGTTGCATCCCAAGAACACCATACCTACTGTGAAGCATGGGGGTGGAAGCATCGTGCTTTGGGGCTGATCCATGTTAAGGGAAGAATGAACGGGGCCATGTATGTTGAGATTTTAAGCCAAAACCTCCTTCCATCAGTGAGAGCATTGAAGATGGAATGTGGCTGGGTCTTCCAGCATGACAATGATCCCAAACACACCGCTTGGGCAACGAAGGAGTGGCTCCGTAAAAAGCGTTTCACGCTCCTGGAGTGGCCTAGCCAGTCTCCAGACCTCAACCCCATAGAAAATTTGTGGAGGGAGTTGAAAGTCCGTGTTGCCCAGCGACAGCCCCAAAACATGACTGCTCTAGAGGAGATCTGCATGGAGGAATGGGCCAAAATACCAGCTACAGTGTGTGCAAACCTGGTGAAGACTTACAGGAAACGTTTGACCTCTGTCATTGTCAACAAAGGTTATGTTACAAAGTATTGAGTTGAACTTTTGTTATTGACCAAATGCTTATTTTCCACCATCATTTACAAATAAATTCTTCAAAAATCCTACAATGTGATTTCCTGGATTTTTTTTCTCATTTTTGTCTCTCATAGTTGAAGTGTACATATGATGAAAATTACAGACCTCTCTCATCTTTCTAAGTAGGAGAACTTGCACAATCAGTGGCTGACTAAATACTTTTTGGCCCCACTGTACATGATATGTTATGCAAATTAAAAAGGCTATATAAACTGTGTCCCGGCCGGGGTTTTCTTTTTGTATTCTTGGAAATAAATGAAAGTCTACAAAAGAAGAATCCCAGACTCTAGTCTATGACTTTGTTGTTTTCGTGTTTTTTCCCCCACTACGAAAGCAGCTTTAAAGATGAGACAAAAAGGGAGCAAGTTTCTACCTCGTTAGGTCTAAGGTCAGTGAACATTGAGCTACTAACATTAACTGTTCCGTGGTGGTGATGAGGCATTCCTCTGACAGATCACCAGGTGGCAACAGGTGAGTTCCATCTGGTGATTAGTTGGAGAAATGGTATATAAGGGTGTCGGTTTTGTTTCCTGTAGTATGATGAGGAGGAGCAAATGCTGACCCCGAGAGAGAGCTGTGGAGAAGACTGATCCAGATCCACATAGCCCCGTCTTCGGCTGACGTAAAGGCCAAAAGCTATGATAAAAGGCTTATTCCCAATTGGCGTTCTGCTCTGTTGGGCTCAGTCTGTGCCAGAACCTCACAGAAACTCACTTGTATGTGTTGTCTGTGGGCAGTTATACAGGCTGTAGGGCCTGTGGACATTATGTACACTTTCTATATTTAAAAAAGGTTCATTCCCAGGGGAGATACTTTTGCTTTTTGAAAATTATTTCCAAATTTCTGTCACTAAAAGACCTATAGATTGTTAGTTCATTTCAGACTACCATACAGAATGAGGAGTCTATTGTCATCCATCATCTGAGCTAGATGTGCTCTTTTGTCTCAAAATGTAATGGATAGAGAATATTTTATTTTGACTGAAACTGTTGATTTCCATGAGCGTAATCAATACTTTAGTAAGGAACAGGGACAAAACCTCATAAAACCTGAAGTGTTAGTTTCTCTTTTTTATTCTGTCGAAGGAGGAAGTGACCGCCAGTTTTTATTTAAGCAATAACAATAAACGATGAGAGTCGGCTTACTGACGTCACAGAGGTGGTTTAGAAACGGCTCCCGGCTGAGCAGAATGAAGGCCATGCTTTTTTTTTTCTCTAGTTGCAACCAAGGCTTCACATTTACCCCTAGTGGGATGCTTATGATTACATATATACATATACACAGGAAAGTGTTGCTCAAAACTCAAAGTGTGAGATGGTCTACTTACATTACTAGCTGGTTTTCTCTTAATGTGTGTCCAACAAATCCTACTACATTTATTTGTCCTACTTCTAACATGGAGTACACTATGGATGATCCAGATAATGGATTCCTAGCAATTCTAGCAGTATTTAGTGATCAATAAATGTATTTGTGTGTGTGCGTGCGTGTGTGTGTGTGTGTGTGTGTGTGTGTGTGTGAAAGAGAGAGAGAGAGAGAGTGTGTGTGTCTGGGTTTTTGGTTTAACTCACAGCTACAATTCACCATATTGTTCAACAGTCAGGGTTGTCATAAGAATCTGAAAGACTAATTTCCATATTTTATTACAGAAACCATGACCTGTCAGAGGCTAAAACGAGGGCGAGAGACACTCCTCGTCATAAAAACCCATGTACGCCTGATAAGGGGTCCAAAGAACAGCGAGACCTGTAGTCAGAGTTAAGGACAAGATTTAAAAGAGAAGGATACCATATTGGAAGGTGAATTTGGGTATCCTACTAGCCAACATTAAAATGGAGGCAAAAATACTTTTTCAATTGTTCTCAATTGGAACTGTCCTTTCCGTGGCCTGGGGTGCAAGTGAGTAACGTTCATTTAAAATTGAATTGACCTTAGATATTTATTCGGTTGGCATTCAGAATATTGCTGCATGTTGTATGGATTCGGTCAGAGTTTCTCAGTACTGCAAAAATGGTGGTAGACAGTGGTCATTTAAAGTGGACCATTAACAAAATGTTTGATATTCTTCACACTTGCTTGAAGATAACCAGTCCCATGTCAGCTACTCTTCCCAGAAACCGGCAATTGCCTCTGGCCCTAAGATTGACAAAGCTAAAAACACACTTCTGCAATCCTGGCTCATTTAAAATGATGCTTGTAATTATTATGATTCCTTTCATGTCAGTCCACCCTGACAGGAAAAAGTGAAGGATATGTAACTGCAGTCAGTGATGGACGTCCATCTTCTTCTGCTCCCAGGCTCTCTGTGCAGTGTTCCAATGGACAAGGGGAGTGGAGAGAATCGCACCTTGCAGTTTTTCTATGACACATCGATGGAATTGTGCCGGCCTTTCTTCTACAATGGTCAGGGGGGGAATGGGAACCGTTTCATATCAGACAAGGAATGTATGAAGACGTGCTCCTCCAAGTTCAACGAGCTCTACCCAGCTGCAGGTACGTGCCTTTTGTTCTGTGTCGGCCATTTTGTTAAGAACACTCCTGTACGTCCAGTTTCAATGAGAATGTTTTTACTTCTACGACAAAAAAATTCATTTAAAATAAATAAAAAAATGTATTCAGAGTATTTCAGTCAAGCAATTAAACTATGAATTGAAGAAAATGTCAGACAAGCAATTAAACTGTTAATTGCAATATAATGTAGCAGACACCCAGAAAAATCTCCTATGTAAATGGTTTTAAAATATATAGGCTTTAGCACAGTATATTTGTGTTGTTGCTTCTCTTTTATTTGTTGATGGGTGTATAGAGTTTGGGTTTACCAAGGGTTCTACAGGCACAAACAAGAAAGCCACTGTGTGTGTGTGTGTGTGTGTGTGTGTGTGTGTGTGCACGCATGATTGGGCACGTGTGTGCAACAGAGTTTTATTAGAAACTCGGGGGGGGGGGGGGGCTTACAAGAGCCAAGCAGAAAACAATAGATAAAAAAGAAGGTAAAACTGTAAAACTGTCTTCCTGTCTCTTTTTCTCTCTCTCAGAGGCAGTGTGTGACATGCCAGTTGACCATGGCACCTGCATGGCTATGGTGTTGATGTACTACTACAACCGAGAGGAGAGCAACTGTCGCGTCTTCCACTATGGAGGTTGTCAGGGAAATGGCAACCGCTTTCAGTCCAGGGAGGAATGCCAGCAGACTTGCATGGGTATGTCTTTTATGTAAACAGTATATACTCTGTATATGTACGTGTGTTTTTGAGTAATCTCTCTTTCATGTAAAAAAAGTACATCGTTATGTTATATATCAATCTGGTAAAGACAGAACATAAGATTAATTTGAGAAAATTACGTTATTTGAATTTCTTTTAACATGGAATTAGACTTCAGCAGAGAAAATGCTTTTATTTTTAAACAATTCAAGTAATAAACGGTTCAATCCTATTTCACATCTTATATTTTGATAGTGTCAGTGGAGTAAGATATGGTATATCAGAAAATATGAGTTGCTCTTTGTTACTTGTTTGTTTATTTAGGGAATATTTTACCTTCTTTAATTCACATGCATTTCCCAATGTATACTACACTAGTATTCTGCTATCTCTTGTTTGGCCAGTAGAGTGCCCCCCTGCACCACAAATATTGTTCTCTCTTTTCTGGCAGCCAAAGCAGGCAGGTTTGGAGGACCAGGGCAGCAAGAAGCACCCAACCCAGATCAAAGCACTACAAGTGCAGGTATGAGTCATATCTTACACAATTGAAATGGTTCCGCAGACTAAACTTCAGTGACTGTTTTGGTCTCAGTTTTTTAACATTTTGCGGTTCCTTCTCTACAGTAATTTTGTTTGACAATTTACATCAGTGTGGGACATCCAGCCTCGTAGGTCTTGGCAGAGCGTGAACAAATATTCACGTTTTATTCTGTAAGAAATTAGCACTCTGAGTCTCTGTTCTGATGTACTCCCTCCATTGTAGGGGTGGTGGTGGCTGTTCTTGGTGGAATCATTTTCACAATGGCCGTAATCGCGGCGGTTGTCTTCTTCGTCAAACAAAGGTAAGGTAAGGTTGTAGCAAAATAAACAAACACTTTCAAACACAAGTGCAGGGGCTGAATCAGGTGGAATGTGCCCCTAATAAAGTTGCCCTCATAGGATACTGTAGGATACATACAGGACTGTAGGAGTCCCTCATAGGATACTGTTGCCAATAAATACGTTAAATATATTGATAGTACAGATATAGATAGTTTGATTTGTTCTTATTATTGTATTACATTAGTATTCCTCAGGTCTTCTCTCAGGTCCTCAGGACTTTACTGTAGTTTTGCCCTTGATGATCAACAAAGTCTTTCTCATCTCCTCCACACCTGTTATACAAAAGCCCTTCCCATATTAACAGCGTTTCCTGTGCTAATTTGTAATCTTTAAGGAAACAAAGAACGGCTTCAGATATGGAGATGAACTAGAGGAAATACACAAGAAGAACAATACATGAGACAGACAATTGCATGAGACATTTTCAACTGTTATCAAAAAGTTTTTTCTTTAATCATTTTGTACAGTTTTGTTTTCAATTTTTTTCTCCAATAAACTTGTGAAAGGAATATGTTATTATATTATTGTTTTTATTAGTGCAGCAAGTTACAATTTGTAATATTGTTTGGTGTAATTTGATCCAGAATAACTGGAACTATTGGACGTGATCACTTGGCTGGCTCTGGCAGCTTTGCTGCGGGAAACATGTAATTAAAATGTTGCATTACTTATTTCTCTGTTATTTAACTGTTCTTAGTATTGCAAGGTATTGTAACCCTGCCAAAAACAACAGATATACATAATGAAATAACATACACTACATTTGGTGTTTAATTAAGCCTGATATGTTCATACACTAATGTTGTATGCTAGTGCTTGTGAAATATTGATTTCTCTCTTTGCACATGCAGTTATACTATACTGAATTGTTATATTAATACTCATGCTACTTGTATGTAATATGTCATCAAATAAATAATTTTTCAAAGAAACAACAATATTTTGTGAAACTCAGTTAATATGAGATATGTCATAGCTTATTAGAATGTTTATATAGCCTAAGCTATTTATTTAAACAGTTAACATAAGAAAAGGACATATTACAAAGAGTTCCATAAACTTTCTTTCGGTCTACAGTGACAAGTTTAATTTGACTCTATTTTACTCAGAATAATCAAAAAGCAAGCATATTTGAGATAAGAATGACATTTTTGCATTAAACCAGACTTGATTACATGGAACAATCCCGGGGCTATGAGACCACAGTGCCTCACACAATTATTGTCCAAAGCACAGAATAATCATCTTTATAAGTAGCGTGGGATTTGCTTGGAGGGGGCGTTTTATCATCTCACTAATTAAATAAAGATCATTTTCTATTTTTATTATTGTAAATAATCTTAGTTTTCAGTGACATATCACCGTCATCACAATTTCTATCATCATCGACCTTCCCCTTTTCATTTTTTACAGACGTGGACAGGATTGGGTTAAATTGGTCTCTAAGCAAAGGGGAGGGGAAAGAGAGCTTGTGAGTGGACCTTTAATAATGTTAATAGTCTCGAGGGAGCTTCAGAGCACACAGCGAACTGAATACACAGTAGACGACGTTCTTTGATCACAGTGTATTTCGTCTCTACAAGGACACTACGTTTAATCAAAACGTTGCGCAGAGCAACGTTGCAGTTGAGGAGATTTTTTAGATTTTTTACATTTTATTCAAATGGAGGAGTCCCTTCACGAAGATTTGGCAGGTTTGTCGGATTTGGATGAAAAAAGTTTGTTGGAGTCCTTGAGTCAACGTTTCAGAAAAGATTACATCTATGTAAGTGAAAATACAGACTGAGCGTCACCATACTTATAAACAAATCGCTTGGTAGTTTCGGATCTATCTTGAGAACTCGACTGTCTGTTATTCTGCTATCAGGCCATCTGAATCTGTGCGACAGTTTAAACTGCAAGTTGTTACTGTCAAGCCTTGTCAGGGATGACAGGGCTCCCCTTATTCTCCTATTGCCAGTGGACGCTAATTGCTAGAGCAGGAATCCCTTCTAAAAGTTAGGTCTCGATTTCACTTGCTTTTAAACCTACTGAACTTATCTAGACTCGATTAGTATGACAATACCGTTTAAGTGTGCTTATCCTGAAATGCACAGACTGTCATTCTGGGTGATTTTTTTTTGTGAATATGCAATGCATTTGTGCATTTGGCCAGTTTACTATTTGATTCAAAGTTGTTGTTTTTTTGCTTGTTTATTGTCGGTCCTATATTAACTTAGGCATATTAGGCTACTTTAATAATAATCATAATTAAAAAAAAGAATACAGTAAATGTACATGCGAATAATCCAAGGCTTGACACCTTGACATCAACAGCTCAGTACTCTTAAGACTGGAAATACCTAAAACAGGTTTGTCAGGTAATGTTTTTTTCAGAGATGGGTTCCTTATGATAATGAACCCATCATGGGGCCTCGCGTGACTGGATTTGAAAGGGGTAAAAACACGGTTGTTCACTGACCTTGCCATTGCTGTTAACCAACCTAGCTTCCCTCTCTCTTTTCCAGACTTACATTGGGGATATATTGGTTGCTGTAAATCCCTTTAAATACCTACCTCTCTATGAAAAGGAAGTAAGTCCCACAACACCAGCAATGGATTTGATCAGCTGGCAGAGTTTTTACTTCGACTTGCCCTGTTAAATAACTCACATTAATCTGCCAATAATGAAGGTTAAATCCTTAATGACAACCCTTATTACTTAGAAACTCTTGTGTTACAATACAATCTACTTTCGTCCTGAATTGCAATGTCTTTTATTTACCTGAAAAAAAACTGCCTAAAATATATAGTGCATACTTCAATTATTGTACATTTGTACTTATTGAACACTAATAAACTGTAATGTCTAATATAATATAATATAATATAATAATCTAAGTAAAGACTTCAATTATTTCATCATGTTTTAGTGTTTTATTAAAGATGTTACATTTGCCATGTCTCTAACACCCACTCCTTTCTCTTGTACAAACTTTTCTTTTGGAAGATGTATTTGTAGTAGGCTGTCCTTTGGCCACCTCTGTGTCCATATCCAAAATGTTAAATGCATAAATCCGTATTCATGTGTATTTTGAACACAATGTTGATTCATAGATTTCATGTAAACACTCCAATGGAAACGATATGTTTTGATTCTTTATATTATTTATTTCCATCTTGTCAGGTGTCGGAACGATATAAATGCCATGAGAAAAGCTCGATGCCCCCTCACATATTTGCCGTGGCGGACCGGGCCTACCAGTCGATGCTGGGACGACTGGCCACCGGTCCACGGAACCAGTGCATAGTCATCAGGTGGGTTCTGCCATTTTACAATACCTCCCTATTAGATGATGACCCTTTTCCGGGCCTGTCTAGTTCAATCAAGAATGATAATCGACCATGCACCTAAGACACTTGCTGCTTACCTACATATATCTATTTAAGGGCCTCAGTTTTGGTTGGGTAGTTTTCCAGATGTTAAAACAGCTTGAAACATCGTGTTCATTTTTTGAAAGTAGAAATGTAAAACCAGAAAGTAGTGTGATGAAGTTCTAGGACTTTTCTTGAGGCCTCAACATTACCATTATGAGATATACCCTTCATAAAAGCATGCAATTCAGTATGACCACCTCCACTCTAAATTTTTACTGTCATAATTCACTCACTTTGTTTGTTTGACATAAAGACAGTGTAGCCTTGGTAATGGGATAGTTCAACATTTTGGCAAATAAGATATGCCCCAACTTGCACCTAGTCAGACGAGATGATTGATATCAATTTTATTTCCGTAAGTCCATGTAAATAAACCAGCTTTGGATTTTTTAAAGAAATATTTAGTCACTTTTGGGAGCCATGCTAGCGGATACCTCGAGCTTACTGCTACACTAGGCTACTTTTACGACTACAACGTAACTAACTCAATACGGGACGCACAAACATAAAATTGATATCAATCAAGTTGGGTCATATCTTATTTCCCAAAATGCTGAACTATCCCTTGAAGTCCTACTGGCGTGTCATTCTATTCATTAAGATCAATGGTTACTTGACTCCTAAAACAAAAGACCAACTGTTTGAGTCGGTTTCTTGTTGGCAAACGATGAAGATGGTCTCGGTGGCCGACTTCCCTTTCAGGAACTGTGGTAAAGCTGTAATATAACATTGTAGCCATTGAAGTAGAAAAACCTGAGGAAGTTGCTACATTGAATGAACTGGTTGAACTGTTATGAAATTACTTAGTTATTATTAGGAAAAACCAACGACCGAGCTTTTTAGGTTATTTATTCACGTTCTTCCTTGTTTGTGTGGCGTTGTTACCTGCCACACACCAGCCATCGACACTGAGGAAACACATTCCCAAAATGTTACCAATAACCACTGCTAGGTAGAGGAAACCTATAAGCACCATCCTTCCCCTGAAGAAGCTGTGGATGATTGTTGGGGCTGAAAAAGCTGTGGATGATTGTTGGGGCTGAAGAAGCTGTGGATGATTGTTGTGGCTGCTGCACATTAGCAAGCCCTGTGAAGTCACGGTCACTGCAGCTAGAGCCCGATGGGAGAATGTGTGCTCCCTGTTCCCTCATTGGGAAACACAGGTCTCCCCATGGCTCCACGGCTGACTTTGCTCTAGTCGGAAATACGACTCCCATATTTTTTCTTTCATGGCACACTGAGGACTGTTGATCTAACTACTTTGACTCGCTCTGAAACGCAATGTTTGTATTTATGACAGGGAAATCGTCTCTCTGCCTTTCGCTCACTCTCTGTTTTTTATTTTCTGCCCCCCCCCCCCCCCCCCCCCACACACACACACACACACTGTATCTTTTTCTCTCTCATTACCTTCGAATGCCTTACTTTTCCAATCAATGCACGTGAAGTCCTAGGTTTCAGCACCTACTTGGATTTCATGGGAATTCTGAAGCCTTTATCCAGCACGTGTGTGTGTGTGAGTGTGTGTGTGTGTGTGTGTGTGTGTGTGTGTGTGTGTGTGTCAGTCAGGCCTACACTGCTGGTTTTGCCCTATAGCATGAACCTCCTCTCAACCTCTCCTCGTCCCGGTACCATCCTTTTAATGTCTTCAGCAGCAGCAGTAGCAGCAGCTAGCAGGCTTTTCCTCAGCATGGTGCCGTTCACAGTAGAGGAGGGTGGTGTTTTAATGCGGTTGTCACCGTATTTTTGTGTATTTTAGATGTGTAAACTATCTTACAAACTGCCATCTGTTCGTTTGAATAGCTCAAAATATATCTTTGTCTTCAATAGGAGTTCAAGGTATTTAAGATGAATGTTCTAGAACTGGAGATCCCTCAGCACTAAAAAGGGATTTTTTTTTTTAATAGCAGCTTTGAATATGAAGCGCTTGTCTCTTTCCACTCCAGCAGTAGATGCAAATTATTCTTCTATGGGAATGATGAGCAGTGGTCAAAGCTCCGGATGTGATTAAGTTCTCTCTCTTATTTCTTTTTTTTCACAGAGCAAGAGCTTTTGAGCTTCCGCAGAATTTCATTTAGAGATGCTGTCGATAGGGGTTGTTTCACAAACGCTGAGACGGAAGTTCCGTTTTTCTACCCTGGGTGTGTGGGCCTGCTCCTGCCCTCCCATCAGACTGCCTCCCAGTTCTAATCTATTCACAACTTCAAACAATATAGGAAACAGTGTGTTCTTGGTAAACTGAATATATGAAAGCCTGAACTGGATCCTTTCTGCCATTGCAACCCATCAAGAGGCTACACGGACCAAAGCATGAATGAAGCCGGTTATGTGTTCTCCCCCTCTGTCCGTGCGTTGTATAGTGTTTGACCGTTTGTTGTTCTAAACCCCCACGTTGTTCCGGCAGCCCCGGCGACCTCCAAATGGGGCCCGTCGCCCCCGGTTACGGTGATGTCACAGACAAATGAAGTGGTCGGTCGGTCGGTTGGTCGAGAGGGGTTTGAAATGAACCAGGCCGGTTTTCCACTGGGCTTGCAGCTATAAATCTGTTAAATGCCACTTCGATTCAAAAGAGACTTTGCAATAATATTAAAGGTGCTATTGAAAGGCTAGGCACCACAGACTGGAAACGTGGGTCAAGCAGAGAATGCAACCCAGCCACACCCATCGGTGCCCTCAGGGAGTTAAAGATCGAAGTTGTGTTTGGGACCTGAGATTGCCGTTGATCTTGAACGCAGGCGGAGGAGTTTTGAAAGGCAACGTCATCCTGAAAGTTGAGGCTGGCGCTCGCATGGAAAAGTCAAACAGGCTCGTTAAATCACATGCTTATATGGAAAATAAAACCCAGGGCCACTTTGAGCACACATTCGCTGGGGAACATGGGCGCAAGCAATCAGTGCTTATCTTTCCTGGGCCTTAGGTCATGTTAAGCCTCATTCCCCAGGAAAAGCAGTGTGCTCGTGCTGCACAGATTGGACCACATGGGATGGTTCATATTTGCAAGTCGTATTTGCCCATGCAAAGCGTACTCTGGGTTAAACGTGTTTACGAGCTACCATCTGCTTATCAATTTGGTAAGGAAGCCTGCGAGGTTCTGGCCATTTGGCTGTCAAATGGCCGTCTGATTCTGGCTCCCTAGAAACACACTTGCATGTTTACGAACGGTAACAACCAAGACTCTCCCCGTTCCCGCCAATAGGTTCAACTTTCACTTGTCTCTCATGTCCTGTTTCTGTTATACCGTATGATAGGACCACTTTGCCTGCTCCAACCGCAGTTGGCGTATGCTCTCAAAAATGTACAAAATTCAAATGCATTTTGTCCGTGGTGAAATTGAACCAGAACTAAAGCATTTGGCCTGTGACCATTCCAGGCCTGCTAGGCGCCCATGAGTGTAGGCCTTTTTTTTTTTTTTTTTTGTAACTCTTCTTGTGTGTGTCCTTGTATCAACTGGGGGGGGTGTTTTAATGGTCGGCTCCGTTTTGTGTGTGTGTTTCAGTGGTGAGAGCGGAGCGGGGAAGACGGAGAGCACCAAGCTACTGCTGCGTCAGATCATGGAGCTGTCCAAAGCCAACTCCCAGCTAGAACAACAGATCCTGCAGGTAAGAGACTGTGAGGCGACACGTTCAGCGCTGATGGAAAAGCAACAGGTTGTGTCTACAGTGATGCACGGGGGGCCGTTTTCACTATGCGTCCAAGCCAAAAAATGATGTTGTAAAGTCAGCGCCGGTGTCATTTTCCTGAGATTTCGACGTTATGATTACGACTGATAGCTTTTGCTTCGCTGCCAGTCAACGTAGCTGTACATAAACACAAGCCACAGATGCATGGTTGAGATTCGCACTTGACTCCAAAGAAACGGCCCGCTGCTGGAACACCAAAGTTACATTGTCCCCGTCAACGGGACAGCAAGGTTCACAAAGGCGAGGGAGTGCTGCTCTGCGTGTGTCATGCCTGAATCATGACCTGGGCTGACAAGCAACAATCCTCTTCTAAGGCAGGGAACAAGAAGACAAGGGCAGCTCCTCACCCATCCAGTCCACGGCACCATACCACTCTACTGAGCCATGCCATAATGACATCCACTCAACGATGGGGCGTGCAACGAAGGCGTGGCTCCACCAATCAAAGTCGTGAAGTGTTGTTAGGAACGTGTGAAGGCCGAGGCGACATGCTGGGATTATGAGGATGTAAGATTTGAAATGAGTTTTGAAATGGTTCGAAAACATGAAATGGGTCCGGTCCGTCAAACGCACGGATGACATCGTCAACCCTGACCGCCATCGTGGTTGATAGTTGTCATGGTGAACGCTGGCCTGTAAGGGTGCTGTGATGTCACTGCCATTCCTCATGTTATTTTTTTTTTGTTGGTCTTTTTTTTGGGCCTCAGTTGCCGTGACTCCATTCAGTGAGTCGGGGTGGGGGGGGGTAATAAAAGACAGGTTTACTGTCTTGGTACTTTGTTCTGTATAATGGCCCCACCTTCATTCTGACGTAGAGGACTCTTATGTGACATCAAGCAATTCATCTCCATGGCCATTAGGCCATAGGTTCAGCTCTGCTGCTATAAATAACCCTGACTCTTGCTGTCTCAAAAGGGGTTCCAGCCAGCAATTCAGTGTTTTCTGTTGGTGTCCTTGTAAGTCTGATGAATTATAGATCTATACCTTTTTTCCCCTCAAAAGAATACCATTCCATGTTTAGTAAAAACAGCTTGTACTCTCCTCAACTGAAACTTAACAAATAGGGGACTGTTGCATAACTTGGAGCACAAGCACTATTGGTAACTATTACCACACCATTAGGAGAATGTACTTCTTTTTTGGTTTGTTGCTGACAGCGCAATTTGATTGCAGGATCAAACTTGCCCAATGTTACATCCCAGTGTTTCTGAGCAGCACTTACATTTTTCAAAATGCCTGGTTAATACCTACGTTAAGTGTTTGTACAGAGCAGTGTAAAATGCTGTATACAAAAATGCAGTTTGCATTTTTAGGCTCACATTCCAGGTTATCTGTCTTCTCTATGAGGGAAACGACTTGGTTTTGAGGAAATACATTCAGAAGTGCTAAGACAGTCCTTAGGTAATCATTTGTGGTCCTAAAGTGGAACTAACTGTTATTTTGTCTGGTATTATCTATTAGCTCAAGGTTTTCTCCAAGGTTAAGCGCACAGACACTTCAGTTTTTCACTTCATACTCTCAGTAGTATTGAGGGTTCTTTTGTATTTACTTACTAGTATGCCTTATTTTTTATTTCGTCCCTACTGATTTGGCTGCTTGGCTGACAGTTGTGTGGTTCCTATTGTTGGGGTTGTTTTAGTCAGGAACATTGGCACTAAGCACAGAGCTTTGATATAGCTATCTGGCTGTGTTTAATAGTTTGTCGCAATTCCTGTTTTAAGAGAGGTTACTGCTGTGTACTATGAGGATATGAGTGATATCCAACTAAATCGATTTGAAAAAGGTTGTAAACTACACAGGTTCATATAAGTGTCACTGGCTTTTAGTTCGGAGTTCTGGAATCGGAGGTAATTTGATGCAGATCTGTGAATTATTAGCGATCATGTTGCCATGCAGATTACATATGTTATTTTGACTTGCTTACTCTCCCTTTAGGCTGAGGTCAAAGTATGTCCAAGTTGCAGGACAACTCACCAAGACCGCTTTCAGTTTTTTTTAGACTTTATACGAATAGGCCTTATATAGATTTATATTTAGCGCGTCATTTGTCTGAGCGCGTCAGAGTTGAAGAGGGTGTCTGTTTGTTTGGCAATGCTTTATTACTGGGAGTGACGTGATTGGGGACCGAAAGGCTACACGGGGCTGGGGTTATGACTTCGGTTCGGATTGCCTTCCGTTCAACGTGGCCAATGGAGAGACCCTGGTGTTAAACAGATCTGCAAAGGTGTGTGATTGATCTCCTGGCGTGTCTGTGCAGCAGTTAGACGGAGGAGTGAGACAGTTTGACTTTGAAAAGCAATAAGTTCTAATATGAACAGGAAATCCTGTGTCACTCACTCGTCTGCTGGGTTGGTGAGACATAGCCCCAATCCGAAAGTGTCTTTGGACCATAGTATTTTCTTCAGACCACAAGTGTGTTTAGTTTAGTTCTCTTTCTTTCTTTGTAAAATGGGTGAAGTGTCTGCTGAGGCAGGTTCCAGGTATTCCAAATTGATTGACAGTTCAAAAAAAAAATATATATATATATATATATATGAATGCTTGGCTTCACTGAAATGTCATTGTGGGTTTCAGAGTATTAAACAGCCTAGTCACAGAAAAGAATGAAACAGAGTTTTTTTCTGACTCAGCACTGGATCCTGTATTATTGTATCATGACTGGGGTACATTGTGGCCATTCAGTGCCGTGGTACCGTCAGTGAGTCTCTGTGCCAAGCTCTGGTATTCACCCTGTGGTTGTGGGGTGTGTGTTTCTAAAGCACAAGGTCTAGATGGTGAGGTAGCCAGTCAAGCTAAAGGGTATGTTCTTTCTCGGGTTGCACGGTAGTCATTTCTGGTTCACAATAAGGCCTTGGTGTCTTTGACCAACTATGTGTTTTGATTCGGTAATGAATCGGAATGTAGATTATGACCGAAAACATGAAATGTGGGTGTGTTTGTGGTTTGGTCTAGGTAAACCCCCTGCTGGAGGCTTTTGGTAATGCCCAGACCGTGATGAATGACAACAGCAGTCGCTTTGGAAAGTACATTCAGCTGCGCTTCCACAACTCATCAGGTGTGTGTTTGTGTGTGTGTGTTTGTGTGTGTGTGTGTGTGTGTGTGTGTGTGTGTGTGTGTGTGTGTGTGTGTGTGTGCGTTCCTCATTCTATGAGAAGTCATGCCTACATTTTGTGTGTTTGTTTGTGTGTTTGTCTGTTCCTCATTCTATGAACAGAACCGATTCATGCCTACATTTTGTGCCAACAGACTGTTTGTCTGTTCCTCTATCCCTAAACCATGAAGTGTCTTTATTTTCTGAGTGTGTATTTGTATCAAACTCCCTCATGTGCGCCCCAAAACAGTAAAAGGAGCCAAGATCAACGAGTACCTGTTGGAGAAGTCCCGGGTGGTGCACCAGGACGACGGAGAGAGGAACTTCCACATCTTCTACTGCATGCTAGCAGGCATCTCCCCGGCTGACAAGGAGATGTACGGCCTCCTGGAGCCCACGCTGTACAGGTGGGCGCTCTGTGATGATGTCGTCACTCTGGGACATGGCCGCCAAGAGGCTGCAGGGGGGGCGTTCTGTTCGGGTTCTCTCCCCCCGTCTTTCATTTGAGGTCATTTAGACGTTGGCGTTCTGGTCCAACCGATTGGAAACATGTTTAATGGTACATACAAAGGACATAGCCCTGAGTAAGCGCCAGGTTAATGACACATAGATGAATGAAGATGTTGCGTTTGTGATTTGGGTTTGTTTGTTTTTTTAACTGAGAGAAAAAACGTTGTGCTGACACACCCGGTATCACCAGACATGCGTGATTACTTTGACTAGTCAGTTCCAATCACAAAAGTGCCAAAGGTTATACCCATTGTCATGACTATCAATAGCAGAGATATCCTAAAGGATTGGCCTTCTGCCCAGCATGTGACAGACTTCGGAATGTCCTTTAACTCTTTAACTTGCCAATGGCCCTTGTCAGAAGATATCTTTGCACAAATCAGGAACCGCATTACAACAAGATACAACGCAACGTACAGCCTGCAATATACGCACATTTGTCATACGTTCAACTGACGTAGTAGACTGATTTGCACCCCTCACATCACCTGAGTGTGTGTTGAAAGTTGAGTGATTCAGGATCACCGGACTCTGGACACACCTTTTCACTGTTTACTGTTCTAACCTATATGCCAACTTTGTGGACACCATTTTTCTTCCTGGAAATGTGCTTTTCATGCACCTGAGACATCTGGGCGTTCCATTAAAGGTGCTGCTCATTCGGCATTCTATCCTTTGAAAGTGAAATGAAATGAATGCGCGGAAATGAATGAATTCAGTCATTGGCCATGTTTAAATATTGGCAATGCTTCTCACCTGTCACGTTATGTGACATGAAACAACAGAAAATGCACACATACAGCTTCTGTCCTTTAAACAGCGTTCCGCTTTTTAAAGTTTAAGAAATATAGGAAACAACTCATGTTTGGCGTTCACTTTGTTACGGTAAGTACCGGACTAGGCCAGTGCGTTTCCCTGTGTCACCTGTTAAGGAGGAGGTGTGGCGCCACGCTCCCCAGCCCATCAAAAGGCCCTGGTATCTCCCTGGAGCTCAAGGGTGGACCGGGGTTCCAATCCCTGCTGCGACAGGCTTGCCTGTGTTCTGATTCTGCCCCCCCCCCTGCGTCTTTCCCGGTCAGGTATCTGAACGGCCGCTACGGCTCAGAGGAGACGGCCAGGGTCTGGAGTGAGAAGTACAGCGCCGTGTGTAACGCCATGGACATGGTGGGCTTTGAGGAGCAGGTAGGACCCCGGAGATGTTGTAGTCCCGCGTTTCTCAGCAACGCGTTTGAGCACAGCCGCGTTGACTGTGCCGCTTTGTAAAGTTATGGCACCATAACTTTACCGTGTGGCTGTTAGACGAATGTACAGGGAGAAATTCACACTGTACATAATTCATCAATGTATTATATAGTCTCTGCATTGAAAATAGTCAAGGAACTAAACCAATACATGAAGGAAGGAATAGATCACACAACTTAATTGTACTACTACTAGTACTACTACTACTACTATCATCATTCAACTAAGGAAATGGATTTCATATTACTGCATATAAAAATGAATGAACAAATGTCTGGATAGATGGATGGATGGAGGGATAACTAGCTCAATACTTTGTTGACTCCCGTGCTGCCTTTTTTGTGTTGCAGGAGAAAGTGGACATGATGACCATCCTGGCAGGCATCCTGTCGCTAGGCAACATCGCGTTTGAACCCACGGAGACGGACGCCCTCAAAGTCACCAACCAGTCAGTGGGCTGGCTCAAAGCCACCGCCGTAAGTCTAGGGCTAGGGTTCCCCCCTCCATGGTCGGGCGGGGCTAAAGGTGCTCTGAAGACTGTATCCTGTGTGTTACCGGCTCAACACTACTGTTACAGTAGTCTCTCTCTCTCGCTCGCTCGCTCGCTCGCGCTCCTAGTCTTGTACCTACCCTACTGTATTTACTATAAACAGGGAGCTGCTCTGGTCCTTTCTCTTTGCTGCTCCGTCGGTGGGTTTGTAAATACATCTGCTTTGTCTGAAAGCTACTAGGCCCTCCATTTTTTTCGAATCAACGTTTGAACAAACGTTGACGTTCGTTTTCTGTCTTTTAATATTGTTTTGTGTGATAATAGACGTTCATCGTGACCAAAGCCAAACATACAACACGAATTAGATGAAAGGCGTTCTGAACATGAGAAAAAAGATTTCGACAGACAAGAGTGAGACAGAGGAGTGATGTTTTGAAATCCCTCATGGAGTATTTGGGCTGGGTTTCAAGGACTCAGTGACTTCGTCAGATGAGCCAATAAACCAACCAATCAAACGAAGCCACATCAAGTGACCTTTGCCCTCGTTAGAACACTACAGTAACCATGGCAGGAAGGAAGGGAGGAAGTTGTTTGTTATTCATTCTGTTTCCTTATAGCCGTAAGGAGGTCCACTTGGAGGTTATAAAGGACGCCCTACATAAACACCTACCATACTGTTACAGTGAGATCCAACAGCAACCATACTGTTACAGTGAGATCCAACAGCAACCATACTGTTACAGGGAGATCCAACAGCAACCATACTGTTACGGGGAGATCCAACAGCTACCATACTGTTACAGGGAGATCCAACAGCAACCATACTGTTACAGGGAGATCCAACAGCAACCATACTGTTACAGGGAGATCCAACAGCAACCATACTGTTACAGGGAGATCCAACAGCTACCATACTGTTACAGGGAGATCCAACAGCAACCATACTGTTACAGGGAGATCCAACAGCTACCATACTGTTACAGTGAGATCCAACAGCAAGCATGCCGTTACAGTGAGATACATCTTCTATACTTGTACAAAAGGGGAAACTAACAGGGGCTGCCTTACAGGACTACAGGGCAAACACTGATGTGGGCCCACATTCCTACTATAACATGCCCACCTTCTTACCATAACATGCCCACCTTCTTACCATAACATGCCCACCTTCCTACTATAACATGCCCACCTTCTTACCATAACATGCCCACCTTCTTAGCATAACATGCCCACCTTCCTACTATAACATGCCCAACTTCTTACCATAACATGCCCACCTTCTTACCATAACATGCCCACCTTCCTACAATAACTTGCCCACCTTTTCTGTTGAAGCTATTGAGTAGAGACTAGCGCTGATTGGAACAGTACCGCCCACAGGATGGCTTAACCATTATTCCCTATCCAACAGCGCTAAATCCTGTGCCTACGGTGCAAGCAGTTTTTGAGGAAATGTTAAAGCATTCATTGTAAAGCTTTTTGTAAGTGGCGGATGACTAATGTTTGCCAGCGTCACGGCCGGTATTATCGGCCGTGTGCACTCATTAGATAGTGGGATGTCGTAGGTTCGACCTCATCCTTAAACGAGGCTCTCCTACTCACACATTGACCTTTGACACGCTGTGTGTGTGTGTGTGTGTGTGTGTGTGTGTGTGTGTGTGTGTGTGTGTGTGTGTGTGTTTGTTTGTGTGTGTGTGTGTGCGTGTGCGCGTGCGTGTGCGCGTGTGGTAAAAGAAAAAAAATTACGCGCGCGCGTCAGTAAAAGAAAAAAATTTAAGCTGGTGTTACAAATGCAGTCAGCCGCTCGTTTAGGCCTTTCGACTGTGCACATAAAATACATGTACACATGCTATACATACAGTGGGGCCAAAAAGTATTTAGTCAGCCACTGATTGCAAGTTCTCCTACTTAGAAAGATGAGAGAGGTCTGTAATTTTTATCATAGGTACACTTCAACTATGAGAGACAAAAATGAGAAAAAAAATCCAGGAAATCACATTGTAGGATTTTTAAAGAATTTATTTGTAAATGATGGTGGAAAATAAGCATTTGGTCACCCACAAACAAGCAAGATTTCTGGCTCTCACAGACCTGTAACTTCTTCTTTAAGAAGCTCTTCTGTCCTCCACTCGTTACCTGTATTAATGGAACCTGTTTGACCTCGTCATCTGTATAAAAGACACCTGTCCACAGCCTCAAACAGTCAGACTCCAAACTCAACCATGGCCAAGACCAAAGAGCTGTCGAAGGACACCAGGAAGAAAATTGTAGACCTGCACCAGGCTGGGAAGAGTGAATCTGCAATAGGCAAGCAGGTTGGTGTGAATAGATCAACTGTGGGAGCAATTGTAAGAAAATGGAAGACATACAAGACCATTGATAATCTCCCTCGATCTGGGGCCCCACGCAAGATCTCATCCCGTGGGGTCAAAATGATCATGAGAACGGTGAGCAAAAATCCCAGAACTACACGGAGGGACCTGATGAATGACCTGCAGAGAGCTGGGACCAAAGTAACAAAGGCTACCATCAGTAACACACTACGCCGAGAGGGACTCAAATTCTGCAGTGCCAGGCGTGTCCCCCTGCTTAAGCCAGTACATGTCCAGGCCCGTCTGAAGTTTGCCAGAGAGCATATGGATGATCCAGAAGAGGATTGGGAGAATATCATGTGGTCAGATGAAACCAAAATAGAACTTTTTGGTAAAAACTCAACTCGTCGTGTTTGGAGGAAGAAGAATGCTGAGTTGCATCCCAAGAACACCATACCTACTGTGAAGCATGGGGGTGGAAACATCATGCTTTGGGGCTGTTTTACTGCAAAGGGGACAGGACGATTGATCCGTGTTAAGGGAAGAATGAACGGGGCTATGTATTGTGAGATTTTAAGCCAAAACCTCCTTCCATCAGTGAGAGCATTGAAGATGGAATGTGGCTGGGTCTTCCAGCATGACAATGATCCCAAACACACCGCTCGGGCAACGAAGGAGTGGCTCCGTAAAAAGCATTTCAAGGTCCTGGAGTGGCCTAGCCAGTCTCCAGACCTCAACCCCATAGAAAATTTGTGGAGGGAGTTGAAAGTCCGTGTTGCCCAGCGACAGCCCCAAAACATGACTGCTCTAAAGGAGATCTGCATGGAGGAATGGGCCAAAATACCAGCTACAGTGTGTGCAAACCTGGTGAAGACTTACAGGAAACGTTTGACCTCTGTCATTGCCAACAAAGGTTATGTTACAAAGTATTGAGTTCAACTTTTGTTATTGACCAAATACTTATTTTCCACCATCATTTACAAATAAATTCTATAAAAATCCTACAATATGATTTCCTGGATTTTTTTTTCTAATTTTTGTCTCTCATAGTTGAAGTGTACATATGATGAAAATTACAGACCTCTCTCATCTTTCTAAGTAGGAGAACTTGCACAATCAGTGGCTGACTAAATACTTTTTGGCCCCACTGTATGATGTGTGTGTCAGCGTAGGGGTGTGGTACTGTGTTCGTGATGCTGTCATACACCCCCACTGAGTTACAACACCCCCCCCCCCCCCCCCCTTCCTCACCACCTCTGTCATTAAGGCCCGTTTTGACTGGCCTGGGATGTTGTGGTTCTGGGTGGGGGTGGGGGGTACGGCATCATCTGGCCCTGGCTGATAAGACAGGAGAGCAGCCCTATTAAAGGTCACGCCTGGCTATAGTTAGACTCCGTGGACACGACGCATAAAGCCCGTCTCCCACGGAGGTGCTAACCTTAACGCAAAGTGAACTGAACTGAACTGGCCTGGCCTGGCCTGGCCTGGCCTGGCCTGGATTGGCTCTGTCGTCATTCGGAAAGCACTGCCTCCACCGATGGCAAGGTTTTAACCATAGCAGTTCAGTTAAACCAGTTCATTTCCAATAAGGCTTCTGCATATTTTTGGGAGCTCAGAGCGAGAGAGAATTTTAATAATATCATTTCTTGTTTTCTATGTGTGTATTTATTATGTATGTATGTTTACATAACTGTACTGTGTGTGTCTGGTTTGGCAATAGAGGAATAGATTTTTGTGTGTGTGTGTGTGTGTGTGTGTGTGTGTTTCCAGGGTCAGTTTGGTGTGCAGGAGGAAGAGCTACTGAGGAGTCTGACATGCACCCTGTCTGTGACCCGAGGAGAGGCCATTCGCAGACTACACAACCAGCAACAGGCTGAGGGTGAGTCTGTAGACACACACACACACACACACACACACACACACGGAGAGGCCATTTGCAGACAACCAGCAACAGGCTGAGGGTGAGTCTGTCGAGACACACACAGACTCACTTCTATCATTCTCACTCACTTGCACACACATTTGAACACAAATATTATGCAAACACACGCAGACACACACTTTCACTAAATTAGTTCCTTTGTTACTTCCCTCTACTTACAAATGCATTCAAACACGCATTGTACAAACAAATACAGACACACACACACACAAAAACACACACACTCACACGTATACACATCTACAGTCACTTGCATAGCTTTGTATGAAAGCTTGAAGTTAGATGGGGAGATTTGAAAGTTGATTGAAACCTACATATGTCCGGACGTTAAGCCAAAGTAGCAAAAGAGTAAAAGCTGTAATTGGTTGTATTTACCAAAAATCTGCTGTTATTGTAATTAGAAGTTACTTACTGATGCTGTTGGTGTTTGCAGATGCCAGAGACTCCATAGCCAAGGTGGCCTATGGGAGAGTATTTGGCTGGATTGTCAGCAAGATTAACGAACTATTAACACCAGACGTTGACCTTGATGTAGAGCTCGCTGAAATAGGTGAGTTAAAGCTCAAATTGAAAAAATTAAAAGGGAATCTCTCTATCTATATATCTTACTATCACATTTGCAGTATGTATCGGTCTGTGTTTTCTTGATGTTGATCTTATAAACCTTAATTCCAGGCATCCTCGACATTTTTGGGTTTGAAAATTTCGCGGTGAACCGATTCGAGCAGCTGTGCATCAACCTGGCCAATGAGCAGCTGCAGTTCTTCTTCAATCATGTACGTGTAACAGTCACCGACCAATAAAAACTCTCTAAATCAGGAGGGTCACATGTCTCTCACCGGCAACACACGTTCTCGCACATTTAGTCTAAGAAGTGACCCTGTAATTCGCAAACCCTTTCAGAAGAGTCTTTCCATTCAAGTCCAAATGACAAGCCCGAAATTACATCGTTTGGAACAAGCATTCTAAACCGTTTAAAACACACAAAACTTTGGCTTTTTGTGGTGTGTTTCAAAGATTTTGAGATGTTAAGAAAACACTTCAACGTTCTTAACAAGAAGTATTTTTATTTGACTGTGTTCTGGTGTTGGATTTAGGAGGAATACTCCAGAGAATATTTAATTTAAGGTCACATGGACCACATATGCATGCAATACTTAACCACAGGCTATTTTAGACAGTAGTAGTCTGTGGTATTTGGTAACATTACTTAGAAAATGGAACACTTTGGAAAAAGTGTACTTGTCAGACACACACACACACACATGGAAACGGGAGGACACTGAATGCATTACCCATCTGGAAAATGTAAAGAAACACCCAGTTTTATTTCCAGTCATAAGGCCTTCCCCACTGCCTATTGACTCCAGCTCTGTTGTTCTTGGACCCACAGCAGCAGTGTCTTTATAAATCTGCTGTCGAGTCTTGTTTTTAAAAAACAAATTGGTAGCTTATCGTTTCATATGGCAAGCTTCAGAACGGGCCTAAGGCAGGGGTGGGGTGGTGAGAGGGTGCTGGGGTGTCCTTTTTGTGAAATAATGATGTTACACACACTTTTAAGACCTAGCATGGGCACCCTGCTAGTTCCATAGTGTATGATGAAATTGCTCCCACGGCAATGAAATGTGTTGTGCTTTCTATGTACAGTATCATCTATATTTTTGATGTTGCTTTTGATTGTGTTTGTCATCCTCAGCATATCTTTCTAATGGAGCAGAACGAGTACAAAGAAGAAGGGATTGAATGGCAGGCTATCACTTACAAAGACAACAAGCCTATCCTGGTACGCGCACACACACACACACACACACACTCACACACTCACACAAACAATGTTTCATTCAAATTCAAACTTCTTTCTCTCTCTCTCTCTCTCTCTCTCTCTCTTTCTCTCTATTAATAACACAGACAGACTCAGTAAAGCCAGTGACAGCCTGAGGAATAGGAAAACGCTGACCTTGCTGTCCCCCCCTCCCCCCTCACACACACACACACACCGCCCCAGTAGTCAGAGTCACATACCAGCAGCTTAATGTGTCTATGCCTTTAGGCTGCATCATCCTTGGTCTGTGTACTCCTCTCTCTCTCCCTCTCAACGAGGGTGTTAGTACTATCAGATATGTTTAAACCCCTTTTGAATTTATCTTAATATATTTTTTTTTCTATGGAAGTTTGGTGACTAGGATTACAGATTGTTGTGGTTGAGAGAGAGGACTGTAGTTAATTTACTTTAAATTTTAGATTTTAAAAGTTTTAAGTTTTGTGTGTGTGTGTGTGTGTGTGTGTGTGTGTGTGTGTGTGTGTGTGTGTGTGTGTGTGTGTGTGTAGCGCTTTAAAGAGTGAGAGTAATAAACTGCTGTAGCCCCCCCTCCCCCCACACACACACACAACCCCTACAGAGAACTATAAAAACTTCAGAACCGTTTTACAGCGGGGCACTAGTCTATAAAATGGAGGACTAGCTTTCCATGTTTGGGATTCGACTGGCTAGACTGGATTAATATTTTGACAACACGGTCTCCTAACCCTTTTTGTTGCATTTCATATCTGCATATTTTATTTCCTTTTTTCTTTTCCTGTGTACAGGACCTGTTCCTCACCAAGCCTATTGGCATCCTCTCCTTACTGGATGAGCAAAGTGCTTTCCCTCAGGTAAGGCATTGTACCTGGCCCTAAACTCAATTCCATATGAGCAAGACAGAAAGATGGTGAGCGGTAGTTCAATCCAACAAACGCTCCCCAATAAACAATACCTCCATCAAAAGAGAAATGATACCGTCAAACTACAACGCTTCAATAAATGACAACGTTTTTCAAATGTAATTAGATTTACTCCTGTACCGTGTAAGCAATTTTTCCATCTGTCCACATCATATATATATATATATATATATATGAGGTTATTATGGTAACTAAGCCCTCCCCCGCCCTCTCTAGGCCTCGGACAAAGACTTTGTGGACAAGCTGAACAGCAAGTTTAAGAGCAGCCCGCACTACGAGGTGGTCCGCAGCCACAGCCCTCTGTTCAGTGTGCTGCACTACGCCGGCAAGGTGAGGAGCTGTATCAACAATACCCACCAAATAGCAACGAAATACGCCACCGGCAGACGTTTCAATAAGTGTGTGTGTGTGTGTGTTTGTGTGTGTGTGTGTTTGTGTGTGTGTGTGTTTGTGTGTGTGTGTGTGTGTGTGTGTGTGTGTGTGTGTGTGTGTGTGTGTGTGTGTGTGTGTGTGTGTGTGTGTGTGCTATTCCGCCCCTCAGGTGCAGTATAATGGCGGAGGTTTCCTCGAGAAGAACAGAGACACCATCCCAGCCAGCATCAGAGAGCTCTTCATCAACAGTGTAACTCCTCTTCTCAGCGTCCTCTTTGCAGGTCAGAGCAAGGATCCATTATGAATGAAATATTTGGGGAATATAATAAGACATCTTTTTTTTTTTTTTGCTGTTTTCTTTCAAATTTGTTACATAGAGTGTAAAGAGTGCTTTTGTTTTACAACAGTCGGAAATGATGTAGACAAATACTCAGAAGTGTTTCAGAACCTACTGGCTTGTAAAAGCCCACCCAGCAGTTCAAAGCTCACACCATAAGATGGTAGATAGACATTAGGACACAATGCATCGACCCACTTATACGTCCCAGGAAAATGACCGCCATGTTCACTTAGTCTATTTAGCTTAGTAACTCATGGAAGATGCATGTTTTGACGTTTTGATGCAAGTTGACTCAGTATTGTAAAGAACTTTTTATAATTTTTCTTTTTTTCCCCCCGTTTAGCCACCATTTCCAGGACCGGCACACTGATGCCACGCAAAGCCAAGGTGAGCGCTCGACTTCAAACATACAGGAGCCTCTCTAAAGCTTTTCAGCTTTGCTGCAGCACAACGTAACGGTTTGAACCGCTTGGGCACAGCATTGTGAACTGGCCTCATTGGTATGCAGTATTGGATACGTATTTCTGTGTGAATAGACCCTAGGATACAGTGCGTTGCTGGAGTAGAGAACATATGTTCATTTTTATACTGCATTTAAAAAGCATATACTTTTGAGCAAAGGCCAAATATACTGGTAGATCTAGGAAATCGGCAATACCACAACGACTGCCAACTGGTTGTCCTGCGGTGCCGTGTATCATATGTTTGTCCTCAGCTTGCTACATGCCGTCTGTCCGTCCACAGCTAATGCAGAAAGCAGAGGACAACTTCAACTCCACCAGGAAACAGTCTGTAGGAGCCCAGTTCAAGGTAAACAGGATGATGGTGTCATAAAACACCTCCATGGTCGTTCTTGGTGTGAGTCACACCCCTATCAAGTTTGCTGGACGGGCCTCAAAGTGGAAACATTTCAATCGACGCAACTGTAGCGGTGTATTTACTCAAAACGTAATGAAGTGTTTGTGTGTGCTTGGTGATCTTGGGAACTCTATGTGTACGCACATGTTTCATGATATAGTGTTGAGGAGGAATAATGATGTCATGTTGTGAAAAGTCTAGAGCACAAGACAATTACGATTTCGCCACTTATTTATTTATTTTTGCTCCTACGTAGCACTCACTAGCCGTTCTGATGGAGAAAATGTTTGTGGCCAGTCCCCATTTTGTCCGCTGCATCAAACCCAACAGCAGTAAGCAGCCAGACCAGTTGGACACCCAACTGGTCACAGACCAGGTAAGAGCCTGAGCACCAGAAACACCGTGCAGTTCCTCCTCGCTGCATCATGAGTTTATTATCAACTTTAGTGACGTTTTTTTATAATGTTTCTGTGATGAAGACCACAAAGATACTACTGTGATGTTAATATTTCTGTGTGCGTGTGTGTGTTAGCGCTGGTGTGGGTAGGTTGCTATCAGGGGTGTCTGGGTGACTGATGATGTGAATAGGATTGCGCCCCAGGGTTTGTTCAGCTCAGACACACTCTGTGTAAAAAAACATCCAACCATACAGTGTCTTGGTTCGTCTACGTTGTTAAAACAGTTTTTTCCGACACGCAAACTTGTTGTTTCTTATCATGGTGGGTGGGGGGGGGGGACACAAGGCTATTTTAATGGGACCTAGGGAGGTGTGATGCTACTGCCCCAACTTAACGGCTGTGAAAATGGTTGCAAACTGCCATATCACACCATCCTTCTTGTGACATTGCTTTCACACTGCAGGGATGTAATGACAAAGACTTCACTGTCACCTTGAAGTAGTACTTTCCGTTGCCTTGTGAATGGACACTGGAGTGTTTTTATAGATGTTTTGTATTGTTTTTGCTAAATTTCCCCCCCCTTCATTCTATATTTTCTTGTGTAAGTATGATGGACATAGAGAGATACAGTCCCCTCCAAAAGTATTGGAACAGTAATGCCAATTCCTTTATTTTTGCTGTAGACTGAAAGCGTTTGGGTTTGACACCAAAAGATGAATATGAGACAAAAGATCAATATGTCAGCTTTTATTTCCAGGTATTTTCATCTGGATCTGATAAACAACTTAGAAGATATCATTATTTGAAAAGAAAGACCACATGAGCAAAAGTATTGGAACAGATAGACTTGAAATGGATTTAAGTGAATAGGACTCAATATTTTGTTGCAAATCCTTTGCTTTCAATAACTGCATCAAGCCTGCGACCCATGGACATCACCAAACTTTTGCATTCTTCTTTTGTTATGCCTTTCCAGGCTTTCACTGCAGCCTCTTTCAGTTGTTGCTTGTTTTGGGGGGTTTCTCCCTTCAGTCTCCTTTTAAGAAGGTAAAAAGAATGCTCTATAGGGTTTAAGTCTGGAGATTGACTTGGCCAGTCTAGGACCTTCCACTTCTTGCCCCTGATGAACTCCTTTGTTGCTTTTGCAGTGTGTTTAGGGTCATTATCTTGCTGCATGACAAAGGATCTCCCAATCAGTTTGGTTGCATCCTTCTTTAAATTGGCAGACAAAATGTTTCTGTAGACTTCCGAATTCATTTTGCTGCCGCCATCATGTGTTACATCATCAATGAAGATTAATGAGCCCGTCCCAGAAGAAGCCATTGAAGCCCAAGCCATCACATTACCTCCACCGTGTTTCACAGATGAGCTTGTGTTTAGGGGGTCATGAGCAGATCCTTTTTTTCTCCAAACCTTAGCCTTTCCATCACTCTGGTTGAAGTTAATCTTCGTCTCATCAGTCCATAAAACTTTTTCCCAGAATTTTTGAGGCTCGCCTCTGTACTTTTTGGCAAAATCCAGCCTGGCCTTCCTATTCTTTATGCTAATGAATGGCTTGCATCTTCTGGTGTAGCCTCTGTACTGTTGTCCATGAAGTCTTCTGCGAACAGTGGATTCTGAAACCTTCACTCCTGCCCTCTGGAGGTTGTTGTTGATCTCACCAACAGTAGTTTTAGGGTCTTTCTTCACAGCTCTGACAAAGTTTCTGTCGTCAACTGCTGTTGTTTTCCTTGGTCGTCCCGTTCGATGTCTGTTACTTGGTACACCAGTAGTTTGTTTCTTCCTGAGGATATTCCAAATTGTTGTACTGGCTATGGCTAGTGTCTGTGCAATGGCTCTGATTGATTTCCCATCTTCTCTTAGCTTCACAATTGCTTTCTTTTCACCCATAGACAGTTCTCTGCTTTTCATGTTGATTACTATAACTGCAGTCTGCACAGGCAAAACCAGAATCTGAAACTGAGCCTAGACATTCAGTGTTATTTATTGTTTGAATAAGAAATGTAATAAGACACACCTGGGCAACAAAACACACCTGTTAGTCACATGTTCCAATACTTTTGCTCAACAAAAAATGTGGTGTTCCTTTACAAATAATGATATCTTCTAAGTTGTTTATCAGATCCAGATGAAAATACCTGGAAATAAAAGCTGACATATTGATCTTTTGTCTCATATTCATCTTTTGGTGTCAAACCCAAACGCTTTCAGTCTACAGCAAAAGTAAAGGAATTGGCATTACTGTTCCAATACTTTTGGAGGGGACTGTATATCAAACTGTCAGACCAGGGGCTTGTTATCTAACATCGCCACCTGCTGGTAAAGATCTTGATGACACTACACATTACAAAGGAAACTAACAATGGTGCGGTGGAATGTTTTTAAGGCACACTACAAGATAGCTTAAATTCCATTTCACATCATAGCTAACCTTTTTTTCCCTGATGTGTAGATGCATACAATATGTTAAAAAAGAAAGTTGGTGTTATTTATGACTGACGGGGTTAATAGCATTCATGAACTGTTTTTGTTCTGCTTCAGCTGAGGTACAATGGCTTGTTGGAGACCATCAGAATACGAAGAGATGGATTCTCCTGGAGACCCTCCTTTAAGGAGTTTGCCCAGAGGTAAAACTGGCGCTACCTGTCTACAGAACAACCCCGCAAATAATTCACCTAAACTGTATTCTCCGTACTTCATACAGATTGACTGCGTGTGGATAAATATTAAGATCCTGTATTTTTCCATTTTTAAACTGTATGTCGTTTTACATGAATGAAAAATGAAATATACTGTACAGCTAGACTGATTGAGGTGATTTTGTTAATGACTGGCTCACGACTGTATTTAAATGGCATTACAGGTACAACATCTTATTGATGAAGCCAGGTCTACCACTAACCAAAGAAAGGTAGGACGTCCACACTATTCATACATCTGTTGGTCAATTTCTCAGGTTTTGTTTTGTTTTTGACAGCTTTTATCAAAATTGTATATCTTTTTATTATGTTATCTTAATGTTGGTTGTAGTGCTTTGAGATTATTCCTACAATGTAAAATGCACTACAAATAAAATGTATTATTATTATTATCAACCAGTCAACCAGTTCAAATTTCATCCATCTTATTTTCTTGTCTCCTTCTCAGCTGCATGTCCATTCTGAACACAACGGAGATCCGAGGCTGGAAGTGTGGGTAAGGATTCATCTTGACCTAACACATTGTCTCTCTGTAATCTACGCTGCACCACTAGAACCATGTCCTACAAATCCAGTTATCGCTGGAATGTCCGTCAAACTGTCTCATTGTATGTCCTTGTCTCTTTCTCTTAGCTTGCTATCCTCCATGAACTGTCCTCTCTCTGTCTCTCCCACCCCCCCCACCCCCGCTCTGCCTTTGCCCTTGGACAGTCTGACAAGACGTATTCATTTTATATCCAAAACGTTGGTTATTCTCTCGATCTCTGTCACCCCACCGACTCTTTCTTCTCTCCCTGGTAGCTCGTCTCGCTTGTTCTTTAAGTACTGGCACCAGGAGGAGTTGGCTCGACTGTTGGACCGTCTGGGCTGGGCGGCACTCATCATCCAGAAAAGTAAACCAACCTCACCATATAAGGGGTGCTGGGCTCACAACTCTGGCCAGATCAAACACGTTTCTGTCCCGCTGTCAAACTCTATGGAGCCCTGAGAGAGAGTGGGGAGGGGGGGGGTCTCTTTCAGCCGAGGATGTCGTATCGAATAAAAACAGGGAGATCGAACAAATCTACGCGTTCAATTGAATTCGAATTGAGTTGATTTTGTATGCCTCAGCAAACAAACTATTTCTCTGACAGTGTCATTCTAAATTAGATGCATTTGTTCTCAGTGTAAATGCAAAGTGGTGGTATTTTGAGTGCCTTGTAATGGAAGTAGTTTATTTTCTTTGGCAAGGGTTTCTTTGGCACCTTGCAGTTGTCTGCTGATTCTCTTCTGCATGGTGTTGCTTACCTTCAGTTCAATGTTATCTAAGTCTAATTAAAGACAACACAGAATCTTATTGAAGTTTTTCTTACTCTTAAATTGTCTGTTGTAAGAATGTACTATTAGAGCATGCCAGAGATATAGGTATCTGCTGTTTTGCTCTTACGATCAAAGTGAATGCGAAGTACAGACGTCCTCTGATCTTAGCAATGAACGTCATTCATTTTGTTTCTGTCTATTCCTGCAGACTACCGTTCTCAACGGTGCAGCAGAAAGTACCGGACTCTGGTAGCCGAGGTTCGCCGACAGAGACGACTCCAGAGAGAGAGGGAGGAAAGAGAGCGGGAGGAGAGGGAAGAGAGGGAGAGGGAGGAGGAAGAGGAGAGGAGGATTCAGATGGAGGAGGAGACGAGACGCCGACTGGACATTGAGCAGGAGAACAAGAGTGAGGTTATTTGTAGTCTTCTGCTCTCTGTCTCTCTACACAGTGCAGTATAATTGATCTGTCTCTGTCAAACTTTCTCGGTCAAAGTTGTACACACACCCACACACACACACACACGCACGCACAAAAATATTCAATGGCTGGTATTGTTCCATCTCACATAAAGGGACTAATGAGTCATATATGCCAATTCTGTTATCTTTACAAAAGCATTGTTCCTCATAACTGGCTGGGCTAGCTTTCAACTAAAAAACTCTGTCAAAGCATGAGAACTTATGCTAATCCACTCATATAAACCACAGTCCTTAACATCTAGTGTGAAATCACTCGTATCATCCCTAGTCTAGTGTAGTTTTCAAAATCCTACTTTGTATGATTTCTTTTCCACCCAGGACCAGCCTCTCCCCCGGTCCCTCTCCCCAGGAAGAAGAAGCCCCAGCCCAGGCCTCGCTCCATCCTGTCGGTGGTGGGTGGACCCACCATGGCCGCCCACCTGGCCCCCGTACCCCGGCCTCGCAGCAGGCCCTTTGAGGTGGGCGCCTGACCAAAACAAAGCTGTTCAAGCTTAATACTCTAAAAGAGAGGGCTCTGTGAGGGGGCACTGTTCAGACAAACGTTGTCAGCACCATATTTGAGTTTTACATCACCTGTTTAGATGTGTTTGCAGCGCATAAAAGGTTTTATCTTGAGTTTGACTGAATTGGCAGTGCCTATTGTTAATGGGCTGAGTAGTCCATGGATGAGATAAAGCCATTCAATGCTACGTAACCTGGTTAAGATAGTCCCTCTCTCTCTCACACTCGACCTCTCTCGCACACACTCACTCACTCTCACTCACTCACTCTCTCACACACACTCTACCTCTCTCTACCTCTCACACACACACATTCTCTCTCTCACACACTCTACCTCTCTCTCTCTCTCTCTCTCTTGCAGGCCACGCCGTTCGACAACACATCACTGGAAATGCCCGCGGAGCTGGCGGAGCTGGTCGGGGGGTCCTCCTCTGGCGAAGAGGAGAGGGCCAGGGAGAAGAGTCAGAAGAGGAGGAACACGCTGCGATGGTTCAAGGAGACCCAGGCGCGCAAGGTGGTCCGCGACGGCGCCTTCCCCTGCTGGTTCCACGGCATAATCACACGCAGGTACACACGCGGATATAATGAATTCAACACGTTGTTTTCACACGCTCCTTGTTTTTATAAAGACGTGTTTATTGTTTGTGCCGACACGTGTTAGTCCTCTGCACATATGGGTCTTAGTCATGTGAGCATAGACGTGTTTGTCTGGTTCTGTGCACATATGGGATTGTGGTCTGCCAATAAACATGGTATCAATTATAATACTAATAATGTATTATTTTATAGCAATAGCTTTGATTTTCGTTGTGCTTATTGCTTAGTATTTTCTGCAGTATAATGTCAACAATAATACAAATGAATAACACGTATTGCTTAAATCAAATTTACAAACAAAAAAGGACTCCTTCAGTTACATAGACAGTGTAATTAACAAACAGCACCTGTACCTCCCAGTAGTAAATCGAAAGAAATTAAATGTATTATATTTGTTGTTTTCACGTAGACATGTTTATCATTAGTGCAGACAGGTGCTGTTCGTCTGGGCCTATATGGGCCTGTTGTCTGCTCTGCACGCTGTCTGTGAGATTGGTCTCAATGTCGCCATATGCTTCTGTCTGCTGTTAACGTCATTATTATTGCAGCTGTTGCTGGATATGATTTGTGACAGTTGTGAACTAAAATGGACGTGCATGTTGTATTTCCCCTCAGACAAGCAGAGGACCTGCTGGCCAACAAACCTGTTGGCTGTTTCCTAATCCGTGTGGGACAGAGTCGGGAGGGGTACACCCTGTCTTACAGGTACTTGCATAAAATAGGCATCCAGTCATGGGTTATGACCTCACAGCTGCTACGTCATTATCTACTGTGTCATCACATCCTGTTAGTGGCCGTCACAGCCGTTTGGCTCGAGCTGACATCATACCGCTTTAACAAATATCCTATACAAGTCCAGACGGTAGTTATGTTCCATTTAGTCTCATTAGATAAGAAAGGAGTCCTTGACTAGACTAGAGTAGAGAAGAGTTGAGCTTGATATATTCTTGGGCAAACATGACTGAGACCTTTAGACCGAAAAGAAGGAGTAGCACAGGTCAAGCCAACAGGCCCCTCTGTATGACGTGTGTGTGTGTGTGTGTGTGTGTGTGTGTATATATGTGTGTGTGTGTGTTTGTGTGTGTGTGCCTGCCTGCCTCAGGGGGGAGAATCGCTGCAGACACTACATGATCGAGATGCAGTCCAACGGGAAGTACGTGATCATGGGGGAGGATCGGGCCCACGCCTCCCTGCCGGACCTGGTGGATCACCACACTCGCACAGGCATTAAACCCCTTATGGAGCTCCTCACTACACCCTGCGGACAGGTGGGTCGCTACAGCAGATTGGGGGCCATTTTGTTTTGGATCACTACCAACATGATGCTAGTCCATTGTAGATGCAGTTGTTAGGTCCACCTATTTTAGGGTCAGACGCAGCAGTCACTATAGATTTATACACTTTAAAGCAGGTGATTTGTCAACAAAGGTTGCTTAGAAAAATGCTCTTATAAAAATGATCGGTAGGAATATAATTATTGATAGGATGATTCCAAAATCAAATGTTTGGTTAATCTTGCACGAACATGTCGCTATTTCATTTTGGTTCTCCAGATGTGTGATTTGGAGACCGACTACGAGGAGTTCAAGGGGCTCCACCACCCGTCTGTACCCAACCACGGGGGCTCCGACCCTGGGGAAGACCATGCCATTGACCTCTACCCCAGAGGTGGCCCGGATCAGATCCACCTGGAGTTCCAGAAGCTCTTCCAGCCCCCAGAGCAGAGCCAAGGCTTGGAGTCCCAGAAACCCCCGGTCCTCCGCAGGATCTCTGACCGCAAACAGAGGGTCGAGAGTGGGGAAGCGGGCTGGGGAAGCAGGGCCCGCCGAGACGGGATAGGCGGAGGGGAGGAGGTAGTCGGAGACAGGGACCACAAGAAGCCGTTCCCCAGACTATATCCTTCCATCCGACTGGCCATGAGAGAGATTCAACAGATCCAACAGGTTTGAAGGGGTATTCCCATTCAGAAAGCTGCATATTACTATTATAAGGAGTATTATTAATATGAATGAATTATTGTTATTGTTGTTATTATTATTATTATTATTATTATTATTATTATTTAGTTATAGCTTTTATTTTCATTGTGTATATTGCACAGTATATTGCTCAGTACAATGCCAACAATAATACAAATTCATAAAACGTATTGCTCAAAACAAATTTACTAAGATAAAAGAACTTCAGTACTGTGCATTTAGAACCTGCACCTCCCAGTACTAAATTGAAGATATGAGATAGGAAGATTTTCTCATGTGAAATGTATTTGTTTTAAGGATGGTGGTGAAACCTTGTTTTGCTTATGCCTTTGTTAAAATATGTTTCTTCAATATAAATTACACAAATCTCTTACATTTTCTTTCTATGCTATACTCTCCAATTCTTCCTGTCCCAATTTCTCTTCTATGCTCCACAGCTCTATGGTCAAGATCAGCCTCCAGTTTCTTACAACATTCCAAAGCAATCGTCCAGGAAGAGGACGGGTACACAAAATATGCATTTTAGCGGGTGATAAGATTTCAGTTTGTAACGAGTCTCAGAAAGGGCTGCTGTTTTTTCCCCCCTTTAAACCAGCAACTCTGAACATCACAGCTCAGAGCTCACGCCCTTTTAACATTACATGATTTGGATTATCTTACTAACTTGATTGTACCTACGGAATGTATAATAATAGTCATCATAATAGTGGCATTGTGTTGATTTCCTTTTGTTGTTTTTGCAGAATCTTAAATCTTGGAAAGAAGATCATCAACTCACATTACAGCTGCTTTACATTACAATTACAAAACAGGACGAATATTTGAATCACAAAGTGAAAGCGTTTTTATGAACAAATGCATGGAGAAGAGTATTGCCAATTTTTATGTTTGTCAAAGTTTAACTTATGGGTATTTTATTTTTGTTTTATTTGTGTATTTAATATTGACCGTGGATTGATTATTTTATATTAATTCACGTCCTGAATAAATTTGTTTTAATGCTTTAAATATATTGTGTTCACCTTGTGTTTATTTTTTACTTTTAATGAATACACTTTTAAATTGGTTGTTGCACACCAAAACATATTCAAATTATCTGTCATAGTGATCAAACATGTCACAATGCCAGGAAGAGCATTTGCAATGCACCCAAGAAATACCATTCAAGATGAAATGATGGAACCTTTACAGTTACTCGTATCTTCATTTTGATAACTCATAATTTCAAATGTATTGAGGGGGATATTTTAGTGTTTACACCCAGAATGTTTCTCAAGTGTAGAACAGTCTGAAATAAAATAATTTATAAAGTGTAAATGAGTAATGTGATGTTGTGATGAGTGAGCGATGTTTCATACATGTCCAAATACTGTGTGGTGCGCTTTGAAACCGGAAAAGCACTGCGCGAAGGTCATATGCGAACAAAGATGGCAGCTGCTGGTAGAGCAATTGTACAGGTAAACAAACGTGTTATTTGCGTTTATTATTCTTTCTCACCAAATATCATGTTCTAGACCCACAGATAAACAAATTGTTTACTGTCAAGTATTCGTGAAAACTATATTCGTCTACCTCCCAAATTTGGAGCGTTGTTTTCAACTTAAGATCTTAGCCCTGAGTTAGCCTTAGTGTTTATTTAAGTGACTGATTGGTTTTACAGGCAGTGCGTCCTCATGCCCCTTTAATAAAGTTTCCAAATCGACATGGCATTCCAACACCTGACGGTGAGTCAGTATCAAATCTTACGAAGATATGACACTATTATGGCGTCTCTGATTTTAAAATATAAATAGGTGTTTTAAATCCCCTTGTTGCCTTTCAAGGCTTGTCGAAATGTCTAATTTCGGATCTAATCAAATCTGTGATGAATGCTTCTGTGTTCAATAGCACATTTTTGGTATCATCCTCTGCCACTGCTGTTTAGCGCAAACCGTTTCATTAATAGTATTGTGCCCTTGCAGCACAAGAGGTGCTGAAGATTGGCGTGACAGCCGGTCAGCAGTCAAGTGGTACACACAGTTTACCTATAGCCTCTGCCCCGGCTGCGACGCCCTTGAGCTGGCTCCCAGGTGCCCCAGACACGGCTGCCTCTGTCGGATCGCTGCCTCCGAGGTACCGAAGGAGGATAGTTTCCCCAGAAGAGATGGAATGGATCCAGGTAAACTGTTTGACAAACTGTGGGACTGTACATCTATAAGCACCCACACCAAGCTTTAACTCATTTAAAGGGAACAGGGCCATAACAGAAAAGAATTCCTGATACTCAGAATGTACTCCATGCCATCATACAAGAGTCATATATTTCGACACTATATGTAGGCCTACCTACAACCTGGCTAAAATAGTCAAATCATAAAAGCTGCTGTTGGCATGCCAAAAGGTAGTCTAAAGAAAGTAAGTAGAGTATCAGTGGTTACCTCCTAGTTTGACATTGAAAGCGTTCCGCTCTAATGCCCTGGAAAACATGGATAATACAAGATTTTGCCTTGTCTTTTTCTAGCGGGGAGGACCAGAGTAATCAAGATGTCTACGCAGAAAACAGCCTGCCAAACCATTTTCTCATCATGTACTTGCTAGCCTGTGGAGAGATTGAGTTGCAGTGCCAGAACAAATTACAATATCAAAGAGTATAACAGTTTGTGTAATCTACATTGTTATTTATGGCACTGAAATGTTATATTTGTATGTATAAATGGTGCTATACAACAATCACAAGGTGTTTATGAAAGTGTAAATATGATGCAGGTTACAGAATATAAATATTAAATATCCAAAGGTTCTCAGATCTTTCTGTAAGGATGAGAAACATGTTGACTAATAATGCCTGTTTTCCCTTCCCTGTGTTGATGTTGAGCTACTGTCTCTGTTCTGTATACTATGATATGTTGAATATATGAATATATATATATATATATATATATATATATATATATATATATATATATATATATATTTAACCAATAAGGAGTGTCCTCGACCTTTTAAACTTCTCAATGAGATTCACAACGAAATCTAGGTCTGATGATTACAATCAATATGAATGGAATCTTTTTTTTTTTTTTACAAAGTAAAAACAAATGCTTTAAAACTGATACAAAGCAAAGGTTTAATTAGAAAATGCTAATATGCACTACATACAGTAATGTACAATCAAACCTAATTCAAGATGTGCATGATCCTTTACTAAGTTCAAACACAAAGTTTTCCACTGAATTTGGTACCTATTCTACAGTGTGATACCCAGTCTCAACTAAAATAAGCAAGTACGGTCTCTAGCTTTGTAAAAAGAAGATAAATCTAAATCTTACCATTTTTTTCTACTATAATTATCAACCTCACTCAAAGCAACTCTTATTATTCAGGTTAACAGCGGTCTTTAAAGGAAAGAAAAATACACAAGCATCTCACAAGCATCTACTTTTGCTTCCAGTTTTCTATCACACCTTTTAGCTCACATTCGTGCATCTTCAACATTCCATTGTTAAATAAACAGTTTTATCACATTTAACTTTCATCATAAAATTATAATATATTGGGTCGAAGCAATCTGTAGTATTGTTTCTTTCAATACCAATTGAAAGACTGTAAATTGTATTTTACTTTTATTTTAGCTAATTGGGAGCTTGTGCTATCAAGGTCTGCGGTCTGAGAGGCATCAATAGCCTCAATGGTCTTGGTATAATAATCATGGCATGGTAAATAGATAGAGGAAGATGTTTTTTATGTTGTAATTCAACTTTGAGAAATATTTCAAAGAGATAAGTAGCCCTCACCATATATTTAAAAAGAATCTGTAATTCTAGTGTACATTTAACATTTGCATAATGTTAAAACCTGCTCCAACCTCGCTGTAACCTTTAACTTCAGATTGGACATCAAATCTCAAAATGGGCTAATATCTATCGAATGTCACACCGTCAATACTTAAAACCAGTCACAGGGAACGTCTTAGAAAGGTTACAGAATGTGTTGCATAATGGGTGCAAATGTCGGCTTTGACCATAGAATTGCGTATGAATTTGCTCTGAAGTTTCTCACTTTGCCCCCATGGATAGAAACATTTGAGTCAACTCAGTGCAAAAGGCTCTGTGTATCAGTCTTACTTAATCGTGCACACAAGGGAATTTTACTGGTCCTATTCTCAGAAGTCCTCAGGAATCAGACATGTGAGAGGTCCCGAAAGTAACCCCTGTCTATGCATCCTCTCTAAGTTGTGTCACTGTCTGAACTTGACCGGTGTGCTCAAAACACTATCATTGTCTGAGTTTAGGATTCAATCATATGAATGTTTTCTGAATGTCCCTGCCAACAACATTACACCCAGCATGGATCTACAGAATGGCATCTAAGACAGACAAGCTTTCTAGGGAGGAGGGGGGGGGGGGGGGCACACATTAATGTCTGATGTAAGAGCACCTTATGTCAGAATATCCTAAGGTGCTATTCATGTAGCTTTGTGAAATACTTATGACGTATCATTGTGACCACATAAGCATGCATACAGTCATTATTACCACATTATGCCTCATGACTTGAGTGATTTACATGTTTCATTGGCACTCATAGGCTGTGCATGCTTAGGGCAAGCGCAATAACACCTTACAAGAACTTTACAAGACCTTTATGAATGACGGCGTGCCATCGGCCCATCTTTACTTCTACAGTCCACTACTCTCCTTTGAATGATCACAGGCACAGCTTTAGTTGGCTCGTAAAACTCCCGTCCCGCACCGCCCTCCCCTTCAGCCCTGCTCCTCCTCTCTCTCCTCTTTCTCCTCGTAGGCCTCGATGAAATCGGCGATGCTCTCCACCACGTAGTCGGGCACGAAGTCCCCGCTGTCGGGGTCGTGGCTGTCCATGTAGCCCCGGGCCTCCTCCATGGTGGACACCCCGGTCAGCGTCAGCATGGTGTCCATGCCGCACTTGGCCCCGAACAGGATGTCCGTCTCCAGGCGGTCGCCCACCATGAGCGAGCGGCCTGGGTCCAGGCCCTCGAACTGGCTGGCGATGCACTCGAACATGAAGCGGCTGGGCTTGCCGATCACCGTGGCGACCCGGCTGCTGGCCGTCTCCACGGCCGCGGTCAGGCTCCCTGATCCTGCGGGGGGTGAGGAGGAGGATGAGGATGAGGAGTGGGGTGCAAAGGATATTAGAGCTATGCAAACACACCGAAACACATATGTGACATACATACATACAACAGTAGACCATATTCAAACATGTATAATGACAAATCACACTCCCAGTAAAGCTTACCAACAGATGAGCCAGTGAAAGGCTGAGACTATTCTAACGCTAAATAGCGCACGTGTCCCTTCGGTCAGGTATGTCTGGTCATGCATTTGCCTGTGATCTTTATGTTTGTTAACTGGGATATTCTTTTTAATAGCCAATGGCTATTCTGCAAAGAGTCCACACAAAAACCATTAAAGCTACAGATGCAGGAGGACGTATATGTACATCAATAACAACAAAAGTAGCAATCTAAGTTCTGTCTGTTGCTTATCTGACTTGTACAAAAGGTTTTAGAAACCACAAAGGTTATACTTGGAATTTGGAAAACATTTCTTATTTATTTTTGGCAATAGCTTGCAGATTCAAAGTCAACCCTTCTAACTGTAAAACTGAATGGCCTGCATTCCACATATCATGCAGTCCCTTTTCTATGGCTGGTCAGCTTTATTGTAAACAGTGTGCTCATCCAAGCTTCTATAGTCATGCGTAGCCTAGTGCAGTATACTATATTGTTTAGGTTAGACCCAGCTAGCATCCTTTGGGTGCAGCTGACGAGGCATTTCTCTCTGCCACAGAGTTGTTGCAACACAACAGGTGTGCTCTAGAGCTCAACAAAGTGACCTCTGCAAATCCAAAGATTTCTCAAAAGCTCTTGGTAACATATAGAATAAAGTCAAATAAGTTCAGCTATTATGTAAGCAGACATTATGTAGCTTTATCTTTAACCTACTGTTTTAATGTGTGCTGATGAACAAATAGACACCTATTAAGTAAGTAACTATCTACTTATTTTGTGCCAGTTCAGCCGTGACTTGATTGATTATGGCTTGTTTGAATTGGATGTAAAAGACATATGGTTTGGCGAAAGCCTTCAATACAGCCATACAGCGAATCTGAAAGCATGTGTATGACTATTCTGCCTCACCTGGTGTTATCCGGCCTCCTCGCAGTGGGTGCCAAGGGTCAGGGTCAGTGGCGAGAAACAGGCACTCGGGGTTTTGTAAGTAGCAGCAAGCTTTTGCCAGTTTGATAAAGTTGAATTTCTCGTCATATCCCACCAGCACAGCCTTTACGTCTGGGTCTAGTGGGTAGTCATAAATGGTCCCCGTTTGTGCGCCTTCTGCTTCTTCGTCCACTATGGGCACACCGGCTTCCATGAGTTCCTTCACCACCCCTTGGCATCCTATGACATACACTTTACCCTGTACCTTGGCCACATCGCGCAGGTATGCCGCAGAGCAGTAGGCTGAGCTGAAGATTTCTTCCTCACCGACGTCGGTAAAACCCAACCGGGCAAACTTCGTCACATAGTTAGCCCTTGGCCTTGTACAATTGTTGGTAACAAAAAATACCTTTTTGCCTTGCTGTTTTAGTAGAGTCACTACCTCGGGGGCACCTGTCACCACTGTTTCACCATTCCATATTACACCGTCGCAGTCGAAGAGTACGTTGTGCTTAGAGTCGAGGAGCTCTCGGATTTGGGAACCCCTGATTTTGGAACACCCTCTGCCGCCCACTAAAGCCATTCTGCACGGTGCGTTGAAGAACAAGCTGCTCGCGTGTAGCTGTCAACCGCAAGCGAGCTACGGTTACGTCACTCAAATAAAATAAGGGAGCAGGTTCGCGTGCACATTTATTCGCAACTCCCTGACGTAAAACAGCGGTAGGCCCTACATGTGTCTTGTCTCTTGTGAATGAAAGAAACGGCGTGTTTCCGATAAGTGAGAATCTTTCAATGCTTCCATATCCCGCAGTGGTCTCAGAGGAGGGCGGTAACAAATTGTATAACTGACAGCACTGATTGTATTCATTTCATTGGGCTTGGAGCATTTGACCCGCCTCTTTCCTCATCGCACCCAATAGCACGGGGAACTACTAACCAGTCTTGATGATGAATGTTTTTCTTCGGTTTCCACGTACACTTCTGATAGCAATATGGCGAGGTATAAGTGCAGTGAACCTTGCCACTATAATTTCAACAAACAAAAAAATCGGAAAAATAGTAGTCTTTTACATACTGAATGGAAAAATGAAATACAAGCCTCCAACAGGGCCTACAATAGACACCTCCTGGGATTAATGCACACGTTGTTACAAACCTATCGGAAGAGTAGTCTACACTTTATGTTCTCTGACTTATTTTCCGAGAATTTTTTCTCTAACCATTTACATTTCCTAAAGCGCAGTCAGTGTAGCAGTCTGTCGGGAGATGGCGCTAACGCCCTGTCAGGGTGGTAGTTTGACCGAGGAAAAATGTCAGCCTCCATGAACAGATTATGCTGAAATCTGCACTACAAACATTTCAGTTCAAATGGAAAAGCTACCGACACAGGTTTGTCCCTTGGATTGCATTGAACCTTCGCAAAAATGAGAGGTAGGTCTACCTCGTTAAATGTAAGGTCCCTGAACCTGAATACATACATTGTATGCAGATTATTTCCATCCAAATGTTAAATTGTAGGCTGTTTCGTAAACAATTGAGTTACTTACGACTTAATTATCAATATTTATGAACGTTTATTGTTATCATCTGGGATGTTAGATGATTTCATGCAGTTAGGCCTACTAACAGTTGGTTGAAAATATCTGACCAGAGCTAGTAAACAACTGTTCTACTTGACTAAACCTGTTCAAATGTGTTTCCAATTTTAAATAATTATTTAGTTTTGCCATTATTCCGTTCTAGAACTATCCGCCAGGTGATTGCGCGTTCTGAAGACAAGTTAGTCCCAGACGAGCAGGTGACGAAGACAGTGCTACATCTCTTCAGGGCACTGCTGAGGAGGGATTTGAAACAACATGGGGAGGTTCTGAGCCTTCTGCCCCCTGCAGTTCAAAAACATTACCTCACAGAGCCCCGTGACACCACACAGAACAGCCGTCATGGTTGGAGTTTTCTTCTTTTGGAGTAGAAATGAACACAAATGCACCTCAAATACATATATCCCTTAGTATTCTTGACAGACAACACATTTATAAAGACAATGACTGCTTTCTCTCTCTCTCTCTCTCTCTCTCTCTCTCTCTCTCTCTCTCTCTCTCTCTCTCTCTCTCTCTCTCTCTCTCTCTCTCTCTCTCTCTCTCTCTCTCTCTCTCAATCCTTATCCTAGGTCATTTACAATTTTCTAAGTAAAAAACCCTCAACTTACAGTAGAGTAGGCCTACCTTTTATATCCAAGGCTGTGACTACTGTGTTTGGTCTGTCAGGAGAACCAGACAGTGAACATAATGCCATGCTAGAGACTGTGGGGTTCTGTATAGAGAGGAGGCCCAGCACATTGCCATTTGGAGGAACAGGAGTCTTTGTTACAAGTGGGTTTGTGCCCAAAGGAACTACAGTGGCCATGTACCCTGGTATGTCTCATCATGTTAAAAAAAAGAAATTCTTCATGCTAACAACATTTTATATGACACAACATATCATTCACGGGGCAAGTGAAATGTTTACACACAGCATCGTAAACAGAAAGTTAATTTTATTCGTATTCCTTTTTCTTTCTTTAGGTACAGTGTACCAGGTGTACGAGCCTATTCTTTTACAGTCCATCCGAAACCCCTTTGTGTTTCGCTGCATAGATAGTGTTTTGATTGATGGCAATGACAAAGGGATTTCCAAAATGGTGTATAGGTAAGACAAGAAAGGTGGAAGAAAGTTCATCCTTCTTTACCTAGTCTATGGTAGAACAACTATTTCTCCCCAGGATTCACATTGAATCACTTTAAAAACGAAATATTTGATTTAAAACCAATCCTTTAAATGTCCTTAGAAATCGGACTTTAAAATTCAAATTATTAGCCTATATTTTAATTTGTACCTCTTATTGTCCAGCTGTTCAATCTTATTTCTGGATTGCAATTTCAATTTGAATCAGTGAAGTGACCCCAACCTCTAAGACACGCTTAAATGTGTGGATGCTCCCCAGGTCGTGCAGTGGAAGAGACCGCATGGGCCCTTTCAAGTTGAGTGACATCACTTGGCTGACTGTGAATCCAGAGAACCCACTGGCAGTGGGCCAGTATGTGAACAACTGCTCCAATGGTACAGGACCCTCTGCCTGACACTACTTAGATAGTTAGTTAGTTCTTGGCTGGTTAATTGTAGTTAACTGTTTCAATGGGACGTGGTTTTCTGCTCTGACAGTTAGTTAGTTAGTTAGCTAGTTTGTTAGTTAGCATCGACAACATTAGTTAGTGACCATGGTAGTTAACTGCCCCAATACATGGGCATTCTGCTCAAACACTATTTTGTTAGTGCGTGCGTTAGTGGTAGTTGAGTATTCCAATGGGTGTCAACTTAATTATTGACCATGGTAGTTACAGTAACTGCCCCAATACTAGGTGACCTTCTGTTTGTACTGTTTTTTAATTAGGAAGTTACCTTCCCAAATTTTAGATTTGTTTTTGCTTCGATACTAGATAGTTGGTGGTAGTTCACCGTTTTAACGGTCAGTGATCTTCACAGCTGTCAGTTATTACTTCATTAAACTGTATGTCCCGTTCCATCTGTTAAGAGTGGGCCGCCAATGTGTGCTATCAGGAATACGACGTTCCAGATGAGTTTCCTCTGGAACTCCGACAGTACCTCCCTAATGTCAACTACAGACATGACCTGCCCAGGTAGGACACCGGAAAAGACAACTGATTAAACTAATTAACTTAATATATATTATGCCAATTGACAGGAACGTTACACCTAATCTTTTCACTAGGCTAATAGCATTTTGACAAATAAGTCTACTGTGTTACTATTCCTGAATATTAAATGTCCTTTTCAGTAAGTCACCAGGCCAAATGGACTGAAGAGCCATTGCAGCCAGTCATTGTAGCACAGATCCTACTCTAAAGCATCACAAGTCAATAATGTTTAATAATTTAGAGAAAAAAAATACACGTTTCACTGTGAATCCAAGACCCCATGTCTAAATCTCCAGAAACCAGTGCTTTGACTTTTTTTTTTTTAAACTTCTAGGGGGTTTTCAAGACCAAGGTGTTTAAGACAGTTTTGATTACATTACAAGTAAAAAATATACCTTGTACATTAGTATCTCAAAGTTACCTGTCTTTCTAAAAACTGTCCCTACCTAACCATCTGTCCTATTCTAGACCTCTACGGTGTGTGGTGCTTGTATCCCTCAGAAGCATCCAAGCAGGGGAGGAACTTTTCTCAAACTACTACACTATAGTGCATTAGTTCAACGCTGCTTTTACCGACACACAAGGACATAGACCGTTTGAATTCATAAGAACATTTCCATTTATTTTTGAATCTGTACAGCCGGTATTGGACTGAAACATAAAATATAAAAGTCATCAACAAAAAGAAAAAAAAATAGTGTATTTATGTACAGTTTTATGAACAATAAAACTTTTGTTGAATAATTCTGTTACTTCTTTCTTGATTGTCCACTTGACAGTCATTTCTTAAATCACAAATTACCTAAACCCTGCACAGCAGCACAAGTGGAAACTTGTAATTCTCAACTGGCTAGTCAAATATTACAAAAAGACAATCAAATTATATAGAAATGTTCCTTTACAGATGTGGGGACCGAACCAAATGCGGAGGAAGAAATGTCACGTACATTTAGTTTATCAACCTATTGTTTCAAATACAGCATTGGATATAATTGAACATTACTGCACCAAAAGATTCCTAAAGCTTTGAAATAAGTAAAATGGGGTTTAATCCTTATCAAGAGTATGGTTAGAATAATTGCACATCATACATGACCAAACAAAGCACTGTAATTAAGAATTTGTCATAACTAATTATCAATACGCATTCAAGTAAGTAAGGGAAACAAAATAATTACAAAATTAAAGAATGTTACCCCAATTTGTGAAGAATAAAGCCACTCAATTCCTTTTCCATCTGAACTTCTTTATCCTCCAAGAAGTTTTCAAACCTAACCGGACATCAGTTATTGTCACCTGCCTACCGTAGCAGAGGGTAGAATAACTGACTTGCTTAAACAATCCGTAGCCCAGAGGCAATACCACGCTCTTTCACCGAGATGATGTACTCTCTACGACGTTCTCTTCCCTCAAAACACGTTTGGCAAACACTCCAGAAGACGCCAAGTTGCTCATATTTCACCTTTAATACTGCATTTGCATCACTCCTGACAGGTCCTTAGCTAGCTTTCCAAAAGACTTCTAACCTTTGCCTGTTCAAACAGACAACTTCTTCAGGGGCAGTTTGGGAAATATACAATGCAAGTCCCACTACACCAATGCTTTTCAAAAAAAATAATAAATAAATAATAAATTACCCACTCTCCATGAATGTAAAACTTCCAATGCAAAAAAAAATTGAATATTCATAACAAACAAAAGAAGAAAGATCAATGAGGTTGGGTCAGGGAAGAAGGCAATTCTGTGGCTTAGGCCTAACTTTGAAGACTAGACTTGAATGTTGTAATGCCACATAGAAGGTTATCTTATACAGCTGTACATATTTACATATTATTGCCTTGCATGAGGGAAGCAATGCAGTTCACTTTACTTGGAGACAGGGACAGATAAAAAGGAAAATAAACTACATATAATTAGTGGAAGAGGTTCCATTTTTCTGAACTGCACCATCTTGTGCTTTCAACAGTGATTTGCCCTGACAAGGGTAGCTCTAATTGACCAGGTCCAATTTAGTCCTCAAACACATTTCTGCACTTGATTCCTATAACTAACTGAAAAAATGGCACACCTTTGAAAGCAATTAACACACCTTGTACAATATTTTTTAAATCACTTTCCAGCTTCTCCAAATGCATAATTTTTTTTCTCCTTTTTTTTTTTTTAATCAAACTTATTTCTTAAGACTTAGTCAGCTCAAATGCATAGTGAATTTAACAACACTGGCCAACAGAATATGGCAAAACAGAAACCAAGGGGGCAAATAAGTACTAGTTATACTCACAGCATCAAACTAACTCTACCCAGTACAATTAGTGATGAATCAAAGGGAGAACTCATGTTAGCTAGCTGGATTTGGGAAATACATGCACATTGTTCAACTTAATATAAATAGCAACACTATTCTAGTGCATTTCAAAGTAATGTGCCCATATACGCGTTGCAATTTTTTTTTTGGAGGTACACGGATATAACACAACAGAACAAAGCTGATGTTGATGACAGTTGTCGACAGGTTGCAGTCCAATGTTTTTATAATAAATACCCACCCAATCTAGTCAACCAACCAACCAACTCAAGGAAGCAAATAAAAATAAAACCACTTCTTCAAAGAATAATTGCAAAGAATTATAATACTCTATATGCGTCAGTAGATTTCCTTACATATAAACGGTTATTTTTTTCTTGGAGGAAGATTTCATGAACCTAAACACATATTGAACACATTCATTGATACCACATTTAGCCAATTATGTATAATAATGAAATTGACCAGTAGAGCATTTGCAGTACTATGGGTTTCTTACAAATCATGTTGGCATGGTAACTAAATGGATTACCATTTAGGCGACAACGTGATTGAAATTTAAAATGTGAACATTAACTGATCCAGAGACTAGGCACAAATTGGATTTTTGAATCCAAATTTCAATGAGGCGAAATTGTGTTACCTATTGTATATACACATTTTTAACAGAACAACGAGCGAAACTTAGAACAATACACAAATCTTTTTGTTTAGCATTATAGAATCTGAAGTGCTCCTTTACAGTATACTGAGTCTCAAATATACAAAAGTCTCTTGATGCACCCAATGATGAGCAGTGCATCTGTTCGAAATATACAAAAACCTGAAGCCCTCGTAAAAAATGCTACATCCAGGGTCAGGTTATTGGGCGTACCTGTCAACACTGAGAAGTATTGAAGGACGAGGCAGGAAGCTTCCCTCTCTGGAATAGACCCAGAGAAACTTGGTCGTTGGTTGTGTGTGTGTGTGTGTGGCGGGGCAACTCTCAACCACGTGTAGGATAGGCCGAGATGCACGATTTTTCCTTAGCACCTCGCTGCTTTCCCGTTTCCATAAAATCCATCACCATGCAGACACAAGGAAGAGGAGGTTCGGGGTATGGGGCTGAAACTTCCAAGTGCTCAGGACTACAAAATAAATGGCTATAATTCACCTCGAGAAATTAATATATTTCTTTTCCTTTAGTTCTGTAAAAGACGACATCACTGATGTCATAGTTAAAAAAAAAAAAAAAAAAGTATATATATATATATATATAGATTTATATATATAGATTTATGTACACATATATATGGGACACAGGAACTAGAATCTCCAATGGACAAATATGTACACAGTCTGTGTGGTAGGGAGGTTGGTGGGTGCACTTCCACCAATGAGGAAGAGGAAGGGGGCGTCACTCCGACTGCAGCGCCGTGTGCTGCTGGTGTTGATGCAGTGCGTGTGCCCCCATGTAGCCGCCCGCCTCCCCCACCGCCGCCCCCAGGCTGGAGAAGTCCGTCACCGACACGGCCATCTTGGCGCTGGTGATGTGGTGGTGCGGCCGCGCCACCGTCGCCGCCTCGAAGTCCAGGCCCAGCCCCCCCAGGTGGCCCCCCACCGACGCCCCCTCGCCGAAAGCCTCGGCCAGGCTCAGCTTCAGCCGCTTGGAGGGCGCCGGGTGCTCGCAGGCGTCCCCCCCGTGCTGGCCCAGCTCGGCGTGGTAGAAGCCGGTGTCCAGCAGGTTGAGGCAGGCGTCCGGGTTGGCCGCTCCACTCGGGGGGAAGTGGCCCAGGGTTTGGTCGTGGCCGGGTAAGGAGGCCCCTCGGTGGGGGAAGCCCAGGGCCTCGTCATGCCCCCGGTGGTGGAGCCCCTCCAGGGAGGGGAAGCTGTAGGAGTCCAGGCAGCCGGCCGCGTCGGATGGGTTACACACAGACGCCACACTGCTGGTCAACGCTAGGAGGCAGGAGATGGACAACCAGGACGTGGTTAGTGTACGTGGTTGATAATGAAACATTTAGATAGCTGGGTTTTTTTTCCAAATTTTTTGAAAATCATATTTTAGTAGACTTTCTTATATCCTCAATATTAGAGATGCGCCGATCGATCGGCCACCGACCGGAGTTAGCTGATATTCAGCCTGATCGGCCATGATCGGTGACCAGCCGATTGGGTCTCATATTTCCGGTTCCTTGCCGGTCAGATTAACATGCATGAGGACTCATGTTGCGAGCGGCAGCGTGGCGGTTCACTATGCGTGAACGTTTACGACCACTAGTCTCCGCTTCAAAACAACGCGAACATGATGTCGACAAACTTTACCGATCATAACTTCTGTTTACCACATAACAAAAACTGTTTAATCACTCAATAATTTTTTCTTTTTTTAAACGTCAACAGGGGTTTGACCTGCCAATCATAAGGCTTTGCTTAGAAACACCGTTACAAGCATCATCCCAAACTTTACGCCATCACTTTTTATTTTTTTTTACACGGGACGTTTTGTCAGGAAGTCAAAGGCTACCACCACCCTTGGGAAACACTATGGCCGGGTATGTGCTGCCTCTTATCTTTGGCTATGAGGGTGACATGTCTTTGCCGTCTGTGGCTCAGAGACTCACCGGAGAGGTCGCTGGCCGTGATGGAGTTGAGCATGTTGAGCTGCTGCTGTTCGGCCGAGGGCTCCATCCTACCCCCGCCCCCCCCGCCTCCTCCCCCGCCTCCGCTGCTGCCAGAGCACACAGAGGCTGAGCCGTCCACCAGGCCCTCCGCCTCGTCCACCAGCCGGTCCATTAGGTCCCTGCGCAGCGACACACACGCGCACACACACACACACACACACACACAGATCCATAGGTCAGACTACAAGATGGGACATGGAATGGAGCCTGTAAAACGGGTCATGTTTTCCCATTTTTCTATGGGTTGGCATTAAATCCTGATAAGGTATACATGGAGGGGTGGATGTAGAGAGCGAGAGAGAGCGAGAGATAGAGAGATAGACAGATAGACAGATAAAAAGTTGTGTACTTCCAGATGTGGCATTCCCAATCCCAACCGTAATCATCACCACGACAACCAAGATTCAGAATCCACCACTTACGTAACGCCAGGGTAACTGCTGTACTTCTTCTTCCCGAACCGGTTCTGCTGGACAAAGATGTCAAAGCGCTCAGACTTTTTCCACATGTAGTAGAAGGCAACGCATTCTGCCACCGTCCTTGATTTAACCTGGGGAAAAAAATCAAAAACATTTCAAAAAAGGGAAATTTGGCCTTACCTAAAGTCAAGGATGATACGAGAGAACGAGCAAATAAAGTTTTTGTTCCCTCTTTCTTGTCTCACCTTGTGTTTCTGTATGAGGTGGAAGTTCTTCTCATAAAGAAGCAGCGCATGCTCAAAGTTCCGGCATTCCTCTTCGGACCAAGGAGACATTTCACCTGCACCTGTCGAAAGAGGAAACGGTTACCATTGGTTACCCGGGACACGCAGCCAAAACCTACCCACCAAAGTCACAATCGCCTTACCTTTGGAATACTTGTCACTCTTGTGAAATTGCTCGAGTGCATCTTGGGTGTTGTAGTTGCACTTCATCAGTTCATACAGGGCCTTTAAACAGAGAAACAGCAGTTCAGATATTTTGCGATCTTAGTCTACGTTTTGAAGAGTGAGTAAACGCAGCATAAAAAGTGTGCAAGAACAGGAATGAGAAGGAAAAAGAAACAGTGAGTGATGAAAGGAGAGAGGAATCAAGTATGCCAGTAAGAAAGAGAAAGCCTACCTGTTCATTGTCTTGAACCTGACAACCATTTGGAAGGGCATCCGCCTTCCCATCTACCACTGGGGTGGCACTTCTACGCAGGAAGTCCTCCACTTTCTGGTTCGAAAGGGCGTCCGGTTGCCATAGCAACTGGTCGTCGTTCTCATACACTGCAAAAAAGTGAAAAGATCAGATATTTAGTTAAAACAACATGATGTCAACACACGTTGGTTGGTTGTGGAATATTCCTCATCCCATGGTAAAACTACTTTGGTGGTAGTGCTCAGTGTTATAAGTAAACACCAACATCCTAAAAAACACAGGCGCACGTTTACACACACAACACACACACACACACACACACACACACACTTTTCCATGCACAAGCTGATTTAAGGACACATCACTGGGTAAGTGTACGTCCACATACAATTTGTCTGCCCAAACTGCAGAAGAGAAATAAGTTCTCAGTTAGTAGATAAATTACACAAACCTTTTTCGTCTTCTTCATATTTGCAAATAAGCGCAGGGATCTCTGCTTGATACTCAGACCCAACCTGGATTTCCTTTTTTAATATTGAGAAGAAATATTCAAGAAAAATCATTAGTATTCAAGCTACAGCACTTTAAGTACGTGTCGGGTGTTCTTAGTTTCTTTGTACTTGTCACAATCTATTTTCCAGTAGAAAAATGCCATCAATACAAACAAGATCTCTCTCTGCTGATATTAATCTGTAAAGCATCACCACTGGAAGTCTATTACAATACGTACTTTTCTGGAGTCATCATGACACACCCCATCCTCCTCCCCTTCCGATTCCTTATCGCCGTCATAAATAGCATTGGCTGGAACCGAAGAAAGAAAATGTATATTAGTGGTGCATTTCCATAGTGGATTGAAAAAAATATATACAGTACATTTTCTAACTTGTCGAAACCACAGTCAATTTGTACAGTAAAAAAAGCATGAGTATTAGCTGGCTAACTGCCAAAACTAACAGTTAGAAGGCACATAAACATATCAACATTTTCATCAACAAGTGGCTGGACTTCTCCCTGATCAAAGTTTCTCACAATGAGGTTTCCCAAAACCCGCCCAGTCTACATAATTTTTGGAAACGTAGCTGCCGGTCTCAACAGCATCTCCTTGTATAGATTAAAGGTTATCGACTACTAAAATTTTGTTGAGGTGGGACTTACAACGCAGGGTTCGAGGAAAGAAGTCACTGGTCTCGTGAGATGTGACGGAAGGTGTGAGGTCATCAGCAGACGACTGGGTTTCCTCATCATCCCCCGACAACAGGTCTTTCGCTATTTCCTCCTAACAACAAAAAGGGCAAGGACGTTAGCAGGGATACACCAATTGAAGAGAAATGTTACTCGGAAAAACAGCTAGAAGAAACATCGTCTGAAAAAGGTTCCATCTCATTAAAACGAACCCCCAATCTATGTTACAAAGTAAGAAATGAAACTCGCTCAGCTAAAATATTTCTCCAAAAAATTCACAAAAAGCGTTGGTACATAAGTATTAGATAAACCTAGAGGCAGTTCTTACTTTATCTAGGGTCATGTCTGGTAGATCATCGGCCAGTTCCACAGACGAGCTGTCCGTGCTGGAGCCTCCAGCTGTGGAAGCCTCATATCTGTACATGGCCAACAGCTCCTCTAGTGGCATGTTACCCTCCTGCAACCAAGACATATTCTATTGACAACTCCAAAAGTAAAATGTTATTATAAGTTAGCTAAATATTACAATCATCTTTTTTTGTATGGGTTAACAGGACACACAAATTGAATAAAATATACATTGAAAATGTGTTAACATTTCAAAGGGGTTGAAATATTCTGAATTTTACAGAATTCATTCATTAAAATAATGACTAAATATATGGGCTAATCTAAGGCTTTCACGGGTCATACAAGATGGTAGATATAGGCATGCCTTCATGGTGCTTAAACCAGACACAAACTGAAATATATGTTTTACATACATACGAAAGACATTGAGATATCCTAGATGTGTGGCATGCCTATATCTATCAAACTTACAGAAAACAGTGAGAAGTACCCCTTAATCATGCACACATAAACGTGGCTATGTGACAAAAAATGTAGGTAACAAACAGGATCCAATTATTTTTATAAATTACCTACAAGATCCCCGAAATTACAGGGACAAAAAGCATGGGGTTGAACAGCACATACCTTCTCAAGGTCTGCTACTTCAGCACTGACACTGGGACCTCCCTCCTGCATCTCCTCCTCCTCTAGCGTACGCTCATCATCGTAGTCATGGACCAACATCTCCGCAGTCGGGTCAAAGTCATGGTCTTCTGAAGATAGAGAGCCAACTATATAAAAGAAACACAAGAGCACTTAAAGAAATACAAATTGGCCTTTATAAATATGTGAATCACAGACTGAATGTAACAAGGAAACTGTTTCGAAGACCAGTTTAATTAAATGTGAGCTTTTTCCAATTACAATGCATTACGGGTACATTGAAGTAACGGCATTTCGAAATGTAAATAAGAAAACATTGGTGTACCTGGGCTCGTACTTCCGAAGGAAGCCTGCAATTTCAAGAATATATGATTAATAATAGTAATGCAATTAATGCAAGATTGACATAATATAGCAAATAATGCAATCTGATTCCCCAACCTTAAACGTCCAACAACACAGTTAATGACCGATAAAGCAAGCTTTACTTCGAGATGGCAGTCCGAGTAACCTTGTAGAATTCTTTCTAAGGTTTATGTAATTATTATGGGCATATTCCCCATGGGGTTTTTACTAGCTAACTTGGCTAACGTTAGCAAGTAACGTTACTGCAGAGAGCAACGGGTCTCAAACCCAGTGGCAGTGCACGGCCAGTTAACATTTTGACTACATCAAAAAGATAATACAAACGTTATAGTGTTCAATTACGCTGACAATTACTCCTTTAGGTAAGATGGAATGCTGCCTTGAAAAAGTGTTACATCAAATCTCAAATGTTTGTATGTGAAATAAACAGTAATAGATTTTGGCTGACCGGTTTTCGAGCATCGCTTTGGATTTACGAAACATTCTGTGCCTAGGCAGCTGGGCTAGGCTAGCAGCAAGCGTAGCAATTTGTTTAGATGCGAACGCCGGGGCCTAAAATCGTAACCGAGGACGCTGCTATTTTTTGAAGACTATTTTTGACGTCTAATATTATTATTTGACCTAATTGTTCTCCATAACTGAAACATAACCCCTTAAAAACACAATCGATAGGTATAAAAAATATTAAAAAATATGTAGACATAAAAAATATACATGTATCATATCAGGTTTTCTCCCGATTTCAACTCACCTCCGCCATATTGGTACTTTTAAGCTAACATTAGCCACGGTTGGGTACCCGGATTCTCTGCGTGTGCCAATCATTGAATCCCATTCCTCGACGTTGATTGTGGTTCGCTACTGCTGAGCGCGCTAAAAATAAACTTTTTAATTAATGACAACTGTGCTAATTAGAAAATCGCAGCAAATAATAATGACACTAATGTGTTTATTTTGTTTTGTAATGTTTTCACGATTGCATGCCCATATGAAATCATTTTCGCACAACCCGCCTATACTTAACCAGTAGCCCATCAACTACCCTTGACCAGTCCTACAGGCCTAACAAATATGAACTCTTCTGCTTTTAATTTCTGTTTTGTAAAACCTTGTTGCTCATGCATCGCCAGAATATGAACTTACTGTATATGAACCCGAATAGTAGGCTATGCCAAAACTAGGCAAGTATTAGTAATAAGTATAAATAAGTCTGTGTAATTTATTCTTGTATATTCTACATAGCTATACAAATGAAATTGTACAACAATTTAGAAAATCTTGACCACTTTGCCATCTACCACAATCCAACAAATTATATTGCTGGCTTATAGCAGCTGCATGAATGAGAAATAAATGAGGTTGTGGAAGGCTTCTGCACTAAGTGTCTTTATTAACGTGATTGTTTTGATATTTTAATATAATTTAAAATGCATAGTGTTAATCAAGACAAGTTAATTGAATTATGGATTCGAATGACTGATTATATGTTTTGATAAAAACACCTTTTCTAATTTACACTGCAAAAGTTCCATTAATGATGCTGCAGAGGAGACATCAGTGGCATCATAGCCATGCTTATCTTCACGCACCAGTAAGTGCACCAACTCCATATCCAATTTTTTCACTTTACATTGAGGACTTTCCTTTCATGAAGTAAAGGCGGCACAACTTTTAAAGATCTGAAAAGGAAGCTGTTAGCGCAGACGCAAAAAGAATATACTTAAATCGCATTTGTATAACTGTTAGAAAAGTGCATTATTGTTTTTATTACAATGTCCCAAAGGGGCCCTCATCGGAGCTCCAATCAGTCTGCGGCTGGTCCTGTAAAAGACTGTGTGAGTTCGTGCATATTGTGATCATGTGATGGTTTGTGTTATGCAGTAGGCCTATTTACAGTTTTTATCCAGTATGTATGTGTGATCTGTCATGTTATTAAGCTGTCATTGTAAGTTATTAGGCAAGATATTTGATGTATCGAAATATGTAGGCTATTTCTTCTGGATAGATTTAAGTCTTTGATTTAGAGTTTTAGAATTTGTGAACTAGCCGAATGGTTTTTATTCATATGAGTTGATACAAGTGAAACAGAACAGAAAATGTAAGCTACATGAACTAGGAAAGGATAATACAATGAATCAAATCGTTTTAGCCGCTCAATAAAATGTACATTATCTCATCGACATAAATGTTGCTTATGCAATTGATCCGACTACTTTGGGCATACGGGTAATGTGATTTGTCTCCATACTATATTGTCAAAGGGTGGCAGTAAAGTACTATAACATTTATTTGACAACCGCCGTACCGAAAACACTACAGAAGAAGAAAAAGAAGTACACACAATTCTCCCATTTTGTAATGAGATTGGCAAAAGCGGCAAAAATTAAACCATAAACAATGCAACATTAGCAACTATTTAATCAACTTTTAGAAATTAAAATATCTATAGATTCACAGAAACTGAGTTTTTTTTAGGCGGACCCTCTTGTGGTGGAAGCGGAGAAGTAATTGAACTTTCGAAAGGGTGCTAACGTTAGCTCGGCTAACGTTCACTAGCAAACGTTTGGGAACGTAAGGTGAGGTTTGACTTGCTAGCTGAGCTAGCAGCAGCGGACAAGTTGTTACCCATGCCAATGCAAACAAGATCTGTTGAACTTTTAACTACAACCGATCTGATGCTTTGTTGTGCTCGATAACATGCTATATGTTGCCGATCTAACGTTAGTAGCTTGCTGGTAAATGAATGGTAATTGGTCCTCTAACTACGTTCAATGACAGCACTTGGTTCAACGATAGCAATTAGTCATTCGTACTCATCGGTTGCAGCCGTTTGTTTCAAGATTACAATGCCTTAAAACCCAAGACTTAAGCATTGAAAATCATCGTTATTAATAACGCTATTAACACCAACTGCTTATGAAAAACAATGTATAACTTTGTTTCAGACATCGAAGTACCAAACCAGAGTACTTCATTGAATCTAATCAAATAGAATTTTTAATATTTATTTTCTTTTTTATAGGTGGACAGTCCTTTACATTCATACATGGACATCATTTGGATTTGAAAGACTCATTTACATTTATGGAGTAGGCTCATGGGATTACAAACGTTTCTTGTCTTTCGTTTACGAAGTGGAGGACATGTGAATATAAATCATGCATTGATCCCGTCTTCAAACCAACATCTAGTCTTCGATGATTTCTTGCAGACGGCTTGAATCTGACATGTAGCTTTAAATGAGAACTTCCTGGTCTTAGCAGCAGCATGGGGTACAATATGTGAGAAAATATGAACTAGCCGATAAACTCGCCATTTAAATCACTCATAAGCCTTCCAGATTGACCCAAGTAAAAAACAACTGCGATTTTTAAAATAAATCCATTCAATCCATATTTTTCCCTTCGAAGGAAATATCAGTATTCTATGGACTGACGTTGTGAAAAAAAAAATGAAAAGCTGAGAGTGAATACAGCAGCAATTAATTGTTGCAAAATACAATCTGAAGATTGTTTTGGAGAAAACATCAATTCACCCCAAGTATAACCAGCACTGCAGAGGGCTGGAAGCATTCTGATCTTTGCTTCACCAGGGTCCTCTGCTCAGCCCCTTCAAGCTGGTTTGTATTACATTTGGAACTTGTATTTGTTGTGCATGTGTTCCGGCTTAATCTCTGTGCACGCTTTACTTCACCATTTAGAGCCCATACGAACAGCACTACACATAATTTGTTTCTGACCCTGCAAGTTTTTCAAGAGAATGCTGTTTTCGTCGACATTTCTCGTTTCTATGTGCAGAATGACTTTCTCACTGCTAGGAAGAGACAGGAAATGTAAAGTGCTGGCCGTTTGCACACCCTCCTGATGACTAAGTTGTTGACTTGCAGTCGTTCATGGCCTGATAACCCTTCGTGACCGTTCAGCTTCATGCTAAGTGGCAAACCACAACCTGTCCTGTTCAATCCCAAACCATCCCTTGGTGACCGGCAAGCCCAGTCAGTAACGCCGTTTAGAGAGGAATTTGTTGCTGTTGCTTCAGCTTAGCATCCACTGAAATTGTCCTTATGGCTAGCAAGATGTGGAGCTATGTTGTGGGGAAATCCCAGTGTTCCACTTCGGATAACACACCTGATGAGAAATAGAGGAGAGGCTGAAAAAGAAGCCACTCTTTTATCGTTGCCATGGCTCTGTAATTGTACTGATCATTGTCTTATTGTCTGTAAACATGACATGCTGGTTAAAATAGCTCAGTTATCCTGTCCGCATGATTACACACTCTTTCAGCCTGTTATTAATATCTTTCATTTATGCATATGTTATTCACCTCATTATGGTGACTACAGGTGTGTTGTATGATGGGCAGTGTGCATTTGGTTGGTTGACGGCAGTCTGTGCGTGTGCTGTAGGCTTTGTGTTTGTGCACGTATATGGACGACAGCCTGTGTATGTATGCCCTATGTTCTTTGTATTTTAACTGCAGACACTGTACCGTATGTGTCCCACACAAATTCTCCTCGGGACAGCAAAGTATCTAATGTAATCTCTTTCATACCAATTTTTGCCTTCTACCTTTTGGTGTGCCTCTCTTTCTTCCTTTCAGGGGCTGGAGGCATGAGGTGTTGATGTCTTTCTCGCCTGCTGGAGATTGCAACCTAAATGGCGCAGCATGACTTCACTCCAGCCTGGCTTAATTTCCCCTCTGGACCCTCATCCACCAAGGTGCTTTTCCCTCGTGTTCCCCTTCCAACGCATTCCATTATTCCACCTGCCATCAGAAACACCGCAAAGAATGACATTTCGGTGAGCGCTAACGGCCCGGGTGGGTCTGTGTCCGCTTTGTCCTCCCCCCCCCCCCCCCCCCCCCCCCATTCTTCCCGTGTGTGCTCAGAGTTTCGACAGGCCATTTGAACGGGCCGCCGAGCGTCTAGACAACCAGAGTCACGTGAGTCTCCGACGGCATAACTCGTCGGATGGCTCCGAGTCTCTGAACGGACGCAGTGGAGGTAAGCACGTGCTACCATACCTTTAGCACTGCCAGCCACGCCATCCTGAAAACCCATCCGCGTTGTCCCAGAACAAAGTGACTCCTAGAAACACTACGGGCTATTTAGGGAAAGGCTATTTCAGCGTTCTAGACGTCAGTTTTTGTGTTTTCGTTGATGTAGGTGACATAAAAAGTGTTCTATTTTGAGAATCATGCACAACGTCCTTTCAACTTTACATGTCATGTTTTAGACAGTTTATCCTCAGCGATATTATAAATCACTATTTTCCTACATCCCAAAGCCTATAAATCCAGGTGTACAAAAACACCTTTGAATCCATTTGACTACATAGGAAGTGCTGACGGGTCTGTTGTTTTTCCTGCCAGGGGGCTCCAGGGGCGAGAGGAACGGATGGAAGGTGAGGAACGGCAGCGAGGGCTCCAGCTCGCGGTCCACGTTCCAGCATGGCAGCTTGCCCACCCCACCCCGCTCCAAGGTCAAAGGGCAGGTTGGGGGCACCAGCAACCGACGGAAGCAGTTTGGCGCCGAGGACTTTGTAAGTGGTCGGATACCATGTACGATCATGGCTTTATTTTTGGAATAGTCTTTGGACCGGCTCGGGAGTGCTTCACTTTTTTTGAGCTATGCGAGAAATGACGTGCATCCCGAAAGTTTTGGAAAATCTTAAGAATGAGTTTTTAAGAAGGATGCTTTTCAGTCCTGGAGGGGAAATCCGGAATGTATATACAGTACCGGTCAAAAGTTTGGACACACTTTCCCACTGAATGAATGACATGTCATTTTTGTAATGGTGGGTGGATGATGTGTGTGTCTTGTACGTACAGCCCTCCCTGAACCCTGATGCCAACCGAGAGGTCAACCAGAACAGAGCCGTTGCTGCTGGAGTATGGGGTGAGCCGATTGCTTTCCATTGTGTTGGCCTGTAGCTGTTACTAGCTTAGTTTAGTTTTTTTTCGTGGAATCTGCCCTTTGAAATCGTTTTTTCCTCTTTCTTTGCAAACCCCTTTGTAAAACCTACAAACAAGCAATGAAAAAAAACAACTATAAAACAGTAAAAAAAAAAAAAAAAGGGTGGAAAAACTGACTGGACAAAGTAACCCTCTTTCCAGCTCTGGAAAGAGGTCCGTTTGATTGCTGACTCATGCGACACAAAAGCATCTTCCTAACTCTACCCCCCCCCCCCCCCCCCCCCCCCTGCTGTGTTTCAGAACACCCTCCCAACCCTCAGTCCAGAGGCTCTAAGATGATGGTGATCAAGCGCCTGCCCAAGGAGGAGCCCTTGTCAGCCCCGCCCCACACGGCCCCGCCCCGCAGTGCCCCTGGCCCCTCCCTCCACAGGATAGCCATGCCCAAATCTCTCAGTCTTCCTGCCAAGGTGCAGCCAACATTCTTCTTTTAAGAATCGTGTGACCATCACTGGTCTCATCATATTTTGGGATACGTTGACACCGTCATCCATGAGGCCATCGGCAGTCTTTAGATGTGAAGTGAATTGGATAAGGAACACCAGACCGACTCTGGTCCAATCGACCCCTCTGGCTGTCAGGCATCCCATCTGTCCTGCCACTTGTACAACCATCGCGCTCTCTCTCTCTCTCTCTCTCTCTCTCTCTCTCTCTCTCTCTCTCTCTGTCTGTTTCATGAAGGGACTTTAAAAAAAAGCGACGTCAGTCATCAGGTCAGGTGGAGGTGGGGGTGGGGGGGGATGGAGGTTTCCCGTGGGTTAGTTTGGGCTCATCCCGCTCCTGTTCCTCCAGGCCCGGCGCTCCAGCTCCCTGTCTCCCGTGGAGCCGTCCGGCCAGCCCAGGCTCATGATGCGGCTGACCCGCATGCGCTCCGACCGGAAGAGCGACTTCCTCAAGGCCCTCAAACAGGACATGGAGGGGGACGAGGAGCTGCCGCACCATGGCAAGGTCAGAGGTCACTCCACATCACAAGAGGTGTGTGTGTGTGTGTGTGTGTGTGTGTGTGTGTGGAGACAAAATTGCTTTGTGGGGGGAAAAAAGCTTCAGACACAACTTATCTGAGCAGTGATTGTGTCCTCCCGCACACAACTTTTACACTGTGCCACCAAAATAATTTTAGCTCAGCATCTGTCAACGCAAAAAATAAAAAGTAAGCCGTGGTTGCTCTTTATCGTTCAAGATTCAAATGTGGCAGAACATTACACTACACACCATAGTCAGAGCTGGGACACAGACACAGTCCTCATCCATGGCTCCGTTGAACACCAGACGCAATCGAAAGCTTTCCATCAGTCTTTGACCAACAACCTCTCTTCTGTCTCTCCAGGACGAAGACGGGTTCCATCTCCAGGACAACGGCAACCATGGCGACGAGAACCGCAACGGCTACGGCGCCGCCGGCAACGGAGCGCACCACTCCCAGCGGAACGGCAACGGGTCGCAGCAGCAGCAGCAGCAGCTCCTGCGTTCCTCCACCTTCCCCCAGCAGGAGGCACTGTTGTCCAGTTCACTGGAGGCCGAGCACAGGTACACACGCACACGCGCACACACACACACACATCCTGAAACATGTGCGCAGGAATCAAATACACAACGCCTACCTGTTGAACTAGTTTTGCGTTCCTTTTTAAACAAGCTTAATAGCGAAGGTAACACGTGTGTTTGCCAGGCTACGCTCAGAAATGTTTTAAACCTGAGCTCCTGCATTGACTCTCAGCTGAGGAACGTAAAATCCAAGCAAGTGCCTTTCCAATAATGTGTGCGCGTGTGTGTGTGCGTGTGTGTGTGCGCGTGTGTGTGCGCGTGTGTGTGTGTAGGTTGCTGAAAGAGATGGGCTGGCAGGAGGAGAGTGAGAATGATGAGACGTGCGCTCCTCTGACCGAAGACGAGATGAGGGAGTTCCAGGCCATCAGTGAACAGGTGACCGATGCAACCAATCACTGCCAAGCTTCATGAAACGTGAATCCACTGTGGCGTTGAATTACAGAAAGACTTTACGCATAAAGCTCAAGGATTTCAATGATCTTTTGGACTCATTTATTTGGTTTCTCCTAATCTTTAGTTTTTTTCTGGGGTATAAGCCTAAACATAACACAGCTCAAGTAATCAAAAGTATCAAACTAAACTGAACATAATTCTCCAACCCATGGCCTTGGCCTCCAAAGTGTGCCTAGGTAGTTCATGATGAAGTCGGTGTGCCTTTAAGTGGTTCTGTGTGAAGTGGTTCAGTGTGAAGTGCTCTTACCCGTGATGCTGTCTGTTCAGCTCCAGAGGAACGGCCTGAGGAGGAGCTGCCTCCTGAGGCTGGGCTCCTCTGGCGACCCCGGCACCCTCGGGAGAACCAACAACCACAAGATGGCCGCCCGCGAGCCCGCCGCCACCGCCGCCACCGGCGCCACCGCCCCGGGGGAGGAAGAGGCGGAGACCGAAACCAGCAGCAGCGACACGTCGGACGACGAGCTTTAGGCAAGCCCGGAGCTTTGACCTTTGCACCCACGGGGTTTGGACGTCGACGTCTTCAACACTACCCACACCTGCCGTCGCACGCAACTTATCTTTCACCTGAGGGAGAAAAAAAATTTAAAAAAGGAGAACCCCTTTTACCAGATCCGTCGTCGGGGCGATGTTAGGATGCCCCTCTCATCATCAGCATCTCACCAGTCCCCCTCCCCTCCCCCCCCTCCCACACAGCCTTTCAAGACATGGACTGACGTTCAGAATGGACTTGAGAAAGAGCACCGTTTTATTGCTTTATTAAAAGAGCCCTCCACTTTTGTGACAGGAGGTGGGAGATATTTCAATGTTGGACTTTATTGTTTGTTCCATCACTGAAAAAGATTGATGATACGATGAATGTGAAGAAAAAAAAAGGTCTGTTCTGGAGGCTTGTTGATTAAAATGATTGCAATTCACAGTTTTGGATGGTCGGCTGAAAGTTCTTTTTTTTTTATTATTTAACTGGGTTGTGAAATGACTTCACAGTCACACTTTTTATTTGGCAGAACAGGAATTTAGTGCAACTTGAAAGAACAGTTAGTGGGTGGTGTTCCCCTCCTGTCCAGCTTTTACTTTGGCCAGGATATAATTCATATTTATCTAATCATTAACTCCTCAGTTATATAATCGTAAGTAACTAAATCACATTATATGCGTTCAAATTTAAAGCTATGTATGATTCATCATAATGTGTGCTGAACACAGTTCAAGGTCTGCAGCCAGGTGAGGTTGGAAGTGTAACCCGCTAAGAGCCAACGGCTTTAGCCCAGCCTGATATTCTCCAAGGCCACCTCAAAGGAGTGCAACGGGAGGGATGGAAACGCAGCAGGGCTTGCGGCTAGTCACCTGTGGAACAGCAAAACAGCCCCAGCTCCTGAGGGGAGCCGGGCAGCTGGGACCAGAGCTCCACAGGTGATCTATATTAGCAGTGCGTCGCACATCTCCCTCGCCGTACTTGCAAGGTGCCCGCAGTCGGAATGAGTCACGAAGTCGGTAGACGTTAAGACAGTTAGCCGTCACAACGAGGGTGTAGACAGTAACCGGTTACAAAGTTAGTCCGGTGGCAGGTGAGTTCATTGATGTTCTGTTTCGGGTCAGTGGTCGGGATCCTTGCGTTGATGCTGGGTGATGTCTGTGGCAGCTGGACCGGTGAGTGTCATGTATTTCTGATGTGTTTTTGATGGTTGCGTGGATGTCGCTGATGAGATGAAATATCCTCATGCAACTGAGAATGTAGTTTATTTGGTCTTAATTGGTCATGAAGTATGCAAGTTGTATTTGTCGAAGGTGAAAGTCGGGGGCAAGTTGACTACAACTCATCCTACAAGGCCTGAATTTGTGCCGTTTGTTCATGTTGGACTGCACCTACTAACCAATACATCATCCAAAGGACGGTGGCCAGCTTTTTTCTTCTTTTTTTCATTACATTTTGACTCGACATTCTGATACTTCCACCAACCTTGATAAGATCTTCCATAGGCAATAACTTAAGGAAGTTGCATTTTAGTTTAATTGCATTCAATCACTTAGGGTGTATAATATTATATGTTGAAATATTATGAGGTTGACACCTAAACTCTAGACTGCTCATTTGTGCTGTGAACTGTGTCTCCAGTGGTTGTTATTGAGATGGGTATTCTCTGGTGAGGGAACGCAATTAGACCATAGTCAGTCCCAGCTGGTACCTGCAGAACAGCACACACACACACAGACAGTAAGGGGCACTGTGCCCATTCACACTGAGGGGGAACGTGTTTAAGACTGTGGTTTGAAACCAAATCCGTAGAATTATGTATATGCGCCAAACCGGCATAAAGTAAATGGAGTTGTGAAACTGTGCCCCCTCCCAAAAAATGTGGGGTGCATGATGCCTCACACACACACACACACACAAAGTACACACAAACAGTGTGCGAAGCCTAAACATACTTATTTCAATTTTAATAAAGACTTTTAAATTATTTACCAGAAACCATACATTTTTATGAGCAGAGGAGCAAAAAGCGTTGTGCCTCAGTACGAAAAAAAAAAAGTTTATTTTTATTATTTATTTATTATTTTTTGTATTTAAATTTTAAAGAGCTCACTGTTCTTTTTTTTGTTGCAAATGGTGCCATCATATCCCAAAGTCAAGTCAAATGTTTTGACAATTAACAATCTCTTATCAATCACTTTGGTTTTTCCATGCAGATCTAGTCAATCTTAGAATAGTGGTGAACCATGGCAACGACATTGTTGTTACATGGGACAGTGGAGGAGGCCCACTTACCCAGTGTGCACTGCTCATGGCAGTAGAGGGAAGAGAGGATATGGACATACTTATTTTACCAAGGTTAGTATTTCTCCAGTTGATCGTTTCTAGAATGAAAATATATTGCTATAAATTATGCAATACGTGTCACTTAACAACGGTTATGCTTTCTTTATTGAATTATCAATATCTGCACTTGTAAATCTCATTTTGTGTACAGCTCATATGCTCATCTCTATACATATTTTTTTCATTTCAGTTTTGGTTCCTTCCCCATTCGGAACCTCACAGCAGGACTGTCCCATTCCTTCGTCTGCTCCTGCATAAAGGAATCCGATGGGGTCCAAAGGTCAAGCACAATCACCGTCAGACCTGGTATGCAGTTACATTGTCTGGTGTACGAAAGGCAGACAATTAGACAGAAAGGGAATGGGTCTGGGGCCCCAGTGGCTCACTGGACTAAGGCGCACCACAAAGGCTAGTCCTTGACGCAGCGGACCGGCTTCGAAACCGGTCTGGGCCCCTTGCTGCATCTCCTCCCCTCTCTCTGACAACTTCCCTGTCTGCCCACTGTCCTGTCAAATAAAGCATATGTGCCTCCAAAAATTATCTTTAAAGAAAGGGGTCCGAGAAAAAGTGAAGGAGAAAGAGATAAAAGGGGAGGAAAAGAGAGTTCGAGGAGTACAGACAGAAATAGAGAAAAAGAAACCAATGGCAAAAGAAAAAAAATGACATAAGAAGAAACCACAAATAAGAAATATCCAACAATACTGAATAAAGAGCACGAGCAAACTCATTTGTTTGTAATGTTTATGCATAATTCCTCACCAGCATGTGTGTTTCTTCCATAGAGCTCAATTCCATCCTCCCCACCTCAGCATCAATCGCTATCCCGGCAGTTGGTGGCACAGGGCTGGACAGCTTATTACGTCAAATCAGCACGTAAGTCCAACGCTGTTGTCTCAACACCTCGGTAACCAAACTGCACTGAACAGACCGTTTACCCAAGCCATCATCTTCCTGTTTGAATGTCGGTGGCAAAAAACAACAACTCCGCAACATTAAAACAGCTCATTCTGCCCAGTAAACCCCACGTAGGAGGTGTATAAATGTTAATGATTACAAGTAAAGGGTTGCTATCAGGCACCACTGAAATTAAGCTTTCCAACACTAGAAGGCGCATCAGGATAAGAAATACGTACAACTCCTTATTGACATGTCTTATTGATCCATGTCTTCAAGGCCCCTGGAATTATTGAAATGTTGTACTTTCAGTGGAAAAAAATAATCTATTTGACCTGAAATGACTTATGAGTATAAGGGATTCAAACATACATTGTATGGTTTGACTGGCCAAGTTTCACGGCAATAAGTGGGTTCGTTGTTTTTTGTTTGCTTTTTAACTAACCCTAACCCAATCATAATCAATAATTCATTATTGTTCAGAGCTATACGTGTACTTCTCAGTCACTGAAACCGAACCCATTAGTCTTGTTTGCGCAGACAACAAACAAAGCCATCATTCATGTCGTCCAACTCCATTTAGTAATGCAGAATGTTTCTGCTTGCTCATCATCTGACCTTCTACTTGTCGTGCTTCTTGCAAATCATGACAAACGTTTGATTATATCTGTATCTGCATATATGATGCGCGTCACTTTGTATTCAATCCGTCTTTTTTTCGTCGTAAACGTGCGGATTGCATCAACCTCTCCCCCCTTTTTTTTCTGTCAAGTGTCTCATCCAAACAGTTTACAGTTCAGTGCTGTTGTTATTAACAAGCCAATGACGTGTCGCTGTGGTAAACAGGAAAGACTGAAAAGGGCTGCCGCTACTCGTTCGGATCAACCTATGTGGCTGAATGTGAAGTAACGGCGAGAAAAACACAGGAATCCATATTCCATTTTATTTAGGTGTTTTGTTTCCTTACATGCAAATGAATAGCCGCTCTGTCTTCCCACTGTTTTAAACGAGTGAAGACTAGTTTCATTTTGATAAGAAAAAACAACTGTACTCTGTGATCTCAAGACACTTCTGCATCAATAAGCAAAGAGGCTGTGTGTTTCTGGAAACCAGGATGGATGTGATGGGGTCTTATGATTCTGGCATTCAAACCAAAGTGTAACAATCTATTGGGCTACCGGTTTGACACTTGGGATATTTGTATCTGGGAAAACAAAACGTACATTTCCAATACTGCCCTGTATTTAATAGGATGTATCAAAGGCAGGGGATGTCAGTATGACGAGAGCCAGCAGGCTTACCATTCAACTGACAATTGACAAGCAGAGCTGTTTTTCTTTCTTTAACATGGTATCTTTGTTTCTTAAAGTGTACCGGGGCCGATAAGAAATAAGAAAGCGAACGACATTGTCTGGTTCTCAGTATCTTCAGTGGCTTAGTAGGGAATACAAGGAAGTGTGAGCCGTCTCACTTCCAAGGTCTGGCCCCTTTGAGTTCTGGCTTTCAGGGAAACGGATGATATACACATGTTACATAAGACCTTGAGAGGTCTCTTTGAGGTTGTGTTTATTTAACCAATGATATACAGCCCCTTTCTGGGTTTTTTATTTGGTTTGAGTTGAGTTTGAGTTGGTTAAAAACGACTGTGTTTCCCAGGGATATAGCACATGAATACCAGTGGCAATTATTACCCACTATATGTTTCCTTTTATCAGAAAAAACAACACTCATCAACAATCACTTTTGGAAGCTTTTCTGTCACAATGATACACAATGTGGATTACAGACCGTCTGTAACTATTACCCAATCATCTTCAAATCCCTGTTATCACATGAAGTTGATAATGCTTTGTACTTTGTGCAGCACCTTCACATTGAAGTTGAAATGTTCTTGTGGGGGCTCTTGATCTTCAAGCTTTTATAAAGCGGACATGTCTTGAGTCCGCAGTTTGGTTGGAGCAACAGTGCCACAGTCTATTAACCTCCAGGTGCCCAGTGTTTCTTCTCTGGGATGCCAGGTGTTTGACCCATGTCTACACGCAGCGGCCCCCTCTGTCTGGAAACGTCTGGCCTCAGCCTGGACGGAGGGGGCTGTTGACTCACGCCACATGGGGAGAGTCATCCATCCGCTGGCCTGCCTGTGTGTGGGGGTGTGTGTGTGTGGGAGCAAGTGTTTTTGGCATCTGTGTTTATTTGAGTTTGTATGTGTGGGAGTGAGTGTATGCTCCCTTGTAGATGCACATATGCGAGCGAAAGTGTTTGGTTTGGTGCATGCTCGTTTGTGGATGGTGTATTCATATACACGTGAGTGAGTGTGTGTGTGTGTGTGTGTGTGTGTGTGTGTGTGTGTATACTCTGTTTACATGGATGTGCGTGAGTAAGTGAAGAAGGGCACCTTGTGTTTATAAGTGTGTTGCTCTTTGTTGCTTCATTGTAAACTTTGATTCATGTGTGTGTGGAAGAGAAAGACAGAGGCAGAGATACGAAGGTAAATAAGAAAGCTTGTGTGTCAGGAGGAGGGTCTGGAGGGGCCGTCTGTGCCGTGGGGGGCCCGAACTGCTGCTGGCCCCCCGCGGCCTCGTCAACCCCCTGGGATCCAAGTGAGTCCTCCGTCCTCTGCAATCATCCTTACGGGGTCCGCTGGCTGATTCAGAGACAAAGGGGAATGGAAAGGGGATTCGGACAGACAGACAGACAGCGGCTCCTTGTTCTTGCTTTGGCCTGGGATGTGTGTAGTATCTCTGCCTTCCACGTTGTCTATTGCCTAAACGACTGTAAAATGACGCGTGAACTGTTATGTGGAGTAATGCTGTCCGAGCCTTTTTATTCTAGAAGTATTGCACGTGTGTGTATCCAAACAGAACATGTCATTGCTTGTATTGGTCCCCCCCCCCCCCCCCCCCCCCCCCCGGCCCCCGGCCCCCGCCCCCGGCCCCGTGTTGTTTTTCCACTGTCTCTCCTTGGCGCAGTGACAGTGTGAGGGTGGGGCTACTGGTGACGTTGGGAGGCTGCCTGCTGATCCTCGTCGTCTACAGCCTGTTGCTGAGGAGAAGGCTAGGTGGCCCAAGACCCATGGACATCTTTAGGTGACACCTCCTCCAAACCATGGGTAGGAACCCCTGTAGAGTCCATTCAGTACACACATACCACAGGTTGCCATCACGGGCTTGAAAGTGGGTTCAACCGTTTAGAGAGTCTGGTTTCAAGGCAGTTGGGGACAACTAAGATGGCTGACCTATGTAAATATATGGAAATCAATGGAAATCTAAACATTTTATCTGTGGCTGTGAGGCTGGCCTGTTATTACAAACTGATTGACAGGGGCAACACCATACACAACTTTGAGGTTGTAGTTTTCTGTTGACTTTGTGCGGCAAAAAGGGACTTCACGTAATGTCACTGATGGCAGTTGGCCAATATGTTAGACCCATATCGAGGCCTTTAATCTACTCATCCCCTACCAGTACTCGCATTCATAACACACAACCCGCTAGTGCAAGACATTGTGTAATTTGTGAAAATAGTTTTTGAGATTATTGTTATACATGAAATGGGGGGATTAATATGAATTATTTGAAACTAGAGGTTTGTGTGGTCAGTCCTCTTAAACCTCTGTTCATGTCCGTTTTGTTTGAATGGAACAACATTATTCATTCCAACGGGCATAGTCAATATCCCCACCAAACCGAAACTTGTGCTTCTGTTCAGATTTCCCTGTCGTAACCGAGTGGCTCCTCTCTAGACTTTCAGTGGACGCAGACTTTCACCACCACTCACTGAACAGGACGCGGCAGAGTTGTTCGACGACCCCACTCCACCCAAGGCCAGGGCGTTCATCTCTCCACCGTCAGACAAGAAAAAGACCCCGCAAGTCCTTGTTGAGACCACCTCCAGACTCCAGACACACAGACACTGTGTGATGGGGACGCGGCCTCTCAGAAGCAAACGTGCACCTCATTAAGCTGAGGTCTGAGGGGCGTGGCATCGTGGACGGCTCCCCAATGAAGCAGCCCCTTCATGTCGACCTGATGCAATGTGTTGCATATGGATCTCATCAGCCCCGAGGTTGCCTTTGATTTCACGGGTGTATCGCCACTTAATTAGGAAGTATTGTGATCTCGGGCCATGGCCAAGGCCTAAAGCCAGTGCTGAGAAACACGTTCAGACGATCAACAGCTCTTATGTGTTGCCATGTTTGATCTTGAAGCCAAAGACTGAGACGGTCACATTGCTAATAATTGCTCTGAGATTTACTTTGGACTCTCAGTAGTTTGACAGTAACATTAGCACTTACTATAGAGCAAACGATCCACACAATTTCCCAGCCACTATGTGTGTGTGTGTGCGTGTGTGCGCGTGTGTGTGTGTGAGAGAGAGAGAGAGAGTGTGAGAGAGAGTGAGAGAGTTATTTCTGGGCTTAGAAAAACAGTAGTTTACTTAAGGCAAACAATAAGTCAATATTGCTGGCCTATCCGAAACAAAATGATTATCTTGTTTTTTTTGGGGGGTGCAAATTGACCACTAATGGCTGCCCTGCCCTGATTAGCTCATGATTTCCCAATCCCTAAGCAACACAAAAAGAAAACATCACTACGGCCTGATGGAGATCCGCAAAGCAAGTCTTGGAGACTAGTGATCCAAACCCATTGCGTTTTGCATATGTTGAATGCACTAACAAATAAATGTTTTTTTTTGTCAACTATTGACTGCTTAAATTCTTTTTTACTAACACAACAACAAGGTTCAAGATTGAAGGTTCAAGGTTATCTTTATCATCCCACTAAGGGAAAATGTGGTTAGCACCCATTGTTCACAGAATACAACATCATTGACAACATCAACACAACAAAAGCCAGTCGTAGAAGTACTGTAACAACAGGAGAAACAAGGAAAGGAACTCACTCGAACCCAGGGCGGTTTGGGAACCAGCATCTTAGACCTCGGGGGCATCGAGCAACTTAAAGTGTGTTAACTTTAATTGGAACTCTTTGTATTCCAAAATGGGGTCATAACCGACACCCCCAGAGTCAGGATGGAGTCCAACTTTTTAAAAGTCTGTTTTTGTCCCAGACATAAGACTTCAAAAGCATTTATTCCCCAACCGTGTCTCTTAAATGTAGTTTGAAATACCTTTGCGTTTTGTGAAAGCCCAGAATCCTCTTTTTCTCAGTTTGTACTGATGTACTGAAATGAGAAGGTGCAATTGCTCAAACGAAGACAAATTCTGGTTCAACTTCTGCACTTCAGCCTATTTGGTTAAGCAACAAGAAATAAAGTGCACATGCACACATCCTCTCAAACACACACACACATGCATACATACACACACTTAAGTTGTGAAAGAGCAGTAATTGGAATCTGCAGGCTATTCAGAAAGCCCCTTTCTATGAGCTTTAGCTGCAAAGCTTGGCAGGCTGTATGCTGGCTTTAATTACTAGATACTGTAGAAAAAAAGAGAGGGGGGGAGACAGAAAGAAATGGCTGAAAGAAATAGAGGGGGGAGGAGGAGAGAAATATTTGTCAAAGGAGAGGGGGCGAGATGAAGAGAGGTCTAGAGAGACCGAGTTAGAGGCCCTGAACCAGAGAGCTTGTGGCTTTCACCGTGTCTCTCTCTCTCTCTCTCTCTCTCTCTCTCTCTCTCTCTCTCTCTCTCTCTCTCTCTCACACACACACACACCCACCCCGACACACACTGACCTCAAGTAGCCTCTTTCAACCAGAAAAGATGGGACACTGTGTACCTTGTGTGAGAGGATGCTGTTTTATATATTCCTAGAGAAATGTTGAAATCATGTTGAAATCTAAGTGACCCTTGACCACATGGGTCCAAATGGGGCTTATCAGAGTAGAAAGACATGTTTGAGTGTTAAAATCATCTTTTTAAATAATGGCTGGATGAAATGTATTTGCCAAGCCTGAGAAGACCCAGCCTCATATAAACTAGAAATGTCTGCCTTGTCCCAGAGTACTGCTCTTCAGTGGTGTGAGAGTTTATGATTTCAATCTCTGCATACTAGGAAACCAAAGCTATACCCCTGACCACCTGTAGAGGGCGCAGTTGTCTAGTTGTCTTCCCTACATTGACAGGACTGCAGCTGTGTGGCAGAGCCAATACTCTCATCTCGGATTGATGTAGAGTCATGCTGACAGTGAGGCAGCCCAGTTGTAAAACAAATCGGTGGGGCCGAGAACGTTGGTTGTTTAACGATATGTGACATTCACATATCATCACCGCCTCAGGATTAAGTCTCAACTGCATCCAGCAACCTGACCAAAAGCTACCGAGCATTTCGGGTGATTTTCAATATTATTCATCTGTGATTCTTATGATTAATGTAATAGAACAAAGGAAGGAAAACAGAGGGGGGAAAACGAATCAACACAACAGCCAGCAACAGCCAGCAACAGCCAGCAACAGCCAGCAGATCACTGGCCGTGATTCAGGATGGCAGGGCTACTTACCCGCCCTCATAACAGCTAGTTACAGCTGGCATTGCCTCGGAATGTCACTGGCGTGGGCATGGGAGGCTCGCAGATATTCCCAGTTGGAACGGGCTCGCAGTGGCATTGAATTAGCAGCTTGTGTGACTCTGACCGGCCTTATCTGTTACCCTGGCAGCTATTTAACCAGCTGGCCGAGTGTTTACGTGCGTGTGTGTGTGTGTGTGTGTGTGTGTCTTTGTCTGTGTGTGTGATGTAAGAGATGCCATATCAAGGACACCCATACCCTGGCCCCCGTCCTGGATCAATGGACCTGCACACCCACCACTGGCACACGGTCAATTAACCAGTGGGGGGGTGGGGGGGTGTGTGTGTGTGTGTGTGGGGGGGTTATTCGGCAGTTCAGAGGCGGCATGCGGGTGCTCTTGGCACAGGGACTCAGCAGCGGCAGCCTTCGAACCCGTCGGCGTGCACAAGTAACGTTTCACACTCGTCCATTCCATGTATCTATACAATGGTTGAAATTAAGATTTTGTGTTTTTCAGATTGATGGAGGTCAATCTTTTAGAACAGCATAGGTTTAATCCTCGTCACGGATCCTCATTGGGGCAATGGATCGTGTTTCCATTGCGTTTGTTGGTGTTGCCATGTACAAAGACAATTTGGGAAAAACAACTGTCAAAGTAATAATAATAGTAAACTCTCCCTGGCATTGTCTGCTATGCAAAATATTATTTCCCAGATGTGGATGGAAGTGGAAGTTTTTTTTTTTAGGCCGTGCCTTACAGCAGGCGCACAGGCCTAGCAGGACTCCTTGCTCTCTTTAAATGTCAGACATGTCAGAATAAAATGCTGTTGGTCCCCCTCTGCTGCTAATGTTAGCACGTCAACAACCCCCTTAATCACACACACACACACACACACACACACACACACACACACACTCACACAGTCAGACAGTCCCACACTCACACACGCACACACGCACACACAGAACCGCACAGAGACGCACACATTGATGGTCTCACACAGGTGCGTGCTATGCACACACCCCACACCGTGTGCAATTGAACACAAGGTGCCAACATCTATTTCCCTGGATCTTCTATATTATGGCTCTTGCAGCCTGTGATTTTGTATGTGTGCGTAATTATGTATACTTTTTATATACATCTACAGAGTGTTCACTGTTCCCAACTGAACCTGGAATGCAGACTGGCACCTCTACGGCGCAGTCCAGCCCAGCCCCCCATCAGCTTTAATCACCATAAGAGAAAGACATCTTTTCGAGTGATTGTTCTCCCAAGTCAGGGCATGATTGGAGCAGGCACTTGAGAACAGTTGAATGTGCTGGGACGTTCACTACACACAATCAGAAAAAATGCGATGCCTATTATCTTTTATTTGTTATCCATGTATATGCACCGTCTAAACAAGTGTTTACACATGCACGCACGCGCACACACACACACACACACACACACACACACACACACACACACAGAAACCATCAGCTGAAAGGAATGTGTTGTGTAAGGCCAACAATGCCCATACAAGCCGTTTCACTGGCACCCATCTCCCCACTCATTACAGATATTATAGGCCTGCAGTGTCAGATTAAACGCCATGGGAATAGAAAATAAAATAACTTTTGCACAATGTGCAACCACACTTGAATGGCTTGTATAGTTTACTGCATGGCTTCTGATGGACTAACACGCTATGGGTGTCCGTTACACAGATTCAGGAGCCTTTGCTAAACAATGTTCAGCTGTCTCTAAACCGACTGACCGGCAGGACGGTCCTTGTTGCCATGGCAACCGCCCCCAGGCGCAAGCCCCGGTCTGCAAGGGGTCTTGACAGTACAGCTTCCCACATTGTCTTCGTTAATCGCTGTCAAGACAACCACTAGCGGGTCAGCGTGACATATTCATATGACCATAACACACCATCTGCAGCGCTGTTCATTTTTTTTTGTCACAGTGGGACGTCCGGCGTATTCGGACAGTTGGCTGCTTTCAGGCCGTGTTGTAAATAAAAACATTTAAAAAGGTCCAATTAATTTGTCGCGCCTGCATCGCTATCCAGGGAGGCTCGTCGTGCTTCGCTCAAGGCCACGTCGACAGTGTTGGACAGCCACCTTATTCCGGCTTCAACCGGCTACCGTTAGCGGCTGTTTTCTCCAGACTCGGAGGCGAGAGCCCTCTGTAGACACTTCGGGGGCCTTTGTCGATGCTATTTGAGGTAAAGCGTTAACGTAAGGCAGGGCATAGCTCCAGAGCCTTGCTCACATGAGGCTGTTGTCAGAGGGGATTTCAGTCAGACATTTGGGTCGCAAAGATTCGCCCTCACAGAGGGTTCATGTTGTCAGCTCAAGCTGGGTTTATGTGTTTGACGGGATGGAGAGAGAGAGCAAAACAGGGACAAAGTGTGTGTGAGTTTGTTTGTGTTTGTGTGCGTTTGGAAGAGAGAGAGAGAGAGAGAGAGAGAGAGAGCAAAACAGAGACAAAGTGTGTTTGTGGGTTTGTTTATGCTTGTGTGTCTGTGTCTATGTGTCTGTTTATGAGTGTGCATGTGTGGGTGTTTGAGTGTCGGTGTGTGTGTGTGTGTGTGTGTGTGTGTGTGTGGGTGTGTGTGTGTGTGTGTGTATGTGTGTGTGACGACCAGGCGCAGCTGGGGCTATGTAGGGCTGCCCACCGGCGGCGGCTTCAGAAGATAAAGGGCTAGATCGCCGTGACAACTGTCCTGACCCTGCGGGCAACGAGTTAGTCCAACCACAACATGACCCATGACCCATGACCTACGACCCACTGGGACATGATCAGCAGAAAACTCCAAGCGAGTAAATATATGCCCAAAGCTCAGTCTACAGCAAGCTTTCATTTTTAAGTCTTTATTGACTGTACACAAGGTAGTCTGTATTATGAGGCTGGTATGACACAGCCTTCTCCTGAAACTGATGCTTCTCGTCAAATAAATATACATTGTATAGATCAGCGGAACCGGAGGCTAAAATAAAAGGGGTACACTCAATCAGGACTACTCCTGTCAATGCCAGCGAGACCAAGATAGATGCACCAAAGGCCTGACAGTCAAAACATCCGGATAGCTCGGCGGGATCTCTTTGATCAACCGCCCCCCACATGCCAGCCGCCATGGCCCCGGCCCGAGGGGGACGAGGTCAGGGCCACAGGAAGGAAGCATGACGGAAAGAGAGCCAAGCCCCATCTCCACCAGACAGGCATCAGGTGGGAGGGGGAGGGGGAGGAGGAGAGAGATGGGCAAGGGGAGATCTAGATGGCATCTCGGGCTCGCTGGGACTCCCGCACACACACACACACACACACACACACACACACACACACACACACACACACACACACACACACACACACACTCCTGTCCTCTACAGGGCTGGCGTCCTCTGTGCAGCTGCCACACACACACATAGAGACCCTGCAGTCGACACACATAAAGAGACATACAAAAACACACACACACAAATACAAGTGTGATATTCCCTCCGGGGGAATAATATTTTTGTAATATTGATAGTCTTCCATACTCCAGATATGTCCTCCAGCTTACAGAGGCCGTAAGGCAGGGTCTGTGTGTGTGTGTTGAGCAGTGAAACCTACACGACGTTTAACCTTTCCTTGTTGGCCCGAGGGCTTGAGAGGAGCGAGACAGTGTTGTTTGTTCTTCACAAGCGATAACAATGTCGGGCATCCAAACGTCGAGTCCCAAAAAGTGTCTTACTTGTCAATCCAATCCGTCAATTATTTGTGGGTGTGACACTGGAGGCGAGGGAAACGTCTCGTTTTGGAATTTCGACATCATATCGAGTTGGGTGACCTTATGTGGAGAGCCTTTGGCCCAGGGAGCGAGGCACTCAGTTTGACCTCGGTTTCATAACGACAAATCCAAGCCGAGGGCTACATCGTCGCCAGCTTCGTGACATAACCTGACGACTGTGCCACCCAGGCGCAAACAACGCCCTGCCTAGAAACATGGCGGCGATAGCTATTATAGACCGTTCAACGAACAGAGACAGCAGTTCACTAGACGCGCGCAGTCGTACATCGATGAATAGAGTCCGAATAGAGTTTTCTGTACATCACTTTCCCATCTCAGTCCCTTCCTACTGTCTTGTTCAGTCAGATAAGTGGGTTTCACTGTACAACGGTAAAGGCCAGGTAATATTGGAAAATATGTCTAAAGCTTTTTATGCAGTGCAGTAAAAGGAAAGAAAAGATGGTTTCACTTGATATCTGGCAAGTAACAGAAGTTCTTTTGAAAGAAAAGTTGTTCTAATAACGTTACAAGCAGTTCTCATCAAGGTCTGGTCTTAGTTGTTCATTATTGTGCAGTATTATATTTTTCCTGGCCTATTTCTATTAGTTAAAGGACTATCATCTAAACGGCTACTCCCCCTTTTAGATGCATAATTATTTATTGGGATTGATCCAACACCAATAGCAGGGTTTGTAGGCCTACTTTTGTCCCTCTCCTCTTGCCATATGGTCTACATCCCTCTTGATGGCTGCTCTCCATGTGAGTTGTTGAGCGATTGATTTTGAAAGTTAAATACAGTCAACAAAAATAAAGTCATGGATACAACAAGCATTCTTTATCAGCTTCCTCTCTCTCTCTCTCTGTCTCTCTGTCTCTGTCTCTCTCTCTCTCTCTCTTTCGCTCTCTCTCTCTGTCTCTCTCTGTCTCTCTCTCTCTCTTTCTGTCTCTCTGTCTATACCAAATCTGCGTCAGGGGGCTCCTCTCTTTGTCCGATGAATCGCCAATGATTGTAAGGGTTAACAGCAAACATTTGACCGGCAGTGTCATAGTCTTTTCCAGCTTTCTTATTCCATCTTCATATATTATTACGTCACTTCATTTTAAGGAATTTTCAAGGGTCAATCCCAATTAATGGTCTGGTTATTGCAACACAACCAGATAACAGGCTTATAGGAAAACATTACAAACGTCATCATTGCACATTTTTTATTAAGTTCCTCAGTTACAAAGTCCTCTTATTTCACGGATTTAAAAGTAACTAAATCCAAATTTCTTGTCACACCTTTTTTAACCTTGAGAAGGTTCGTTTTCAATAGCTATTCAGTTTACTTGTTCAGTCTCAATAAACTGCCTGTAAACCTCCTTTTCTAAAAAATAGTCAAAGAGAATTTGAACTTAAAGACATAAGAAATATACATATGCACTGACCATTAAATAAAACATGCCAGGTGAGCTTTATCATACAACACATTAACAGGTGTGTGTGTGTGTGTGTGTGTGTGTGTGTGTGTGTGTGTGTGTGTGTGTGTGTGTGTGTGTGTGTGTGTGTGTGTGTGTGTGTGTGTGTGTGTGTGTGTGTGTGTGTGTGTGTACGGCGCGCACACTCTGATATATGTAGACAGGTGATAAAGGCAATGCCAGTCAGGATGCCTGTGTGTGTGAATGGAATTTTCCTTTATTATTCGAGTTTACTCAAATCATGCGCGTACGCACACACACACACACACACACACACACACACACACACACACACACACACACACACACACACACACACACAGCCCATGCTGTTGCCTCTGGGTTACAATGGTGTTATGCATTTATAGCATGCTTGTTCATCCATCGTCGTTGACTACACGGTGTGATTAGATGAGGTTCGGTCTCACTACTAACACAGTTATCATAACACAATCAATCCTTCATGGCCTTTTTTATTACCCCTTTTCATGCAAGCACTGGGCAGCACATTCCTGGTAGAAACACATTTTGTTTGATGTGTGTGTGTGTGTGTGTGTGGGCGAGGGTGAGGTGGGGGTGGGTGACATTCTAAGGAGGTTTTAGGAGGAGAATTTAGAATTTAGTAGCTTTAACTACAGATGTGTGCAAACATGTTGTTCTGCTCTAATCCTGCTGCAGCCCCTATACCAAGAGCAGAGATCTGCATTTATGAACACATAAAGGTCATGCCAGCAGGGAAGACATGTAATCTCCATAGACCCTGGACGGTTCTTGAATGTGTGGTTTTGATTGTCTGTACGCACGGCAAATCTACAATCGGCCGTGTCTATGTGTGTGCCTGCGACTAGGCCTTGGGTTTGTCGTCAAATATCCACTGTGTGGACCGGAGATGGAGGATGTGTTTCTGAAGTTAAAAGCGAAACAAAATAATCCATTGAAATTGGGAAACAGCAAAACAATGAACATATTATTTTGATTATCTATTTTTGACTCCAAGCCCGCTAAATCATGGCATCATGGTTTTCAAAAGGTTTTCTTACCGGACCCAAATCTACCTTTGACATGGGGTCTAGAGGATGACGGCGATGAAGTTAACATGCAATATTTAGCCCACTTAAAGTCTGTCTGCGAGAGTGACACATTTAAAGAAGGTAAGGGTGATGATGATGATGATGATGGTGAGGATAGTGATCAGGTGTTGGAAGAGAAACGATGAAGAGCACAGAGTGGAGCAGCTCATCTGTGTTAAGACACAACAACGTCCCGGCTGTGACCCATGTCACGGGGACACTGACCCACCAGCGACCCAAACAGGGATAGCAGAACCAGGGATCAAAGATAGCTTCCCTTGTTCCTTACCAGCGACCCAAACAGGGATAGCAGAACCAGGGATCAGAGATAGCTGGCCAAGTACCAGCGACCCAAACAGGGATAGCAGAACCAGGGATCAAAGATAGCTGGCCTTGTTCCTTACCAGCGACCCAAACAGTGATAGCAGAACCAGGGATCAGAGATAGCTGGCCTTGTTCCTTACCAGCGACCCAAACAGGGATAGCAGAACCAGGGATCAAAGATAGCTTCCCTTGTTCCTTACCAGCGACCCAAACAGGGATAGCAGAACCAGGGATCAAAGATAGCTTCCCTTGTTCCTTACCAGCGACCCAAACAGGGATGGCAGGACCAGGGATCAAAGATAGCTTCCCTTGTTCCTTACCAGCGACCCAAACAGGGATAGCAGAACCAGGGATCAGAGATAGCTTCCCTTGTTCCTTACCAGCGACCCAAACAGGGATAGCAGAACCAGGGATCAAAGATAGCTGGCCTTGTTCCTTACCAGCGACCCAAACAGGGATAGCAGAACCAGGGATCAAAGATAGCTTCCCTTGTTCCTTACCAGCGACCCAAAGAGGGATAGCAGAACCAGGGATCAAAGATAGCTTCCCTTGTTCCTTACCAGCGACCCAAACAGGGATAGCAGAACCAGGGATCAGAGATAGCTGGCCTTGTTCCTTACCAGCGACCCAAACAGGGATAGCAGAACCAGGGATCAGAGATAGCTTCCCTTGTTCCTTACCAGCGACCCAAAGAGGGATAGCAGAACCAGGGATCAAAGATAGCTTCCCTTGTTCCTTACCAGCGACCCAAAGAGGGATAGCAGAACCAGGGATCAGAGATAGCTGGCCTTGTTCCCTACCAGCGACCCAAAGAGGGATAGCTGAACCAGGATCAGAGATAGCTGACCTTGTTCCTTTGATCTTTTGCTGTTCCGGCAAAGGAAAGCTGTGACACCGTAAAGGGCAGCCTCTGTGGTTGTGGCGAGATCTAGGGAGGCCTGCCACAATAACCTGCGAAACAGTCGCAGCGCCACCTCAAAGCACATCAAAAAATCCTTTTCTTGTCCCACCAAATTACCTCTCCAAAGAGCAGTGGTGGCAGCCGGGGATTAGGGGAACTCCTGCATGGTGTTACACCACAAACGGCGACCAGTTCAAACGCCGACTCCTTTTTTCACCTTGCCAGGGTATTACCCAGTACGGCGGCCAAAAAAGAACACACAGTACCATATCATTCCATGTGTTCGGGTTTTCTTTCATTATATAAAGAAAACATCCAGACATTTGGGAATCTGAGAGTTGGCTGGAATCTCGACACTCTGAGACCCGGCCCCTTGATATCACTAAATGCACAGTGTAATTCATTCCCTGGGGACTTATCAAATGTGTGTTGTGGTCTACCAGCAAATAGCTTGGAGTGCTGTTGTACGCGCTGCGTGCATTTGACGAAGGGAGACGCCACCTTCACTGACCAGCATTTCGGTCTCGTTGTCGAGTGTTTAACTCTCTTGTTTGCTTTGATCTAAAGGGCAGCCGCTCACACCAAAGCTGTTGCCACTCTAAAGACCGCTTTCGTTATGTTTCAGTCATTTGTGTTGTTCTGTCAACAAACTGTACAACCCGCGGGGGCTAAAGTGCACAATATGCCTGTGTCACAGGCTAGCTAGACGAACCCGTTTGTGTAGTTGACCTTTTTAAGGCTCTTGGATGACTTTGCAGCTCCCCAGGGTAAAGGATTAGGAACATGGAGAACCTTTGTATTTGATCTTATGCCAGGACAGAATGAAATATCACACAACTGAGGATACAACAACACGAGACAGTTTACCGGTGTCATTTCATGGCAACAACACATTGTGCATTCATCAAATCAATGAAAAGAGATTACTCCAATTTGCTTTTGGTATTGCAAACAGCCACAGGTGCCCTAGGGAGGGAATGATAGTAGCTGGATAACACTGGCATCTTTTTCAGTTGGTCACGATAACACGATAGGGAAAAATCCAGGTCAACGTCTATGCTTTCCTTCGAGTACCGGCACTCTTTGGTGTGTAATTCATGTTTTTGTCGACTTTGAAGTCTATTTTTTTTTTTTTTGAAAACCTTCGAAGTCTGTGAAAACCTAGACCGGCATTCTTGTTCTGCCAGCAACACCCAATTTTAGTTTTTCTTTCAAATCTATGATTGCAACTTATGAAATCAAATGAAGAGTTTTGATTGTCGCTTTGTTTCATAGGTCAGTTATATGGCTAAGAAGCATGAGCGGTCTTGATTGATTTTCAGATAAAGGTCTTTTCAACAGCGTATCTTTTAATTGGACTCTTTTCAGCTTTAAACAGAAGTAGTATATTGTGTGATTGACAGCCAGGCGAAGGGAGATTTTGTATGGGTCTGCCTGTCTGTTTGTCTGTCTGTCCATCTTTCTTTGAGATGTGGCCATGTGTCCGTGTCTTCATACTTTTTCAGTCGCTCCCCATGTCTCTCTGTCTGTCTCTTGGCTTGTGTCCATGCCTGTCTATCTGCCTCTTTCGCTGGCTTTCTCTCTGTCTGTCTAACTCTGCTTGTCTTCATGCTCAGTGGCGTGGACAGAACATTTTTATGAGGGGGCCAAGAGGGACACAGGCCAAGTGAAAGAGGGGCTGAGAAAATCAAACGTATCAAATCTTGCTGAAATTCTGGCAGGGGATGGGGGATGGGGGGGCACCAGGGGGCCGATTTCAGAGGGGGCCGTGGCCCCCTTAGACCCGCCACTGTTTATGCCCATCTCTCCCCATGATCCTTCTCTCTCTCTCTCTCTCTCACACACACACACACACACACATGACACATACACACACACACCCGGACACTCAAACACCCACACATGCACACTCATAAACAGACACATAGACACAGACACACAAGCATAAACAAACCCACAAACACACTTTGTCTCTGTTTTGCTCTCTCTCTCTCTCTCTCTCTCTCTCTCTCTCTCTCTCTCTCTCTCTCTCTCTCTGGCAAAGATGGCAATATGGAAGAGTAGGAAGGGGAAGATTCTAGGAGTGGGATCAACAGACCCCAAAAAGATTATGCTGGGATTGGTGGCTGCTAGATAGAGCATGCATATTACCTGATGGTTAATAATGTTGTTGGGTTTGTGGAGGTTTGGGGAGCTGGGGGGTCCTCTGTGTGGTGTATGAGGATGGGGGGTTGCTTTTAAATGTTTAGGAAGAGCTGGTTTCTCCATGTATGGCATTGAAGTCTCCGGTTTGAGGCAGGTTTGGAGTGAATGATTTTGGCAATAAAAGTGTTTAAAATGAAAAAAAATCTCTCTCTCTCTCTGCCTCCCTGTCTACCTGTCTCTCTGTCTCTCTGTCCTCCTGTCTCTCTGCCTCTATGTCTGCCTGTTCCTCTGCCTTTCTCCCTTTGTCTCCCTGACTGTCTGTTTCTCTGTCTGTCTCTGAGTCTTTTTCTGCCTGTGTCTTTCTCCCTGCCTGTGTCTTTCTCACTGTGTTCCTGCCTCTCTCTCTACCAGTCTCCCTGCCTCTTTTTGCCTGTCTCCCTGCCTGTATCTCTGCCTCTCTCCCTGTCTCTCTCTCTAGCAGTCTCCCTGCCTATTTTTGCCCATCTCCCTGCCTCTCTCCCTGTCTTTCTCTCTACCAGTCTCCCTGCCTTTCTCTCTGCCTGTCTCTCTCCCTGTCTCCCTGCCTCTCTCTCTCTACCTGTCTCCCTGCCTCTCTCTCTCTACCTGTCTCTCTGCCTCTCTCTCTCTACCTGTCTCCCTGCCTCTCTCTCTCTCCCTGTCTCCCTGCCTCTCTCTCTCTACCTGTCTCTCTGCCCGTGTTTATGCCTCCCAGTCCAGACACTGCAGTGCAGAGACCTGTACCACTCTGGTATTCATGCCACAGCATTAGGGATCCCGCCTCCTATTCATCCACAGTAGCCCACAGCACCGTCGTCTAGCCCACTGGATTCCTATTAGCAGATGAAGTCGGGGTTGGGAGCAGGTTTGATTTCGCTGTCTCTGCCCTTGCATGTCTCCATATGCGAAGTGATTGTCCCACTTATATATATCTCACACTAGTCTTTTTTTTCCCTTTAGTGTTTTTCATTCATATTCTCTCCCTCTCTCTCTCTCTCTCTCTCTCTCTCTCTCTCTCTCTCTCTCTCTCTCTCTTTCTTTCTCACTATTTATCTCCCTCCGGCCCTCTCTCTCTCTTTCTCTCTCTCTCTTCCTCTTATTTGTGTGTCTCTGTTTCTCTATTTCAATAATCTCTCCTTTCATTTCACCCATCGCCTTTCCCTTCTGCCTGCCATGACGTCATAGATGCCCGCCGTGAGGGAACAGAGCAGACTGCCAAAGTGCTGCACCTTCACCGCCGGCACGGCTTCTTCTCCCCCAGCCATTTCTTTCTCTTTCTCTCCACCTCACACACACACACACACACACGCACGCGCACACACACACGCACACACACACACACACATGCAGGCGCACACGCACACACACACACACACACACACACACGCACACACACACACACGCACACATGCACGCTCAAACCGGACAATGTGGTATTGAGACCCTCTTTGAACATCCACGTTTAGCCTGGTAGGCGGTCAGCCACTAACCAGTTCGGTAGGTGCCGAGGCGAGTGTGACAACCACCAGCAGGGCTAAATGGCTTCCTCAGGATGAACCCCCTGGGAATCGGGGACCAAGTGAGAGGCGAGTTTTACGAGGCGCGCACGCCAACATGCCACAGCCTCCACGTTGTGGAGAACGGTAAGATGAGGGGGTGTAAATGATCGTCATGAGCACCGACGCTCCGGAGGTCCGTTCCTTCTACATTCTACACGCCGAGCACTCAGCCGGGCTGACAGAGCGAACACACGGCCATCATTACTCGTTAACTTCACGTTTGGAACGCAGGGCGGACGACGGTTCGCCCCCCCCCTCTCTCTCTCTCTCTCGTTTGAGCGCGCGTCGAACTGAATAAAAGATGGGGGGGGGGGGGGGGCATCATATCGCTGGCCTGTCAACGTATTTCCCCATCACAATGTGGAACTACGATAACTTAGTAGCACAGAGGCAGACTGATTCATGCTGAGAGTGTCTTTGGAGGTCTTAACACAGATCTTTACAGACACAGAACTGATAGAATGAGGAAAAAGAAAGAGTGAGGTAAACCATGCAGGAAGAGAGGGAGCAGGTGAGGGAGGAAGAAATGGATGGAGAAACAGATGGGTGGGTAAAAGAATACAAGAAAGAAAAAGAAAGTAAGGGATAGAATGAAAGATAATAAGGATGGCACGGAATTATAAGAAGACAGTCTCAGAAACATTTTGATGTGTAGAATCTTGAAGGAATTTGTATACGGACTGTATTGCTCCAGCTGTGAAAGCGATACCCTCCAACGCACCTGACAACTGAATCCCCATTACTTGTTACTTGGCTGGTAGTTTGTAGTTTAAAGGTGCGGCATGTAAGTCTAGAGAATTGGGCAAAGATTAGCAAGAATTGGAATCACAACAGCCCAAAATGCCAAACTGCTGAGTCTCTGATCCCTCCCTAAGCCCCTCCCTTCAAATTGTGTTGACACTCCCTGACTTGAGTGAGCTTGAGTAACGGCAGGGCAAAATGCTCTGATGCAGCCGTGCTTCTAACCAGGTGGTGATTGACAGGCTGGCAGCCACGCTTCCTTGCAACAACTGTCCTGATTGGTTCGTTTTTAACCGGCATCCAGAGATTTTTGAGAGGCTGTATACAGGGCCTAGGGCACTCATATAGAGGGCAACTTCTCTCTGAACATGATTTATTGATGTCTGCCAGGAGGCAGGTAATAACTGTACCAAAAATGTCATTTATATATTTTTTTTATTTTTTTTTAAACTTACATACTGCACCTTTTAAGGTCAGACAATAACCTCAGCGGAAAGAGGAGGGGGGCACACACCAGACACCCACATACACACACACACACGCACACACACACACACAAACACACACACACACACACACACACACACACACACACACACACACACACACACACACCAGACGCCCACATACAGACACACATACACTCACACCAGACGCCCACATACAGACACAGAGTCACAGACACAAACACACACACACACACACACACCAGACGCCCACATACAGACACAGAGGCACAGACACACACACACACCAGACTCCCCCACACACACACACACACACACACACACACACACACAGACGAAGCCTGTTGCATGGTGATAGGGTGTCAGACCCCTCTGGGACCTGTCGGCTCCACCACCTGGCCTCTTTGGGAAAAAGACAAGGAGAAAGAGAGGGGGGAAGCAAAGAGGTATGGGAAGGAAAAGAGATAGGGATGAACTGAGCTATACAGAAAATGTTGCGGAAAAAGTTTTAAATCTTAACTAGTGAAATGAAAATAACAGCAAGAAATAAATTGAGAAATATGTTGTTGCTGTAAATGCTGTTATAATAAACATACAGCATATTGACTATAGAATAAAAAAATTTAATAAAATGACACTGTGATGATGAAATCCTGAGTATGTTTTTCTGTAACCTTATGTGATGTCATATACCACCATCTTCCACCATTCCACCATCTTCCACCCGCCCTGACACACTCTAACGCTTACGTAAAATGGCTTCAGGGGGAGACAATCTTTACATCTGCCACTTCAATACCCAGAAAGACAATGAAGAAATGTCTGTCTGTATATCTTTCTGTTTGTCTTGACTGTCCGTCTTTCTCTTACCTTGCTTTGGACAGATAAACAGTTGGTCAGAACGGGGATAATAGTGTGCATGACAGAGAGAAACTGGATGTGTTATGCCGAAGTAGACATCCACGCCTGTTCTCCAGTCGACTCACTGGGCCTCCTGCGGCTCTGTCTATTCCCTGGAGGGTAAATTAGAAGCAACTAGTGGCTCGGTGTTCTCCCTGGATGCCAAGCAGCGGGTCATCCAGCTCCAAGAACAGCGGATCCAACACAGCCAATTAAAAGCAGGAAACTGATCGCCTTCAGATATAAGCCCTGCCCCCCGAGCAAACAGATACGTTGGGAAACGTGATCATGTGCGGCTGTGTATTTCTGTATCAATAAGGTGGCTATATTAAAATATCATAATTGGAGTGCTGTTCCAGTTTTTCTTTGTCAATTCTGCATCAATAATGTACCTACACAGCAGGGGGTCATTCGGCGATCAACACAGTGTATTTGTGTATCGGCGGGTGTGTCAAGAGGGACAGAGAGAGAGATGGAGAAACAGGGTGAGAGAGAAACAGTGAGAGACAGTGACAGACAGAGAGAGAGAGACAGCGAAACATTGTGTGTGTGTGCGAGAGTGAGAGAGAGAGAGAAAGAGACAGAGAAACAGTGTGTAAATGAGAGAGAGAGACAGAGAGACAGAGAGACAGAGAGACAGAGAAAGAGACAGAGAGAGAGAGAAAGAGACAGAGAGAGACAGAGAGAGAGAGACAGACCTTAACAGTAGGGTATAGATGCAAGGAACACACGTCAGTTAAAGCTATAGGTGGAGGGCTTGCCTTATTACCAGGTCACCATGGGCTTTGAAAAACACTTCTTTCCAAAACAGACTTCTGATAAACCTCTCACACAAACCTGCATGTGTACATTTCCCCCCCAGATTGGGATTGATTCGGTTCACAACATAACATGCACAGCTCTGCTATCAGCAAGCTTTCCCCTTTTGCCAGGACGAAAACGGTTCATGCCAGTGGCACACGCGAAAGCATGCCTTTTAATAGTGAAGCAGTCACTTTGTTCCGTTCTATTCCCGAGTCGTTGCTATTATCATCCCCACAACGCTCCACGGGCAACGTTGATTGTAGCCCGATAAGGTCAGATAACGCTATTCCCGACCGCTGAACCGGTTTTGTCGTCAATCCTCCGTAGGCCCCGCTGTGCTACACGTTAAGCGGCTGAACGTGTCTGCACGGGAGCTGTCGTCCTTCGTGCTACCGCCACGGCGGTCAGAGTGGCCGGACAGTTTGCCATGGTGTGCCTGTGAACAGGGGTGTTGAACCTCTCGCAGTAACTGGAGTTCAATATCCTCTTTAAAATGACACATAGGTTTATGTTTGTGTAAAAGCACAGTTTGATCATTGAGAAGGACCCAGGTCAGGGCAGACAACAGACATACATAAAAATGCCAGTTTGCTCTGTTACAGCCATAAGGAGGTTGCAGCTGTCTATGCAGCACTAGACAACAAGAGAATTCATGAAGGATTCTAATTACTTTAACTGCTTCCCTTTAACTTGAAAAAAAAAATAGGTTTCTATGTTAAAAATAGACAAGGTTATGGGAGGCACTAACCCATTTTAATGAGGCCTGCTTTCAACCCTGCAGCACGTTTAGAGGCACCTTGCATGTAAAACAGTCACTTACATTTTTATGTTGCCCTTCCAGGAAGTCGTGTGTGTTTAAACAGAAACGATCCTGAATACATACTATACGTTTAGCATCACAAGCACGTGTTTGACTTTGGGCACACTGGCATGTCATGCTGTTGCACGTGGCCGCACTTTCCTCTGACTTGGGCATTCAGTAGGGGAGTTGAAAGAAATCTGGAGGAAAAACTCCCTGCACTGTTAACACAAATAACCTTGCTAAGCTAACCGCTAGACTAATGTTACCTAACACATTGAACCATTGTTTCTTTACACGGTTAATGTTGACAAATCTAGACATTCCCAAGAGTACAAAAACAAACTCCGGACAAAACAGTATGCGCACACAGCGTCCCAACTGCACTCCACAGACTTGCCTATGTTGCCAGGCAGATCCGGATCATGCTCATAGCAGACAAAAATAATATTGCGTTGTTGGAATTTTCCAGCTGACGATGTCTGGTGCAAGTGCTTCTATATCACGCTGTAGTGTTATGATTAGAATCAAAACCATTCCAAAAAGTTGTTCTGTTTTTTTTTGTTGTTTTTTTGCCAACATCACAAGCCCCCCAGACAGTGTGAAGACCCCAGCCTCGGGTTACACAGCTCAGTCCAACATGTGTATGTTGTCCCCCTCCTCTGTCAATCCAGTCCCATTTTAAACGGTGGGATAAACAGGCTGCCTAGGCCTGGGGGAGTGGACACATAATGTATTTTCCTGGACTCTCTCACACATGGCAACACACACACACACACACACACACACACACACACACACAGAAAAGGGTGTTGGCAGGTTTTCACAGCATTGTTCTCCCTTCTCCGCTCTGGTCAGAAGCCCCCGCCACACGTTTCCTCAGTGACCCAAAGCCCCTCTCTTGACCCTCTCTCTCTCCAACACACACACACACAGACACACACACACACACACACACACACACACACACATTGTACAACATTATCTATATATCTTAACGCATACCACACCCACCTCTAACAACGCATCCATAAACACCTCTTCCTACACACACACACACACACAACCACTTTGTACAACATTATCTATATATCTTAACAAATACCACACCCGCCTCTAACAACGCATCCATAAACACCTCTTCACACACACACACACACACACACACACACATTGACCTCGGCACGTGCACACGCCTCTTCTTCCTCTTTTGACTTATAAGTGTTTCCTTTTCCTGCTCCAGCCAAGTAGGTGAGCCAAGGCAGGGGAAGACTTCAAGCTGGTCTCTATAGGACAGAAAAGGACTAAGCAACAGAATAGCATAGTCTAGCTAACTAAACATGAAACTCTCTCTCTCTCTCTCTCTCTCTCTCTCTCTCTATCTCTCGGTCTCATTCTCTCTCTTCTCTCTTTCATCTCTCTCTCATGTTTCTCTACCCCTTTCTCCATCTCTCTCCCTCTCTCTCTCCCTCACCACTCTCCTTCATTCTCAGCAACTCAATTTACTTTGTCAATCTCTTTTAAATCCACATGAGAGATGGGTTTAACATTTTTTAAGTATCCTGTCATTTTACGTGACTTTTGTGGCCTGAGTTAATAGGTGGCTCTAGTATTTTCCACCCAAAGACTGTGCAGGTAGCAGCAATGGAAGGCCCGACCTGCCAATCACATTCCACATTATAGGCTTGGCTCTCGGGAATGAGAAATTCACTTTCAAGGATTTTTAATAAACTGTATTATCTTCCAAAAGTCAGGGGGAAATTACTTGTTTGGGAAAGCACCGCGAGGCAATTACACGCTGCTGTAGCTTGGATTATGAGGGACACGTGGTTTCGGTTGGAGAGGGAGTAGGGGACTTAGACAGGTACCGAATGCACGGTCACATCGGCCCCCAGGAGGCGGTGAGGGCCCCCGGTGTGCTGCGTCAAGCACAGCGTTATTGGGACGAGCCTATAAGAAGAGAGGAGGGGGGAGGGAGGGGAGGGGGAGGGGGAATGGGGGTGGGGTGGGGGGCGGGGGATACGAATATGGCATCCACAGTAATGCAGCAATCAAGCGATAGGGAAATATGGTCCACTTGAAAAACCGCACATACGTGCATGTGCATGGACACAGATGTGTATACACATAGACATAGTCGCTTGCATATAAATCCATCTTTTCATGAATTGGATATTACGGGTTGATACCCACACTGTGGTGATACCCAATTACACCTGAAACACACACTCAAACACACACACACATACATGAACACACACACGATCTCTGATTACAGCTTCCTGTTGACGTCCTTTGCGTAGCAGTGGGGCACCATGGAGAAGTAGACCTTTCTTCAAGCAGAGCAATACACAGAGAGAGAGAGGAGGGGGGCGGGGTAGAGACAGACAGGTAAATGGATAGACAGACAGACAGACAGACAGACAGACAGACAGACAGACAGACAGACAGACAGACAGACAGACAGACATAAAGTAAGAGAGAGAGAGAGAGAGAGAGAGAGAGAGAGAGAGAGAGAGAGAGAGAGAGAGAGAGAGAGAGAGAGAGAGAGAGAGAGAGAGAGAGAGAGAGAGAGGAGGCAGGGAGCGAAGGAAGATGGACAAGATAAGACAAAAGACAAGACAGGAGAATGCTAACGAACGCTGCTGCAGCAACATGACTTTCTCACGAGAGCTCACATCTTCCTTAACTGAATTAAGTGGTTTTTTTCACAGCTCGTATTGGACTGACTGTAATACATAGCACCCATTTTACCATAACGAACAATATGTTTATAGTCCTCCCTCCCGCCCAGAAACCCCCGCCCCAGGTTTTTTAGATAGTGCTGGTTAGTGTCAGCATACTGACCCGGTCTTACAGTTCACAACTAAAGGGATGATTGAAGTCCTGAGGGAAGTTCTATTGGCGAGACAAAGTATCATGTGTCAATCAATAGAGAGGGACAAACGGACAGGGTTTCATTTTGTTGTTGTCTTTGAACTATCTGTCTGTCTGTCTGTCTGTCTGTCTGTCTGTCTGTCTGTCTGTCTGTCTGTCTGTCTGTCTGTCTGTCTGTCTGTCTGTCTGTCTGTCTGTCTGTCTATTTTTCCGCATCTGTCTGTGTGTATATATGTCTGCATGTCTGACCGTCTGTCCGTTTGACTGCCTGCCTATCTGTCTATATGTGTGTCTGACTGTCTAGCCTGTCAACATTACAGCAACACTGCTGTGTGTATGACTAAGCGTGGGCCATTTAGCATGGGTCTTTACATGAGAGGCATTATTTTGTTTCTTATTTGATCAAAAGAACACCTACTTTTAACATATGGGTCCACGTTATAAGTATACAATGACAAATTATGAATATACAATAGATTCCAAGAAGTTATAGAGTCTACGGTTACTAAATGTGAATATTTTGTCCGAATCCAGCTGGCGTGTAGCGACCCTGAGGAGCTCTAAGATCTGTCTCTCTGACCTGGCTATGAGTCATGCTGCAACACACACACACACACACACACACACACACACACACGCACACACGCACACACGCACACACATACACACACGTGACTGGTAGGGTGTTGCCAGCATCCACTTCATTACGTTTGATATCCAACTGCTGCCGACTCCTAACTGCACAAGCACATTTGCACACTTTCCGCTCCATACATTTATTATTTACGGCAACCCTTCATCGTGCAGTAATAACACTTTCAATGCGGTCCTTAAGGTGTGTCAATGTGTAATCTAACATGACATTTATATGGGAACACATAACCTAATTTAGTCTTTGGCCAGATGCCTCATGCTGCCACAATGCTATTGAGTTGATGAAAGGTTCACAGGTCAGAAGCTGCTTGATTCCTCACACATTTAGTATAGCTTTCAACAGGGCCACCGAAAACTAACCAGGGCCAACTCATCAAGTCAACGACACAAGATGAATAGACATTTTATTGATTACGTATCCATTACACTTTGTCCCTATGCCTGGTGAAAAGAAGCAACCTCTGGTCTAGACATGGCTTGTCCTGCAGGGGAACTAGTGGACTTAGTTGAAACTCTCTTGCTGTGTTCAGAATCGCCTCCTATACATACTAAACATGAACTAATTTCCCGGCATTTTTAGTATGCTAAGGACACATAGTAGGCAATTCCGAACACAGCACCTGTGTTTTGCTCCGATGACTTTCAGGTTCCCCAGAACAACAAATAACAGACGTCATGATTGGGGAAACATTTCCCGTCAGCCAGGTAGCATGTTACCAGATGGATTCTGGGAAGATCGAAGGGGAAGATCCGACACACACACACACACACACACACACACACACACACACACACACACACACACAGTATATACAACAAACACAAATGAATGAACACGCATCGGTGCATGTCACAAATAAAATAAAAATCCCCCTTCTTTCTAGTAACCCCCCCCCACCGCCCACCCCCCTCGGCCCCTGCCAGACCAAGCTACGTCCTCCGAGGCGGTATGTTTGGTGCTTCTCCAAGCGGAGTGCTCCTGGGGCGTGTGCATCTTGGCCAGGACTCCGGGGTCCGCCCTGGACTGGGTGGAGCGATTCAGGAGGACCTCTCTCTCTGTCTCTCTCTTTATTATTGCTGGCCGAGCCACAGAGAGGTCAGGCCGGATCAGCACGGCCGCATGCACAGGCTTCCTCGGCTTCCCACCCTGACACACACACACACACACATACACACACACCACACCCACACCTCAGAAACGGAGGATACACACACACGTTTGCACAGACATTGCATTCGCACCAAACACTCACACCGTAGATATTGAGTATTTCAAGCACATATGCACAGTCACACACATATACATACATACATTAAAACAGTACATATCCACCCTATACTACACGCCTAGCACAGATCTCTAAAAAAGAACGAACAGACACAAACACACACACACACACACACACACACACACACACACACACACACACACACACACACACTCCCTATCCCATTGGAGTGTTATCTGTGAGCAGAAACCTCTTTCTCAGGCCTGACCCCATCCCTGACCCTAACCCTAACCCTGAGCGACCTCTGGCCCCTGACACCTGGTAGATAGGACGGGCCGCTCTTCTCCAGTTTGGGGTTTCACGTCACACCAGAGCCCTTCTCTTCTCCTCTTCCTCGAATCCCCTTTTCCCTCTCTCTCTCACCTTTCCTCCAACTGTTCTTTCCTCCCTTTCTCCTTTGACAGTTCCTTCCTCCACGCCTCCATTCCTCCCCCTCTGGTAACCTCTCACCCACATCTCTACCCTGCCTACATCCTGCGCAGTCCAACCCCCCCCCCCCCCCCCCCCCCCACACCCCCTGGATTGTTGCTTGTCGCGGGGCCAAAGCACACCCAGCTCTGGCATTCTCTTGCCGACAAGTCTGAGCGCTGCGAGGTGAGAACATGAGCTGGGCAAACACGAGACACTGACAGGCTGAGTTTCTGGGTGGAGATCAGATCGCGAGGGTACCACCCATAATCCCCCCCCATCACTCTGCCTCCCTTGATCTTCAACTGAGTCCCTCACAACGCAATCGAAGGAGAGTTTAAAAAAAATTGCGTCGCGCTGACTCACATGTGCGCCGTGAGTGCCGATCTGTAAACCGGAGAATGATTTTCTTTGTGCCAGTGAATGAGGCGCAGCAGTGGGCAGAGCTCAGGGGGGTACAGAGCGTTCGTCCTGGAGCTTCTCAAGCTGTAATTAAAGCAGGGTGGTTGCCAGAACACAACTCGTTGTCACCTTTCTCACCGTCTTGCACTGAGACATAGCTGCGGCTTTGGTGGAGAGGGAGGCACCAGGCTGTCTCACATACCCGCCGCACGAGATACGAGCGTCCCTTAAAATAAGAACCATAACGATAAAGTACCCAATGCTAATGTCACATCTTTATTGCATCGCATAACAGTACAGTGGTAAGCTTTTGTTCGTCTAGAGCTTTATTTAAGAGTTCTATAACGTGGCTTAGTTTCAAAATGTTAGGGTCAGTTTAGTTAGCGGGAGCCTGTGTGGATATCACAGCCACTTGCATTTTTGTTCGTCGTCACTGATTGTTTATTGAACACTGTGCTCGACGTTACTAACTTTGTAGATTTGCATATCTTTGATCGGATAAAAGTGTCGGCATTCAAAGCACGCGGGTTCATCAGTTCGGTTGCTGGCAGGGATTCAAGTTTTGCCGGCATAATCCTCTGTATGCAAATCCGGCACCTGCCTTGTGCCCCTGCTCACGGGAAAACCAAGCGGCAGTTTTAGATGAAGAAGAGATCCTGTTGCCGAGTCCTTTATTAAAGGCCCTCACTCAGTATTAGTCACCGCACACATCTCAAGGCTCTGGACTGACGTTCAAACGACCCTTTTCAATCACCACAATCAATAGCTAAGTGGTCACAGCCCGATTACGGCGAGCAGCACATTTACCTCAGAAATAAACGGTTAAAACGAAGCGCTTGAATTTGCCATAGCAAAAATACGCGCCCTTCAATTGTTCCAGATGAGCATTTTGATATTTGTATAAATAATGTGTGCGTGAATAGACTAAAACACACATTTGGAATCATAACAATTACCGTGTTACGCGAACATTATGGTGTGCTCAGTGAAGCCTGTTCTCCAGTCTTTCTGATGAGGAGCTGACGGTGGAGACGGGCATCTTTATCACTTCCAACCCTTGTTAGTCTGAAACAGCTGGTCCTTTCTTCCCCCGGGGCTGGCGGCGCTCAAGACCACCGAAGAGAGGGGAAGAAACACACACACACACACACACACACACACACACACACACACACACACACACACACACACACACACACACACAAACACACGCAAACTCACAGACACACAAACACATTGACATACACACCAAAGCACGTGGACACACACAGCGTCGCCATAGAAACAGATCTGATCTTCTGTCCTGCCTGTAAAAGGCTTATGCGCACACACACACACACACACACACACACACACACACACACACACACACACACACAGTGACAGACACGGACTAATTTCTTTCCCTCCATGCATTTCTCATTACTATCATTTCATTAAGACACACATAATGCATTTGGGACGAAGCTGAAGGAATCTGTGAATGAAACCCAGATTTCCGGATCTGAGAGAGAGAGAGAGAGAGAGAGAGAGAGAGAGAGAGAGAGAGAGAGAGAGAGAGAGAGAGAGAGAGAGAGAGAGAGAGAGAGAGAGAGAGAGAGAGAGAGAGAGAGAGAGAGAGAGAGAGAGAGAGAGAGAGAGAGATTTTCATTTATTCAGACTCGAACCACTGCCGTCTTAAACCACAAGATACCACCATCCAGCTTAAAAGGAGCCCGCGCCAATCTATCCCCTCACTGCAGTGCACCACCCCCATTCAGGAACATATTTCATTTTCCATATCGACGAATTATGACCAAGCCTCACCCCTGTTCACCATCTGCCTCCTTAATGAATGCCGACATCTGGATGTGTTCTGTGACTCGTCATTTGCCCAAACTAAGTGGCCCCCTCATCTTTGGCAGCTCCGCAAAAACGGCAGTGACGTCAAAGTGTCCGCATTGGTTCCATATTAATACTATTAATATATATTAGTATACATCGTATAATATATACTGAGACTGTATGCTGGAATGAATAGTAATAATAAACCCCAAACTTTACATGTTTTAAGTAGGCGTTGTTTTTTTCCTTATTCAAATATTGCTAGACAGTAGCAGCCCATTTAGTGGGTGACCACCTATATCACTGTAGCATGACTAGCGATCACTAGCCGCTGTAGCAGAAGGACTCTCACCTCCACTGGAACACACAGGCACCTACGTGACCCATAACTATTTATGAAGTCAGCATCAGTGGATGTTACATTGTTCATCTCATTTTTGTGGCCCATAACTATTTATGAAGTCAGCATCAGTGGATGTTACATTGTTCATCTCATTTTTGTGGCCCATAACTATTTATGAAATCAGCATTAGTGGAAGTTACATTGTTCATCTAATTTTTGTGGCCCATAACTATTTATGAAGTCAGCATCAGTGGATGTTACATTGTTCATCTCATTTTTGTGGCCCATAACTATTTATGAAATCAGCATTAGTGGAAGTTACATTGTTCATCTCATTTTTGTGGCCCATAACTATTTATGAAGTCAGCATCAGTGGATGTTACATTGTTCATCTCATTTTTGTGGCCCATAACTATTTATGAAATCAGCATTAGTGGAAGTTACATTGTTCATCTCATTTTTGTGGCCCATAACTATTTATGAAGTCAGCATCAGTGGATGTTACATTGTTCATCTCATTTTTGTGGCCCATAACTATTTATGAAATCAGCATTAGTGGAAGTTACATTGTTCATCTCATTTTTGTGGCCCATAACTATGTATGAAATCAGCATCAGTGGAAGTTACATTGTTCATCTCATTTTTGTGGCCCATAACTATTTATGAAATCAGCATTAGTGGAAGTTACATTGTTCATCTCATTTTTGTGGCCCATAACTAGATGTTCTCCATCCATCTTTGTCTGTCCCCCGGCGAAAGGACACCTGGGCTAATGTCATCGGTTGGGGTTTTATGAGCCAGGTTCAATTAATTTACTGGAAAGACGCCCGGGAGTTCGAAGCTTAAGAGACGAGAGGCAATATGCAAATCAAAGTGTAACAGGTTCCCCTTCCCCGGTGCCCGAAAGGTGTTCTTTTTTTTAATAGCCATAACATTTAGAGTGAGGTGTTTGTTTTAGACGTGGAGTGCATTTTGAAGCTAGCGGGGGCTTTGTTGGTTGGACCTGCATGGAGGCACCTTCTGTTGGTCAGTTTTTCTTCTGTTAGCTGAGGAATAGAGATGACCTTCTTGTCAGTATGTCACATGAAACAAACAGGATTCGTATCTTTGCATAGGGGTGTGTTTGGAAAAATATATGCATTTATGTTTGATGTATTTGTCAATGAGCACATGCACATGAATGCTTGATACAGGGTTTGTGTCCTTGTGAAATTGCTGGTATATTGTGTGTGTGTGTGTGTGTGTGTGTGCGTCCATGTGTGTGCCCAGGGTTTTCTCCCAGTGCTTCGTGGTTGCCATGGGTGACAGGCCGGGAATGGGCAGAGCCCTCGGTGACATGCTAATGAGAGATAAGAGAGGAAGAGGAAACACAATCTACAACACACACACTTCCTGCCCCCCCTTTCTTTCTCTCCCTCACTCTCGCTCTCCCCCCCCCCCCCCCCCCCCTTTCTCTCTCTCATCCCTCTTTCGTCTAGTTTTTTTACTCACTCTCTCCTTACCCTTTTCATCTCTTTTCTTTCCTCTTCCTTTGTTTTCTGTTCTTCCTTATTATAATTGTTTTACTTTTCGTTAATTGGTTGCTCTCTCTACATGTTGTTCCACATCCCATCATTGATAGAAGATTTCAGGGTCCACTTATTTTGAACAAGAGAGGAACGGGTAGAAGCTTCTTCATGTAGTAACCATTCCTACCCTGAAACAACATATATAAAGTTATCAGGTACAGCTGGTTTTCCCGTTGCAGGATATACAATGAGTAGGGAAACTATCTTGCCCCCCAATTTTAATTTAACAATTACAACGGACGTCTTACAGCATGGCTGACATGGCTGTGTCTTTCATTATAGGGAAAAATCAAGCTGGCGTGACTAGCTGGGAAGCGTGCTTTCTGTACAAAGGTCACAGTCATGCTTCATTGTCTGACGTCAGAGAGTACATGGTGTCTCTCTCTGTGTGTGTGTGTGTGTGTGCGTGTGTGTGCGTGTGTGTGTGTGTGTGTGTTGCAGGAGGATCAAGAGGATCGAAGGCTGAAAGGTTCGATTAGAGAACACTAAGCAACAGCTCAGACAGGAGGTTTCTGTATCCCCGGCACAGAGCCTGCGGGCAGTGAAATAAAATGATTGAATAAACCAACATCTATATGCTGTGTCAATAGTTTTGAAATCATATGATGAAGATGTTCAATAATGAACTATTTACATAATGTAGTCACCAGCATTATTTAGTGGTTTTGTGGAAATACACCGTATGTCACTGTACGAGCAGTAAATGCTTGTCTTTTTACTGTAGTTATGTGGAGTTCGTGGAGTTCTATGTACACGTATTGCTTTTTAATACCATGAATGAATGAAAAAATATATCAATCGATGAATCGATGGATGAGTGAATGAATGGATGAGTGACTGTGCTCAGATCAGAGTCCCACATCCTGTAAACAGCACAAGTAATAAACTTCACACATTTTCAAAAGATGCGAGGCTACACAACAATATTTCATACATCATATTTGGCAAGCATTTTGCTCTGCATGAGGTCGATGCTGCAACACCCCTGCAATCTCCTCATAATACACCTTTATTTGACCAGCAATTTTACAGAGTCCTTTTTTAGGCTGTCGCCTACAAGGACCTCCTCCTCCAACAAAAACATTGATTGACAGACCAGATGCATCATGTGCTGGGCTAAAAAAGAATAACACTAAAAACACAACAGTATATAGAAATAGAAGTGGAATGAAAAACATAAACGACAGGAAATGAGAAGATAATGGCTGAGGTTTGTGTCCAAGAGAGCTGCCTTGTTTACTTTAGATAACTCTTCATAGCCGACTGCTAATGGCTGTCTGTTTATGGTCACGGTCCAAATCGCAAATCGCACACCGGTCAGATACAGGCGCGATTGTTTCTAGAACCCTTGGAAGTTAACAATACCAAGCAGAATTATTTTGTTTTTCTTTTCTTTTCATGTCTTTTTCTCGGATGTGTGTTAGTTTGGTTTCGCTTTTCTTTCATGTGGGTCAGGCAAATTCTCACACGTGCCAGGGAAAACTTTTATCACCCTAACTAACCTCAACACCAGACAACCAGCCTTGGAAGAAAAGCAGCTATCGAGGACAATATTTAGCAGTACATCCCCAAATGTACCCTCATTGAGACCTGATGAAATAAACCCTTTAGTTTCTCAAGGTGCATTGCTGTACCTTTAAGAATATACTTAGGAAATGTATATCAAAGAAAAAAGATGTACCCAATCCCGTGCCTTTATTCATCAGTGCATCAAACAGGTAGGCTTTCAGAATCTTCCTGATTCTGTTGTTAAGTAAAAAATAATAAAATGAACGTTCCAAATTGTTCTCTTACCTTCTATTTGACCATTTTCCAACAGAAAACTAACCATGACTATTTTTCTACAACAATAGCTGTGACTACTTCAATAAGAAGAACTCCTTCAATGACAAGCATTCAACCCATTTCCCAGGATGAAGGTACGCTTAATTCTTAGAGGGCCGCCCATGTCTTAAACTACGCTCTAGAAACCTCACTGTCGACCTCCCTGACGCTGAAGATGACAAGAGAATGAGGTCGCATTCACCTCAACGTACTGCAGTCTGGCACGTCGTTTGCTAGCATTGGTGTTGGTCGGTCAAAGCGTCGGCATGATTGCATCAGCCTTTCACATCGACCTCCACTCCGGCCTGAGTTGGCCCTGAGTGCAAACCTCAGCCATGACCCTCACACACCTCCTGATTGGCCATTTGTTGCTTGGCAGCCAAGGGGGAGAAAAGAGAGCTCTGGATAGGTTATAAAAACCACCCAACACCTAACAGAGGATGATGACACGTACAAAATAAAATGGCAGTCATACAGTGACCCCGACATCTTCATGTTTGGTGGCCATCATTGTTAATGGGTTAAGCCGGTGCTAGTCTGCATATGCATGATAAAAAAAAAAAAAAAAGACGTTTGATGTTCCTCTCAACGCGTGGCTATTCTCTCTTCAGTGGCAGGGGTGTCTGGGTACTGTGTGTTCCTCTCAACGTACGGCTATTCTCTGGTTGGTGCCTCCCCCCCCCCCACCCCCTACAGGCAGGGGTGTCTGGGTACTGTGTGTTCCTCTCAACGCGCGGCTATTCTCTGGTTGGTGGTCCCTCTGTGTGTCAGTCAGATGGATGGGGTCCAGGCTGGGGTCTGGACAGTCTATTTGGGACTGTTCTTTTACAGCTCTCCCACTCTCCACTTCTGACTCACTCTGCCACTTCGCAGGCACGCACACACACACACACAGAGAGAGAGAGAGAGAGAGACACACACACCAAACACCACAAACACACGCAATAGTGCTTGTTAGTTTGTTAGACTGACAAACACTATTGGATCACTGAACCAGGACAGGGGCATGTATAGAATGAGCGAACGCTTTCACGACATGGACACTCATGTGATGTTCTCACGAACAAACAGACAAAGTCAAACACGTTGAGTCAACGCTAGAAAGCACCTGTAATGACTCCATTGTCGAGACGCAGGTGGGGGTGAATCGATGGTTTTAATGAAACAGTCTCCAGGCCGACACCGAAACAACTTGACTAACAAACCGACCAACACAAACGACAGCTGTAAGGCACGTCACGTAAACTCCAAACAAAACTACCCGCTGCACAGCACTCTGGGCTGTGGCGGTAAACCCAAACCTATTCACCTAGGTGTCCATAAGTAATGACCAGGTGAGCCTGATCTTAAGAGGGAGCGTGGGTGGGACAGTACCCCACAATTTCCACTTACTCACCGCTCATGCAAAACACACGCCCATGCAATACCTACCAGGCGCATGCACACACACACACACACACACACACACACACACACACACACACACACACACACACACACACACACACACACACACATACACAGACACACACAGACACACACACACACACTCACTCACTCACTCACTCACACATTCACAAGCACAAAGGCCCTAAGAATACCACCGCGCCAACGCTCCGTTTGCCCATCGTCACCATGGTGTTGACGTCAGGCATCTAATTGGGCCCTGTAACACTGCCCTGGGTGCTAGACACATGCACACCATCACCACCATTAGCAGCAAATCAGCAATTTCGAATGTCCCCCCGCCTTGACGAGAGGAGAGGGGTAGGACGAGTGTGAGATCTGACGTCGAACGCTAACCACGCCAAAAGTGCTTGTTGCTTCCAGGTTCCACGATAAAAAGAAGAAATAAAAATCACATCAGACCAGTTATTGGATAAATTCAATTTCTTCCTGGTTTATTTTCTTTTCTTTTTTTCCCCTCCTCTCCCAGCAACCCAGGAGCATAGACTTTGCTTATCTCTTTTCTGCTCCAGCTCAACCCAGATGCAATTTTCTGATTGTTATCCCCAACGCACCCAGAAGGCCAGTGATAGAAAAAGAAAATGCCAGTCCGAATGGGAGAAACAAACTCATGTTTAGAGTTCACATGCATCCAATGGCTGCTGACTGTGCCCCGTAAAAAAGCACAGAACAGAATCAATGTGTCTATGGTGAGCGGGACCACAGGCAGAACTGTTAAATAAGAAGACTGCAGGTGATTTCAAAGATAGGCTGTTTTCAGGGATAACAACCAGCGATCATTCCCATTACGGAAGGAACAAAGAACACTCGTTCTTTTTTTTGTAACACACTTGACCTATCTGCTAATGATAATAATAGGAACTTGAATTCAGGAGCGCCCTTCCAGTAGCCCAAGGACATTTTACAATTAAAAGGAAGCATTAAAACAATTCATATGAAGTGGTAAACAAGTGATAAATTACAAATAGTTAAAATCAGTTCAGTCATAGGGCTTGACAAAACAGGTCTGTTTTAAGGTGCCTTTAAAAGGTTTCTATGGACTTTGCATTTCGGATCTCCACAGGGTAGTCCACAGGGTAGTAGGGTAGTTCCAAATGGTAGGGGCAGCCACACTGAACACTCGGTCCCCAGAAGTCCACAATCTGTGTGTGGGGTGGAGAGCAGTCCCATGTCCACAGGCCGGCGATTCCGAGACGGGACGTAGGAGTGGAGGAGGTCCGGAAAGGAATTGTGGGGCTTAGGCATTGGGGGACTTGTACGTGAGGAGGAGGATTTTACAAGTGACAAGTGACTTGGCTGGGATCCAGCGTAGGTGAATGGGTGTGGGAGTAATGTGCTGCCAGTGTTCAGAGGCGAGGACCCTGGCAGATGAGTTCCAAACACACTGGCGCCCGTCCAGGGCTTTGCTGGGCCCCACCGAATAGAACTCCGATGCCGTAGTCCAGCCGGGAGGTGACAAAGACCAATACATGTAACTTTACACATAACTTATGATAACATAGCGAGGACGTTTTCTCTGTAGAAAATAACTATCACAATGGAGGACAGCGCAGGGACAGAAATGCTCTCTCTGTTGCCTGCTTCCTGTTGTATAAATAAAGATCGAGTCATAACAGTTTATAAGGGTATACGGCTATAATGAGTGCTCAGGCTTCATTATATACATAGGAGTTTTTGTTTTCTTTATACCGAATCCCATTATGACATCATCCACCCACAGATAACGTCTGCTTCGGGTCATGAGGTAATCGGCCCCAGCCAGGACTGCCGTAAACGGAGTGACCTTTGAACTACGGGCTTGCTTAATTATTATTGGCTGCAGACAGTCTAAAAATAGTAATGAACGACTAATGAGTGAAAGCCCCAAAAATATATTTAATATCAAACTTGTTGACGTAACAACGTGAAAATTAGCACCCAACATGATGTTGTTTTTGGATGATTGATGTCCATACGGTATGAAATATGTTGATGTAAACTGTCTGCTGTGTGAGCAGAGGAGCTTGTTGATGGAAATGCACCATGACGTTGCCAAGAGCAACTGCCTTGATGGTTCACTGTGAATTCTCCACACGTATGCAATGTTGACGACACATTATTTTAGTCTCATTTTTGCATCTCAAAAGGATAAACTGTGCTTTGATTTACACTTGATCCGCAGGATTTCGATTTTTTTCCCCCCCTTTTTCGTGTACAGTACACCTTTCCTTGTGAATAATAATACAGTTGAAAATGGTCCCAATATACGGACAAGTCTCTATAATATATGACACTCTCATTTACAGATAGGACAAACCTGCGTAAACGTTTAACATTCATTTCCTCTTTGGTGTTCCTACAGTGAAGAGCAAGACAGGGGAACGCTTTGGCAGACGCATTTTCCTGTGACACTCCTACATCCTGTTTCCTTGGGTTTGACATCAGAGGCCCTCAGAGGAAGCCTCCAAGGATGAGACCTGCATCCTTCATCCTCTGCAGCTGTACACACATACAACACCCTCAAACACACACGCACACACTCACACACCCACCCACACACAACACACTCGCACGCACGCTCACACACACACACACACACACACACACACACACACAACTTACACTTTCTTAGGTAGAGGAAATAACTCAAAATGATAGGGTTGTGTCTAATTCCAAAATGTTGTTTATTTAAAAAAAAAAAATGTTGACTAACTACCTTGAAATATGCTTATTTATTGATTCACGTCTCTGACCATCATTCAGTTTAGAAAGCTAAGATAGCCTGGTTGGGGTAATCAGTATATTGAAGATTAGTTCAAATTGTCATTTGAGTAAAGCTTGGCCATAGGATAACACCAAAAAGTGTCAACACTATTTTGGAATGAAATTCATCCCTCTTTCCCAGTCTTTGTGTTGAGGACTGGCTCCCACTAATAAGGTCAGGAACCGTTGATGGACAGGAAGAGCTGTGCGACAAGGATCACACTCCCACTGGATTTATGAGCCAGTTTTGGCTTGGTTCCCACTGGCCAGGCAAAAGAGGAGAACAGATTGTTTCTGTGTTGGTTTCCTCTATGACCCCCCTGTCCTGACTTGCGTTGGATCTTACTTTGCCACACACACACACACAGACACACACACACACACACACACACACACACACACACACACACACACACACACACACACACACACACACACACACAAAGGTACAAGACAGACTGATGTGATGGCCTTACCTCGTTCTCAGACCCACCCAGTACAGAGAGAACATGTTCCCCACTCCCTGTGGCGGTGCACCTCAAGGATCAACACAACAAAAGGATGACATGAGGACATGTTGAGCAGCTTGAGGGTGTTCAATTACGTTTCAAAAACGAGCTTAAAATCTCAATCTGTCTGACTGGGAAAAGTTAAGAAATTATTTCACTGTAACAAAAACAGATGTTACATAGATGGATATGTTTCAATGCAAAGCGCTTTTTTGAAAGCCTCTCAAAATAATTGTAGCCAGAAACTCCTAACTTGGAACACCTCAATGCGTTGGTTAAGACAATTCACACAGTTGATAACTGCAAGGTATTACATTCCAGACTTTAAATCTAAAAAATTCCGAGCTGTTTGCCTGTCTGCTCTTGAAAAATGTAATAATTCCAAGGCTCTAGGTATAATGTCAACACAGAAAGACAAAAAAAATTAAAAAAAAAACAGGGCCTGTGCTTTTTGTTTCGCACTGCGGTGCAGCTTCTTTGACCCAAGGCTAGCCGAGCACCGTGAGACTGGAGAAATGAGCTGCAGCCTTGACTGCTAACTCGCCCAGCGGGCGTCCTCCCCTCCTCGTGACAACCAGCACAGGCTGATGTTTATGAGAGCAGGGAGAAAACGCACACTGCCTTTGTAATGGAAGGAGGGGGGGGGGGAACAAGGGCAGGTAATTTGAGGTGAAGGTAGACGGCCACCTAAAAATTATTCAGCATCGTAATCAGTTTGAGGCATCAATTATGGTGTAATAAATACCTTTGCGTTGTGGGAATGTAGGTTAGGTTTGGGCAAGTAAACACTTGAGAGATATACTTGATAGTTTACAGCCTTTCAACACGCAGATGCTAAAATTTAGAATGTCACGATCATATTTGAATTGCCAAAAGCGGAACGTTCTTACTTGCAGAAAGACCTCGGCCAATGGAAATGTCTTTTAGCCCCCACAAAACTCTGGTGAATTTCGGGTATGTCAGGAAAGTGCTTTGTCTGTGGGTTTGACATACTCTGCATACTTCAACACTAGGAGTGACCTCTGCTGACATGTGAGCAGGAGTCCCCGTTTTCCTTCAGCGCATACCGACTGATGACTGATCCGCCCTGGCCTGGTGAGACTTCAGGGAAGGCATTCGTGTTCCTCATGTCTCAACAGTGTGAGGTGCCTCCACTAACTGTATAGTATAGGCCACAAGGGTGTGTGCAGAGTTGAGTGGAAATGAATCACACGGTTTAAATATAAGCAAGTTATAGTCACCTGTTTCTGCTTTTATCACAATAGATATACTATATATATATATATATATATATATATATTTTTTTTTTTTTTTTTTTTTTTTTTTTAATTTTTTTTTTTTATTCAATCCCTGTGTTCTACTCTGCAGACTGATTTTCCCTATCGAAGAGGATGATGCACAATACATTAATACGCTTGTGACGGTAGGCCCATCCTCAAATGGTTTCCCCGCCAAGATAGAAAAGGTTCCCAGCTGAATTGAAACACAATTACGATGTGAATCATCATCCCATCGTGCTGTGTGAATCGGAAAACACAGAGTTTCACAAATGATATATTTGAGAAGGCGTATGGGCTTGTAGCCTCTGATCAAACATTGAAAGAGTATGTTTTACGAGCACACTAGGCTTCAAACTGTTGCTGCATTGTTACTTGGAGTCAAATAGGGTCACACATAGACACTTGTTTACCTGAGATCTGCATCCTCAGGCTATGAGAGCAGGTTTTTAACCTCACCTGGGGTTAAGAAAGAAGGTTTGTTCATTATAATTTTAAAGTACTAATAATACAAGCCTCCTCTGTCCATTATCATGCAATCAAATATAACCACATGCAAATAGCTTACACAAATAATGGCAAATATGTCGTGCAATGAAAGAGGAAAAAGGTTTTTCTTTATTCTGGGTGGATTATATGGGAGTCGTTACATCAAGATCGGCAATGGCGAATGTATTGCAACGACTTCCAAGATCGCCTCTCTGGGGAAATGACAGTAAATCTGTACAACAGTGACCGTACCCAAGAATATGAAAACCATTGTCAACTTGCTTAAGTGAATGACATGCCTCCTAACGTCCTTCTCCTCACTGCGGTGGCGGTGGCGGCGGCCTGCACGACTGCTAGCCTGGGTTGCCCGCCTGCGGCTCCGGGCTAGATTAACTTTCAAATGAGCCACTGCGGCTAGAGGCCTCTCACTGGGGCTCTGGTCACGGTGTGTGACCGAGTCATTTTTTTGCTGCAAATTCCACACCTGCTTTTCAGCTCATTAGATGACCAATTTGAATCACTGACAGCATTATTGCTATATCTCTTTCTGTTTCTCTCTTTTTCTTTCTCTCTTTCTCTCTCTCTCTCTCTCTCTCTCTCTCTCTCTCTCTCTCTCTCTCTCTCTCTCTCTCTCTCTCTCTCTCTCTCTCTCTCTCTCTCACTCACTCTCACCCTCACTCTCTCTCCCTTCTCATTCTTCAAGGGTTTTAACCAGCTGCTCTAAAGTGCTATCAAATACCACACATCTGTTTTGACTTCATCAAGCAGCACATGTGATGACAGTTCAGTGAACCGGTCCAAAATAGAAACTCCCTCACCATCATCTGTGTGTTGGGGGACTGCACGTGCTTTTCCTGTTTTGTTCAGGCAAGGCGTCCTCCAAGACCAAACCGTTTACACCGACTACAGTACAGTACAGACTTGTTGACAAGCTTCTTATAGCTCTCTGAGAAGGATGATTATTTGTGTTAGACTGCTGTCCAGGCATGTTCACTGTCATTTGAGATGGTTGTTGGGTGGAGATTTGTCACTGGGTGAGCTACATTTTGTATGTTTAATTTCCGGTTCCCATGCCAATATTTCATACCAAGACTGCGTCCTTCCAATACTAGCCAATAATATTTTGTATGTTGCAATGCATACAAATGCATATGTCAAATCCAGTATGACCAAATACCAGGATGCCCTACTAAATCCGGTTGCATTTTACAGTGTGCAGGCCAGCATGCTTTTTGGGCTGTTTTGACCCACAATCCTGTGCGAAGCGGAAGATATGTCACATCGACTGATCGATGGAGCAATGACAGACACTAGTGCAAAAATGTAGCACCAACCATTTAAAAATGTTGGGCTATGGACTGCGACGGATGTAAGAGCAAGAGGGTTAACGTTCACGGCGAAATGTTGTGACGAAGTAGTGAGATGGCATGTCCCAATTGTATGCATTCTGCATGCAACAGTACGTACTTTGTAAGGGCAGCTTCAGTACGAACTAAAAGTAAAGAGTATGAGTATGCGATTTGGGATGCAGAGTAAGAATGGTGGAGCTTTGGTTTTCTGTTGAGTCAACGGCTTCAAGTTTAGCCAGGTGTTCCAATCATCTGTCAGCTTACTGTAACGAGAACAGTCTGGAGCGATTCATTTCAAACACACACAAAACTTCACGTGCATTCCAACACATTCATTCTAGATAAGTCTTTTTTTGCCTACAAAGCGCCGCTAATGTTTTCATTCTTCTACAACCACACCAGCACTCGCCTTTAGAACGTAGTTTAAATAGATCTTAAGGCTTCCTGCCCATGAGTACTGTGTGTTAGAAAGTATACGTGTAGTTTGTACGATACAAAGTATGTTTGATAGTTTGATACTGTTTGATAAGTAACAGACAAAAGCCTCTGTACAAAAAGAACAACATATTGTTTCGGCTCAGTTGTGTCATTAAACAAATGAATTCAATGCGCAAAATAGCTCTTTAATACACAGCCATTTGTGCTCAGGTTGTTTGTCTCCAATACGAAGGATTGGCGGAGGCCATTTTGTTGTATCTTCACCCTTTGGTCCTGTGTGTTTCAGGTAGCAGTGAGGCACTCACAAGATCAGCGTTTGGACGGAAAGCCTCTTTGGGCTAGCCTGGCCTTCAAAATATACTCACAAATCCACGCTTTAAGTGGCTTTAGATTAGAAGTCCAAAAAGCTGCATATATTACTTAATAACTTGGAAAGTGATGGGATCTTGATGAATGTTTTTCTCTTCGGAAGGTTTGTTAGGAGATATTGATCTAGCTGGGGTTGATAAATATTGACTGTTGTCTTTACTGTTTGCTAAATCTATGAAAACAAAAAGACTTAGAAACGAAGAGATGAACTATGATGTAATTTGTTGTGGGTGAAAACTAAAAACACTTTTTGTTTCCTTGTTTGAAAGTTGTGGAGGTTGCACTTCTTAGTCATAAATCATACAAATATGGTCGAAGATTTGTTGAAATCGTCTTCAAACTGCTAAATGTCCCTGTGAGATTTCTCGAATGAGCACCGCTTCCCTTCGACGGCAGCAGTAGTTTCCACATCTGTTCCTTCACAGTTCACAAATGACACACAAACAAGCCTAATATAGGAGCTGCGCAAATACACTGCGGACTGAGTTGCACTAGTCCTCAGCTCATTTTCAACAACAAAGCCTCTGAACATTCAGAAGAAAAAACACAAGGTTATAGATTTAGGAAATCAATGAAGTGTACTCTTAATTACTTTTAATAATAATAATAAGCTATTGAAGGAGGTTTGTGGGAGTGAGAGTAAAACAATAGCAGTATGTTTATATTGTGCTAACTCCTACTCTGTACCAACATTAGTCTGTATTGCCAAGCACCTTAAAAATGGAAGTCCAATTACCCTCCTTACTCCACAAGGTAAAAAGGTGTACAATTGAAGCATGCGAGAGAAAAAGAGAGAAATTCTGCAGATGGGTACACCCTGTGTGATGTTTACAAGATACGTCAGAGTAGGATTCTTTACTATGGTAATCAACATCTAACATGATTGGTCATAAGTTAGGAGTTATGCTTTATCCAGAGCTAGATGTACTGTATGTGGGAGGAATCACGTCTGTCCACCACAGGAACATTTTAGAAACCGATATTCTTTGTGTGTGTGTGTGTGTGTGTGTGTGTGTGTGTGTGGGCAGTGATTGAGGTGATTGTAAAGACCCCTTCAACACTTCCTCTGTCCAATCTAACGGGGACGTAGGGGTTTTACTCTAAGTCCACTTGACCGTTCCCTCTCCAGTCTATGTACCGGTAATTCTAAAGAGGTTAACAGTAATCATGTCTCTCTTTGATTATGTCATCTAATTGAATGTTACACAAACACACACAGCCACTCAATATGAGTGTCTGTGTGTGTCTGTGTGTGTGTGTGTGTTTGTGTGTGAATGTATATATATATATATATATATATATATATATATATATATATATATAGTCTCATGAATCAACAGATTTAACCCCATCAGCTTTTTCTGGACGGAACCATCTTACACCTCTTAAATTGTACTGTGACCGAAGTAAATGCGTGTAATTCCAAACAGAAATGTAATGGCTCTCTGTCCTTTTCGATGACTCACTCGGCAAGCAGACAGATGCAGCCTCATTGAAAATGCCCCCCGCCTCACCGCTTACTCTCTGTGGAGACTGAAAGGAGAACACTTCACTCAGATAATGTGTGCAGCTGGCCTATTCCATGCCAAGCTATTACCATAGCGACATGTTCAGCAGCATAACATGGATCAGAATAACCCTCGTATAAGTATAAAAGAGGGCCATTGTAAAATATTTTTCCAGCCCTGTAACAGTTAAATTGCGTATTGAGTATTAGCTAATTGATGAGAGTGTACAATGTATCAGAACACTGTAGGCTTACTGTATATATTTATGCTTGTGTATATAATCCATAATCACACTGTGATTCTGCAAATTTGTGGGATCTGCCTGCATGTTTTCTCTGTTTTGAGTGACTCTTTAAAAAAAAAAAATGTTTTAACGCAGCAGTGTTTCAGCACAGCCCTCCCCGTTGAGTGTTTTAATGAAGGTACTCTCCCTATGTCCCTCTTCACATTTTCACTGTCAAGAGCTCTGGGTTGAGAGGCTTGTCAAAAGGCATTAGCCCACTTTCACGTTGCAGAAATATGCTTTTTAAAATGTATTTATATATATATATACAGGTGCAATCATATAAGCATATTGACAAACCAAGCATGCCTCATAATTATTCTTCCATTCAAATTCTAAAACTCCATGTATTTCTGTGATGACAAAGGACAGTTTACGCACAGATAACATGCTAATCTGCTAATGTCTTCGACAAATTAGATTTTAACCAATATAATTAGCTAAACTGATTTCATGATTGTATTAGCCCAGAAGGTGCATTTAACCTGAGGCCAGTTGGCGACCCTGTGTGAGGTGAGCTTCAGAATGGAGACCAATGAAGGAGCTCCATTGAAACAGGAAATATACTAGCTAGAACTGCTATCTTGCATTGCCGGGCGAAACAGTGTCAAGCATACAGATTCAGGGCACGTGCTCCTGAGTATCAACCTGACTTCCCGCGCCCCTGACCACTAGAACTAGGCAACACCCAACCCGATTCGCCTTTGTGTCCCAACTCCCAAGACCATTTAAGTACCTAACCAAGGGTGTAGTTCCGGCTCTGAAAAGTGAAGCCTTGTGGAAGTGCCTTAAACCTGAATTCTTTCTAATGGCCAGCAGGGGGCGACTCAACTGGTTGCAGAAAGGACTGCGATTGAATGGAAGTCTATGAGAAAATGACCCTACTTCTCACTTACTTTATTACACCAGTAAACATTTTCCTTATGAGTTTATGGTCTCAATCGCTAATTCAAGTCTTTTTTAATACCTCATGATGTTCATTATGTAAATGATGGTCCCATTTAGAGTAAAATAGACGATAAAGCAGGGTATGCTTTGGGGCGTGACTAACTTGTGATTGACACCCCATTTTCTACTTTGCTGTCACTGTCACAAAGTTAGAATGATTTTATTTTTTACCATAAGTGGTTAACTTAACGTTACACAGTTTAACGTTAACTTGCCCTCACTTCTGGTTTAAAAAAAAGACGAAGGCAACGGCCGTTGCAACCAAGATGGCGATGGCCAAAATGCTAAACTAGGCTTCCAAACGGGAGTCCACTTATGATGTACTGTCAATGTACCTAACCAGACACTCCTCCATCCTGGGACCCCTGCACTTGTCCACATCCACACACTGGAGAGCAGTACATTTGTTCATTTAATATCACAAAACAACAACAACAAAAATGTACTTGTTGATGTGATTATTTTGTGACGCCTTGTAACAGTTTATCGAGGTTATCCTAATGTCCGTTGCATGCCCATAGCCTTTTTGGAGTAGTACGAGCAAGTGATAGGTCTTGTGTTATGAATGCGCCCCAGAGCACTTCGCTTTGCAGCCCACACTACTTATGAGAGCGGAGGCTTTGTTGAGGAGAATTGAGTCGGGCTTCAGTTCAGACGTGCTGTCAGTGTAATCACCGTGCATGGGTCTACGCTGGAATTTATGCTCTGAGCTTGGCATGACCATGAAATACATTTAAAGTGAATTGCGAACAGCTTGAGTTTGATAGTTTTGTCATATGCAATAACAGATGCCCTTGTTTGACCAACTTATTTGCATTTATTTTTTATACCTTCTACAGTTAAAAGCACTGTTTGTGTGTGACTTTGGCTAAAATGTGCCTGCTATATAAGAGTAATGCTATGTTATACTGTATAATGACATTGCATACTCCCTGTTGAGAATTGACTGTAGCAATAAAACACCGTCTCTTAACACGTTTTGATTGTTCTACAAGAGAAACTACGTTGCAAAACAACTGTGCTACGTAGAATCTGGAGTTGCAGCAACCTTTCCCAAGTGTGTGGCAAAAATGTTGCTGTCCAAGAGAGGTGTAAATATTAAATTCATAAATATGTTTTGGTCACCACGACACAGAGTGACATGCAACCCCCCCCCCACACACACACACACACACACACACAAACCCATCGCCCTCACTCACTCTCAGAGGAATAATGTTATGACACAAGGCCATGGAACCACTGTGTAATGTAAACGATGATTTTGAAGTCAACCAGTCACGGAGCTGTCTGGTGCCTCTGAAGTCTGCTGCGAGAAACTCAATGCCCTTTGATATCCTATACTTTCATCTCCACATGTGCTCCCTGGTTAAGAATCAGGCCATATGGCAGGTAGTGTGTCAGTGAGAAAGTGTAAGTGTGTGTATGGCTGGGGGTGTATGGGTGGGTGTATGGTGTGTATATTTGCATTTGCATGCTAATACAAATGGACAGTAAAATATACCGTGTTGTATACATCTATGGTGTGGAACTATATGAGTCTGTGTGTGTGTGTGTGCTCATATGTAATCCTTTGGGTGTGAGGGAGGGTGTGCATATGTGTGTGTGTGTGTGTGTGTGTGTGTAAGTGTGTGTAAGAGAGAGAGAGCCATTCCCCTACAGAAAGGTAGTGTGTCTGGGGCGTGGCGCCACGCATGCAGGCCCTGGCTGCTGGAGTTACTGTGACTATGCTGACGCTCTCCTTCTGACAGCGCCGAAATATGGCGTCCCCCAGAGAGGCTGCTGGGTAATCGGATCAGCCAGCCGTGAAATGGATGCCGGGATGGCGGGCGGCGGGCGCCCAGGTGGGACGCTCCTCACACACTCTCCACAGCTTATCTCAACGAGAGGCTGCCTCACCGTGTCCTCCTCCTTTGGGCCGCCGTCGCTCTTTCTTTTCTTTCGGTTCGTTCATTCGTCAGTTCCCTCGCTCATTCATTTGTCGTTGGCGTCGAACGTGTCAGTCGATAGGCGAGGGCTAAAGTGTGGCCGTCCTCTGGATGTTGAAGTCTGAGCTGTTGTTCAGAACGCCCCGTGAGGGAAGGGTGAGAGTGAAGGCCGGGTCAGCAAAGAGATGACTTGTAGGGCCTTCTCTGAGACACCGAAGGCCGGGTCAGCAAAGAGATGACTTGTAGGGCCTTCTCTGAGACACCGAAGGCCGGTGTTTAGTGCTCTTAGCCATAACGTAATGAGAGATACGTGCCTTTTCTGTACTGGGAGGTAACATGTGTGTTCCCCCTCGATCAACGAAATGGTTTATCTGGTTTAGACCTACAGTATGTACTTGGTTCGACCTTATCGACAAATCAGAATGAACCATGTTGTTTTCACAGAGCTGAACGTAGTAATTTTCTGCGTACAGACCAGCTCAGGGATACTCATTAATAAAATTGTACTTTGAACATTCCCTGGAGTCTCCCCCTTGTGTAATTGGTTATATTCTGTGATGATGTAAAAATATCCATTGCACAATCTGATGATGTAATAATTCGATCTCCTATTCTCTTCTTGTACGGCAGCAGAAAAGCATCGAATTTAAAGCCCTTAATCTGATCAATATTTTCCCTCCCTTCTCACTATCTTCCTCCTTCTCTTTTCTCCTTCACACCCTTATTCTCTCCATCTTCTCCCCCCTCCTTCATTTCTCCTGTCTTTATCCCGCCCTCTCCTTGTCTCTGACGGTATTCCGATGCCTCCGTAGGGACCCCAACCGTTCAACAACAAATTGGAGATTTATGATTTCTCAGCCTAGGTAATTTGTCTCTTTGTCTTTAATTATTCCCCAAATAATGACGGCACCACAGCAAAACGCACACAGACTCCTCACTCAGCACCAACTTGCAAGGAGAGGATACATAGCCGTGGAAGGAAGGTGTTGAGCCTCTCCATCACAGTGAGTTTGATCGATCTCCAAAGGTTCAGAGGCTATTTTACTTTTTGACTCATGGTGTCTGGGAGTTAGGTGACATTACATCAAGATGTTTTAATTAAAACTGCTCTTACAGTCTCGGAGACTTAGTGCTACAAACTTTGGCCAAACAAATCTTCCGGATAGGAGTCTGAGTATAGAGAGCAAATGGAAAAAAACTAAAACGATGCTATGTTCGAGTTGGTATGGGCCACACATAAGAGCATACCTAAAGAGTGGTTACAGTCGAGCCGCGATGGAACCATTTATTTTCTCACCTCCTCATATGAAGATTAGCATTTTCACACCCCACACATGCTTTGGGCATAAAGCGTCCTCTGCACCTGCCACCAGGGCTCAGCCGAGCAGACAGCCCAAGCGCCCATAATCACCCCTATTGTTTTCACCTGTTGGTTTTGTTTCCTATTTAAGCCTGGCTGTTTGCTTTCCTTTGTTCCAGTATTGAATCTATGTGGCATCAGAGCCCGTGACGAATGGAAGTAAAGCCTATTACGTTTTCCTCACTGAATCTATGGAACAACTTTCCTTTGTTGACCACTCACCTGAATGCACCCACCTCTCGGCGATTGAGTTCTCCCTTTCTCCTGCACCCCTCCGCAACACAGAACACACTCATTTCCACAACAAGCCTAGGCTGGGCTAGCCTGGGCTAGGGTCAACTATACTAGTAGTCAATGGGGTGTGTATAAACTGGGATCTACAAAGCCTCCATCAGACTCTAGCATGTTGGAGCTGCTGCTGAAAAGCAGGAATATAGACCTCAGCAAGGATTATGCGGTGCCAGGCACAGCTTCAGTAAAACATTCTTGAGTCTCTCTTTGTGTTGGGAGTTTGGAGCAAAGGGTGGGAGAGGAGCGTAAAGCGAGGTCTCCTGCAGACTTTTAATGGAATGTCAAGGTCTTTGCCTCTGGAGGCCGATGCTGGTTGTAATGGAGTGTGAACGACTAGAACACGGCCCTACCCTGGGGTCGTACCGCGAGTCAGGGGCTGGCACACTTCAGTCAACCAATGTCGTGACGGAAGGTTAACTGACTTTCCGTCACTCGACACAACAAAAATCACATTCATAAAAATTTTAATTCTGCTGACTTTTGTTTGGGAAAATGCCAGAGCGGTAAGCTCAGGCACCACATGGAAAGGTAGAGGTGCATGTCTTTTCTCTTCGTTTATTATTTTTTTTAAATATACATGTCCTCGTGGTTCAGTCATTCTCATGGTATCTCGGCATGCTCTCCTGGTCAAACAGAGGCGGGGAGATAATGGAGGGCGCCGTCACATGTCAGCCGCTCGCTTTGTTCTCTGCCGACCTCAAAGAGAGACGAGCGGGTGGAATAAACACTGTTTGAAGAAAGTGTGGAAAAACCTTGAGGGCCTAAAAGGTGTTGTTTATTATTATGAAACTTTAACCACTGATGCTGTCACTCTTATCTGGAGACCTGAGGTACACGGTCACAGCTTTGTTCTTGCTCTCCTGCCGCTTTATTGCCTTGAGATTCCTCACTAAACTAACAGTTTATAATACTCACTAAACTAAAGGTTTATAATACTCACAAAACTAAAGGTTTATAATACTCACTAAACTAACAGTTTATAATACTCTTACTCTCTTACTTTAGTAAAATGGTCCCTTTGCAAAAAAAACTGTTGTGATATGTGATTAATATCTCATGTCTACGTTTGAATTGCACCAGTTAATAAATATGGCAAAGGATTGAAGCTACATTGAGCTTCTCATCAGTAAACTTTTTTGTGGGGTCATTATGATGTTTACACAGAACCTTTATTTTGTGAAATCGTGCGATTCCCGTAACCAAACAAAACCTGAAGGGCTAAGGTATTTGATATGTTTCCTGTCTTGTGTACTCAACTCAAATGCACGTTCAAAGTCTTTATTTAAAAGGGGGGGGGGATCAAGAATCAAATGCCCTACACAAGAGTTCAACCAAGTTACTGACACTCCAATCAGGTCACATCCTTTGTTGTTTGTTGGTCATTTTGACCTCAGCTATCTCCGCTACTCATTACCTCCGTCCAAACATGATGCTATCTGGGGAGGGAAATCCCGTAAACCATCGGACCCCTTCCCAGAGCACCCCCCCCCCACACCTCCTCCATTTCCCCTCCTCCCTCCATCTCTCTCTTTGCTGTTGCCAGAACCCCTTCCCCTGCCATTCCTCCGTCCCCCCCTCCTCCCTCCCTCCCTCTCTCTCTGCTGTTGCCAGTCCCCCGACCTTTGCTGGTATCGTGACACCGCGCCGTTGGGTCCGCAGTTAGCAATTAGCCGCCCGATGGCTGGCGTGCCTTGATGTGTGGTAACCGCCCAGCTAACCCAGTGATTAGATTTGAGCCCTCGTGGGGAAGGGAAACACATTTGGAGGATCACCAGGGAGCGCGATAAAGAAGGGGAGGAGGGCAGCTGTTTCAAAGAGAGACACAAGCCTTTTAACAGATGAAAAGAAAAGGCTGGCACGATAAGAGCCACAGATCTGCTCGATGCATGCAGGATCTTTCTAGGTAGCTTATCTTCCTGGGTGGGTTATATCACCAACCCTCCTCTCTAGTAACCTAACAACCATTAGGGGGTTTATATCACCAACCCTCCTCTCTAGTAACCTAACAACCATTAGGGGGTTTATATCACCAACCCACCTCTCTAGTAACCTAACAACCATTAGGGGGGTTATTTCACCAACCCCCCTCTCTAGTAACCTGACAACCATTAGGGGGGTTATATCACCAACCCTCCTCTCTAGTAACCTAACAACCATTAGGGTTTTTTCTTTTATTTGAGGCAGTCATTTTAACGAAGCCTGTATGGAAAACATAAGAGTAAGAGTAACGCTCTTACTTCCCAAAAAGTCTAGCTCCAAGAATGTGAATTTAAAATTTGATTCATGGACATGTTGAAGTACAATTTGGAAAGGCTTGGAGCAGCCAGTGCCCATAGGACCATGCACCTGCACACAGTGGGAAGTCAAAACAATGGACCCCTCCCCTTGATTTCCTGTCGGCCACAGGAAGTTGTGTCAGGACTTGACTCTGCTGACTCGGGCCAGAGGCTTAAAGCATCTGACAGTCACTGTGCACTGATCAACGTTTGTTTAACTTGTGGGATCTTGTAACACGTGTAAATTAAACACACATCACATTGATGCATGCAAAATAAATGTGCAACACATCACACAAAAGACACTTAGATTCGAACACACAAACACACACAAAATCTTGAATACCTTCGCCTTAGACACACACTTAGCTCACCCAACAGGAACGCCTTTGTGTTTTTTTTCCCTTAGTCGAATATAGTCCAACACATCTGTCCTTCACTGTGCAGATGGTTATGTCGGTGTTCGATAGCCCGTAGGGTTTAGAGTAAGTTACATAACAAACCAAGCATTAGTCTGAACAAATCAATGGGGTCCATAGCCCTCAGACTTTGAAACAGCCGCTGTGTGTTTGTGTGCGTGCGTGGCTGTTCAGGCCTGTTTTCTGTGGTCTGCTTGTGTGTCTTGATGGAACGGAATCACTGACAGAAAGCTATCGATCGGCCCCGGCTGAAGTATACAGCAAGGGTACCGAATACTGATCAGCCTGGTGGTTTAACGTCTCTCTGTGGGTCTTCGGGTTAATGATGCGTTTGTGACAGGTCACTGAATCAGGAAGTGGCAACACAGGGAAATGAGAGGACAGGGGTGGGAGTGTTTAGGAAAGGAACATCCCCCCAAGCAAATTGATCTAGAGGGAGAGGGAGAACAATGAGACTGTAACGATGAGACTAACCATTGGCATCCTTTTCCTCCCCGAAAAAGGAAATCCTTCAACAACCAGGGACCAAGATTTAGACCATAAAAATAGTTGTTTGGTTGCTTCTGTCAAGACACTTGCATTGTGTTTAATTAAGGAATGTTTATTATTGACCTGGGCCATATAGGAATATGCTCTATTTTTGTCTTTTGGCATTGTTCATGTTCAAGTCTGACATGGTATATTAAAGGCCTTTCACATGTGTTGCTGTTATGGCAGGAGGAAAGGTTCTTACCATGCTGTATTTAAAGTACAGTGCTGATTTATGGTAATTATATGGATATCCAGATCAATTCTTTCAAACGTTATTTTCATCTTCAAATGTTTGACTAGAAGTTGAACAAAGAAAAATCTTCGATGTGGATGATTAGTGCGCTTGAAAAGAAGGGAGCGTGTTCCGGAACTTGTAAGTTTGAACGGAGAAGTTCTATGCTACTGTTCTTACAACAGTGAAAATGCAAAAAAAATATGCTCAGCCGTTAAGCAAAAGTCCAACTCCTTCAGCGAGGCGGCTGCTACAGTGCCTGACAACCTTGCTAACCCGAGTGCTAAATCCCTCAACAGTTTATATAAGCTGCCATACTAAGCCTCACCCTCTTCACTTTACCCAGCTAATATTGAAGATTGGAGCAAATTCCTCTCCGCCATAACTCACACTATGTTAGCCAAAGTCTGCAGGAAAAACCGGACCGAACATTATCGACTTGTCCATCAAATAGATGACGGTCAATTGATTTTCTTACGGCATCGTGATGTGGGGCTAAATCTACCGAATGAATTGATTATATTACTGATTATAATCCAGACCACCACTGAAAATGTAAATTGACGTGAAGTATTTCATCGCCAGTGCAACTACCTATAAAAAATTATAGGTGATGTGATGAAACAGCATGAGGCAACGAGGTTCCCCCCGAACGGTATGCAAATGAGGAGGACCATGAAGAATTAAAACGGTTAAGAAAAACAATCATGGATAGTCGAATGAACACAAAGTGGATACAAAATTATTCCGATATTTTCAAAAGCCTGAAGAATGCTAATGCAGTAAACTTCCGCTCACATCATGTGTATTTTTTGTCCGTGATGAATATCGAGTTGTGCTCATTACCATTCCCTATCAACCTTGGTGTTGCTTGATTCACTGCCTGTTAATTAAAATATGATGATTAAAAAACATTAGTGGGTTAGTGAATCCCTTAGTCTTTAAAACATTTTCTTTCATGCGCATTTCAGTATACAGCCATACCACAAAAAAACACAATTTGTCTGTAACTCACTACTAGTCCTATGTGTCAAATCTAGTTATTTTGCATCCTGTGCTTCATTTCAGCAGCATTTACAAGGAGAAGACAGGCTCTTTGTCAGTACAAGAATGACAGAAGAGAAAAATAAATTATTTAAACTTCTAGGTTAAAAACAAAACCCTTGAAATGTAGTCACACAATATGAGTAGAATGAGAGACATGAAACAGAATAAAAAAAATGTGACTGTTAATAGTCTTGATTCACTTAGATGGACATGGGCAGGCCTTTTCTCTGCTCAGGCCCATTCTATTAGCTGCTGCACAACTACAGACAAGCCTTTCTTTCAGTTTCTTCTCTTTGTCTTCTCAATTGCTCTCTCTCTCTCTCTCTCTCTCTTTCTTTTGTCTCTCTCGCTCCCTCTTCCTCCCTCCCTATCTCTCTCTCATTTGCTATCCAGTTCCTATCTCTCTCTCCCTTTCTCTCTCTCCCTCTCTCTCCTCTTCTCTCCCTATCTCCCTCTTGTGTGCTCTCCAGTTTCTCTCTCTCTCTCTCTCTCTCTCTCTCTCTCTCTCTCTCTCTCTCTCTCTCTCTCTCTCTCTCTCTCTCCCTTTATCCCTCTCTCCCTATCTCTCTCTCGTGTGCTCTCCAGTTTCTCTCTCTCTCCATCTCCCACACTCTCAGTCCCTCATTCATTTCCCCCGCTGTCTCAGACAGACCGCAATGTTCATCAGCATGTTGGCAGTCTCTCAGTCAAAGCCTTTGTTACGGCAGACTTCATTAAAAAGCCATAGAGTGGGCAGCAGTAATCTGTGTTTGACCCCTGTTCCTTTTCAACGTCGGGCTGGTTGAACCATTGGGGCGGTTCTGACCCGGCAGAGGAGCCCCATCACCGCTGCTGTGTTTCCGGAGGGAGGCTCGGGGAATTTTGTGGTGGGCAAGCTGGAGGAACTGGTGCTGGGCTGAAAGTATACCACCCAGCCCACCATGTCTGAGAATGCTGTCTTTGTCTGTCTGGCCTTGTCTGATGTGGTCGAGAGACACTTATGAAAACTCGCGCAACACACACACATACGCAGAACACACATGAACAGAACACACGCACATAACATGTTGGGCATGAAACGTTTTTAGGATTTACAGTAATGCAATCATACGGCTATACTTCACTGGGCTGTAAGCCATTAAACTTCAAAGTGAGGGAAGGACTCGTTGCTTTTTTAAATTTACCGTTTTAGTCTTCAAGGGAATGGATAACATTGTATAGATCATGCTATGGAAATGAACCTGCTATGGAAAATTACCTTTATGAAATCTCATTGATATTCTAGGCTCACGCTATGCAATGCAATATCAACAGTTATTATGCTACCTAATGGACACTACCCACTCATCTGGCATGTATTTTCCCTCAAACTGAATATTGAATTGCATTTGTTAATGAGAGCAGGAGTAAAGGAGGTGTGTGTGTGTGTGTGTGTGTGCAATGCAGAGGGCATACATTTTTATCAACAAATATAAATATTATGAGGCTCCATTTCAATGCCTAAAGGGTCACCACCACACACACACACACACACACACACACACACACACACACACATACACACACGCACACCCTTACCCCCACACATAAAACACACATAGTTCCACTTGGAAGTTTGATTGCAGAGTTTGATGTTTATTGAAGCGTCTGTTTGCCTCTTGACAGAGGTGTATGTACTGTATCTCCATCTATTCAACTTTGACCTGTATAATTTAACAGCAATATTTATCAGGTAAGTTGTTTATTTGCAGGCCCTGTGAGGTCAACAGAGGTTTTGCCAGGACCTCTCTAGTTCTATCGCCTCACCTATGTTGAATTGCAGCTGTAAAAGAGTGGTCAGATCAAGTTCAGGGTTTGGTTTAAGATGCTTTCCATAACTTATTAAAAAGATAGGGGTTATTGGAGTCATACAAAATAGATCTGGGATCGTCAATAAGCTGTTACGGTCAAGGGTATGCCTGATAAAGAATTTCATTATTTTCGAAAAATATTTCAATCAAAATAGAAGGTATTAAGAAAAAGAAAGAAAAGTGTTTTTATATCAATCATGTAAAAATGGGCATATACTGCAAAGTTTCATAAAGAAAAGGATTTGCCCCCCACCAGGTGAGTGCACTGTTTCAGCCCTCTATTCAAACAAGCTAAGGCATGTCTCTGTCCTCACTGAAACTGTGACGAAGGGGAAAGTAACCTGATAACATGTTAATCTCCCTCGGCAGTACACACTTGCTTCAGCTGCAGATGTTAATCTGTCACTAAACAGTAGATATGGCACCTTCAGCCTCCACAGTCTCAAAATACCGAATTGCATTGTGAAAAGACAGACTGGACGGTTTCACCTACTTTCTGCTGGTGAAACTGCAGAGTGGGAATGTGTTTTTCTTGTATGGGGTCTGACGATTCAAATGAATTGAAATACATAACTGGTGTTCTTTCAATGTCTCTGTTGCCATTTCATACGGTGGGTCCAAGTGAACGATGAATGTCAATATTCTGCTAAATTATAATGATCACTATACAACGATGTGTTTACTGAAGAGGATAAAGAGGTCAACGTGAAAAGGTATGTCTTTGTAATAATGGTATTGATTTACTGGTTTTCAAGACTGCAGGGCAAGAAACCTGATGCCGTCAGCGGTTTCACGTGCAAACATGTTTCACAGGAGATACTGTTTTATTTTCCCATTTGAACACACACACGCACACGCACACGCACAAGCACAAACACACACGCGCCCGCACTCCCGAATGCAGACACATACACAGACACACACATACACACTTAATTCCACTCAGCCCTTCCGCCACATTGGCCTTCAGTTAAGATGTACTTTCTTGTCATGATGTGGTGATATTGGTTCCGGGCTTTTCAGGTTTTTTAGAGACAGGCATGAGTGACTTGTGTTGCAAGAATTCCAATTTCCCTGTACTAGGTCATCGAAACCTGATAAATCTCAACTGCCCACGACAGGCCACATTTTACTACCTAAAGTGTTTTGGAACCGCAACCAAGTCCTCCTGACCCTTGGAACCTGTAGTAGTGAGGCCTGGCATACACAGCTGACCCACGTTATTAGATCAGAAGATTGCGTTTCAAGTCAGTCTGACCTAGCACTGTACGGATAATCACTGCAATCAATATCAAAGCAATCAAATAAGGCCGCAGTACCAAAGCGAGATTCCAAAAAAAAGCCGACTTTATTTTTTTTTTACCAGTTTTGATATGGTGACATCATTCGATAAAATAATGATATTGATATTGATGGATATTGAATGATGTGATTATTTAAACCCTCAACGTTTTTTGTGTGTGGAATCCAATCCGACCGGACAATTCCGTCACTCACTCATGCTCTCTCATAAAGTATTTTCTCCCCAGATAAAGAATAAAGAAAAATTATACCCTAAAGGAAAATATTTCGCCGTATGTGGAATGCCCCCTCAAACAACTGCCCTGTGTGGACAACCAGCTGCATAATCAGTGAGTGCGGCCAATCTGCTTCCTTGCCAATCATACTTCGACTTCCAGGAATTTTCTTCTGGGCCGCTCGCACACGGGAGGTGACCCTAACGGCTCTGAAACCACCTCGTGCATTGTGGGGGATTGTGTCTGTCACTGTTTATTCTGGCCCAGGGAAAGGCGTTGTGTGATGATGGGATATCCGCGCGGCTGTTTTCCTCACACTTTTTCGACATGCTGGAGAAAACATTTAGGTCAAGCATTGTCTTGACTGGTAGGGCCCTCAACCCTCTGTGAGTTCAGTTGAATGTTCAAGAGACTGCTCCAGTGGCGTGCATGCGGAGGTATTGCTTGTTATGTCTATTTTTCATTTAAAAAAGAAAGAAGTTGAAATAATCCAGCAACACATATAAAAACAAATGAGCATAGTTGTTGTGCCAATCCATGCAGTCATACCAGCAAGAACTACTCTTAACAAGTAGCCCATTGAAGGGCTGTGAAAAAAAACTTGACAACTCCTAGGCTTGGCTGCTCCAGCCAATTCTCTGAGACCAGTCAGACAATGCAGTTCCTCCTCAGCGCTCACTCGCTGAAAAACTGCTGGCCAGGGTCCGAATTCACAAAACACTCTTAAGAGCTTTTTGGGGGAATACATTTTCTTACATTTGTTCATAAGTAAGTAGATAAGAATCACATTGCAGTTAAGAAGAAATTACTTGTTGAATGTTTTTTTGAATGGCCCCAGGTAAGTAGAATTGGGTCACTGTGTAAGCCTATTGAATGTCAAACAGGAATGTGCAAGGAGAACGCCACACTGTGCGGTAACGACGGTCGTTAGAAAGAGAAGAGGTTACTCATGGCGCTGTGCAGTGTCTCTCTTCCTCCAACGTCTTCTTTGTCTGTCTTTCTTAAACCTTTAAAATGGTTTTATTGAGTGTGCGACCTACTGTATTGGTCTCAGCGCAGAACTAACCGCAGCTAAACTAATCAGTCACTGTGAATAAGCTACTGTAAAAGTTATTAGATGATCAATACAGGGTCATTTGACATGGGCACTCAAGCAATATGATTAGGCTGAGGCTGTGGAGATGCTGACATCGGCTTTTTTCCTTTTCTTCGTTGTTCCTGTAAAGCACGCTCTTCGAAGGAAGTAACGACGTAGTCAAATGGAATGCACAGCAAACATTCCGTGTCATCAACGAAACCTTAGTCTGATTAAGAACCAGACTGTCTGACCCCCTGACCTCGGATCGAAAATTCCCTTGCCGGCCTCCTAATTGGCAACGATGAAATTCTAACTAACGGACAAATCCTGTTAACGGTGCCTCGTCTTAATTTTGGGAGATGTTTTCGGGCACTCGTGGGCAGCTCAAATGGTGTTGCTATGAGGCCAAGGTCACTCTAATTTCTTACTAGGGCTACCAGGAACTTTCAAACGAATTATTAAGTAGGCCATGAGTGACAGTATCATATATGGCGATTAACAGTTGAGCAAAATAAAATAGCGACCTATATTTAAATCAAACCCTTCAGTAACTCATCTAGAAAATTATATGGGATCAGTCATGGAATGCATGATCCAACCTACTGGCAATCTTCTTGTCAATCCAGTCCAGTGCTACATTGAGTGGTTTCAGCTACAGCAGTTAACAGCCTAAATGCCTCCGATTCAAACTGGTTTCAGCTTGGTTCAGTGTGAAAGGAGTCTCAATGTCTCCTGTCACATAGGTTGGATGATGGGCAAAAAAATCTATAAAAGGAATGAGTCACCTAAGTGTTGCCCTTCAGAAGGAAAGGACTCCAACTGAGATCCATTGTTCTCAAATGAAACTTCTCTATAATAATATGCTTTTTCAACGATGACAAGACCGCAAAGGCTTGCGTTTTTAAAAATAGTTCCCAGCAGTAATGACAGACCTAGAGTAGACTATAATAGACAGCTGCCCGTCAAAAATAAAAGAACATTAAGGTAACTTTTAGACAATGTGTAATATTGTACTGCCAATTCATGTATAATTGGAAAGTACAGTTTTAGAGTTGTAATGACTCGAGTCAATCGACTCGACTTTATTCGAAGGGCTATTTTGACTCGACTCGAATCAGCAAATTAACTATCTCGACTCAAGCTTGCACATGAAAGACTCTACTCGAGTCCCAATTTTTGGTGAATCGTTGGAACTCTGCATAAAATTAAATGGAAGCGTTACGTTTTCAAATCATCTTACCTGTGGTAAACCTGCAGTGACCTTAGATGCTAGCATTCTATCCAGATTACCTTTAAGGTTAGTAAGTTCACCTAACTCTTTACATTTTACTACGATAAACACACTCCAATTAGCCTGGCTTGACATGAAGGAACACCAAAGACAGGATCCGAAATATTGACGTGACTGGCATAATTAGTGTTTATGTGTGTGTGCGTGTAAGGGTGCGCGGGTGATTGTGTTTGCGCGTGCATCTGCGTACACTCTACTTCCTAGGCCAATTTTGATGCATAACCACCTTGCCTTGTAAATGGTGCCTGTCAAGTTAAGTATGCTCGTTCTTCATGCTTTTGCTCAAATATCAATATGACATTTACATAATTCCCCATCATCATTGAATCCAATAACGTCTGGGCTGACGGATGGAGAGGCAGGAGTGATTTCATGGAGGTATGGAGCACAAGAGATTTTCCCCACGAGAGGAAAGGGTGAGTCTCGCAGAGTTGAAAGGTCAACAATGGGAGATGACGGAGCAGGAAAGGTTGACGTCGAGTAACAACGCTTATCAATGTTGATGAGAGGGTGTCAGAGAAATACGCCGTAGAAGAAATACCACATTTAGGGGGAGAAAAATATGTTTATTCGATTTTTCTTATTTCAGTGTGAGACAGAGATGCTGCCTTATGAGATGCCGTTTGTAAAATCTTGCACGTTCTGTTATCCTGCAAAAAAAAAAAATGCACAACAATTTTCAACTGTCCCTTTTTCCCACCTGGGGGGAGGAATTCATATAAATTCAATGTTAATGCTATTATAATATAATAGTATAATTGTAAATGTTAAAGGTTAAAACCAGATGCAATTGCTAAATCTAAATGTGAATGTTAAATGTAAAGGTTAAATCTAAATATACATGTAAATGCTAAATGTTAAACATAAATGTTAAATGTAACCGCTAAATGTTGACTGGGATCGTGGCCAAATACCATATTTGCTGTGATACTTTCAAGTCCTATACATTTAGATTCAGCATTTACCACTTACATTTAACATTTACATCTATATTTAGCATTTACATTTAGATTTAGCATTAACATTTACATTTAGCAGTTACAGATCTAGTGTTACTGCAGAACATCACTCCTGAAAAAGTCACTTCTTGAATTTACATGAGTTCCTCTAAATGTGTGAAAAAGGGAAAGTTGAAAATTGTTGTGCATTTTATTTTTTTTATGTTTGGCAATGCTAAATGTGCAAATATTGAGCAGGATTACAGAACGTGCAACATTTTACAAACGGCACCTGCCTTTGCTATAAAGGCTTTATCGGGGAGCTGTGAAAATGATCAAAAGTGAACAAAGTAGCAGTTGACCAGTTAGAAAAGCTATTTCCTACCCCTTTAGCGGTAGTCAAGCCTTTGTTAGGGTGGCCTTTCTTGCCCGGGGGGGGGGGGGGGCTTCATCCAGGTCAAAAGCCAGACTTTACACTTCCGTCTCTGCAAAAGTGAGCGAGAAGGGCTGAAGTGGTTGAATCAACCTTCCCATATAATGGAGATTGGACTTTCCACTCACCTGCCTGACAAGCACTGGAGCACACAGCTCCTTGTGGAGTCCCGTCCTCAGTAGCCGTGCCCTCCAACAAGGACAACACTCTAGTCAATCGTACCCATGATTTATTGAACGATACGTGAGACATATCGAAACGGCACCCGGAATCTTGGGTCGGCCATTGAAAAGTGCGCCATTAGTGATTTTCAGGCTGACAGATTTCAAATGGAGAGTGACAGAAGGACAATGTGCTGGTTAAGATTATCTTCCTTTCATTCGGTCTCTTTCTGTTTCTCTTCCACTCTCTCACTATCTCTCTCTCTCTCTCTCTCTCTCTCTCGCTCTCTTGTATCAGGCTGAGAGGAGGTTTGATAATGCTTCATTTGAAAGATTCTCTCTCTCTCTCTCTCTCTCTCTCTCTCTCTCTCTCTCTCTCTCTCTCTCTCTCTCTCGCTTTACTTTCCCCTATCGATCCCTATCTTGCTTTCTTTTTCTGAATCACTTTGCATGCGGGTTTGCATTTCCCCTTCACTATTTTGCTAGCAGTGCGCATTCTCAGTTGTCAGAAGTCTGTGGCTTATCTCTTTGACTTATCTTTTGCTGTCACTGCAAGTTTCCTTTAAAATCATGACTGGTTCTTTCTGAGAGAGAGAGAGAAAGAGAGAGATAATTCGTAGGTGAACAAACAAAAACACAGCATTGTGTTTAATAATGAAAGAAAATGCTCTGAACAATCCATAAGTCTGGTCAGTGGCCATAATAATAGTGATCATCACAATTGGCTATTGTTGTTAGCATTATCATAGCATCATCCTCATCATGAAAGACTTTCTATATCATTTAAAAAATAGTTTTCCCTAATTTCCCTAAGTTTTCTTTTCCAACTGCTTTCTGCTTTACAACATCAGTCCAACCCGGTTTTAGTTGGACAATCATCTGGCTTTGATCGGTTGGAATCTCTCTCAAAGCTTTATTTTGCGTTGAATACATCTCATTTAGTGTTCTGCTACCTGTTGCACTAAAACACCTGCCTACAGACCCCATGAGGTCCTTGGAAGCCTCCTAATGCAACGATCCGGTCAGTGAAGACGATATGGAATGCGGTTTAAAACAACAATCATCATTTGATTCATCAGTAACGTTTTTCTAAGAAAGGCTGTCAGTCGGATTAAATTAAGGTTACTTATATCATCCTAGCTTTGTAAATAATCTTCGTCAACCTTTGGCTGGGGAAAAAAAGACTTTCTTGCTTCCACAATGAATAAGTTTGATACCTTCATACAGGCAAACATTGGTTCCTCCAGATTACTCTTTCCAACGCTACAATCCATTCAATCACTGGGGGAGTCTCCTCTTGCTTTCACACACACACACACACACACACACACACACACACACACACACACACACACACACACACACACACACACAGACACACACACACACACACACACACACAATCAAACAAACACATGATCACAGACAAACACGCTCACACAATCACAGACACACCGCTTACTCACACATACTGTAATCTCGCACACACACACCCACATACACACTCACATACTTTATAAACATAGAGTTTACACACACATCGAAGGATCTTAACGGCCAATCAATATGCTGTGTATGCTTATGGATTAAAGAGTCTTACTGTGGGGACCTTGGATGTGAAGGCAGGTTATCAATAGCTTCTTATCATTAACTACACTCCCCTCAACTGTCCACATACATTTCATGGAGTTGTTAAATAAAAGTTAACGGGGGGGCGGGGGGGGGGATTGTTCTGATGGGGATGTGTTGGAGGGTGGGAGTTATAAAATGGGCGAAAACTTGTGTATCAGATTTTGCCTTTTTTGTTCCCTTCATTTCTTTAAAATAAAAAAGATATATAAAAAAAAATATATACAAAAGAATGTATTAGATAAAAGTTAGCCGATGCAAGGGGGACAGGCAAACAAACTTGTTGTTTTGAGCTTACCCAGCATAGATCTCCTAACCCAACAACTTAAACTGAAGGTTCACAAGGTGTGGACATTAGTGCCAAGATGATTTCAATGGACTTTCAAGGTCCGTATGGACAAGGATATGGACGACAAATGAATAGAGAAGGACTTCCAGGTCAATTACAGTAATACGAATATCACTAGTTCACTTAAGGTAAGATTACAGCATATACTGGCACAGTGACGGAACATCAAGCAAACAAAGCCTTAGTAAATACATAAAACCAAACACAGGAAGAAAGATTAGGTGGTCTGGGTTTAGATTTCGTCACCCAATGTGTTGTCGAAATCTGTATGAAATACCTGGGGAAAAAAAGCCTTTTTAGTTCTTTCTAGTTCCATTTTTTGGGTTTTAAAGCTTTACTTCCCTGCTGAGACTTGTGACTGCAATGCAGCTGGCATCATGGGAATAGCAGTGGTCTGGTAATCTATCACTTCCGAGGGTAACGGGGCCTGGAGAGACACCCCGCTGAGTGTGAAGCCACACGCTTAAAAGCTTCTGTGCTCTGCATCAAGATGGTGCTTTTCACTGGCCCGTAATGTGACATCCAAACCCTCGCAAAAGACAAGGCCTGCCAAACAACGTGCTGTTGGAAAAGCGACTGTAGCACGCTCCACATTCCAACTTTAATCTGCGCTTTCATCATTGCGTACTGATAATTCCAGAATCTACCTTCGCTGACATTGAGGTGATTAATGGAGTTTGTCTGGAAGCTTTCTCGTGCCTTGGGTAAATGTTACACGGCACCTCGAGTCACTGTTTCAACAAGGGCGGTGTCACAGGAGATTAAAGTGGGTCTACTGAGGTGGTGGCCGGCGTGTTTTTTCTTGTCTTGAACAGTGGAGTCAGAAAACATATCTCACAGCAGTGTATGTGTACCACACACACTGTTATTTTCCACTCCACAATTCTGTGACTGTTCCAGTTTTCAGTTTAAAAACAAAACAAGAATAAGAAATGGCTGCCGGTAGATCCTCAATATGCTAATAGTTATTGAAATTAAACAGAAAAAAAGGGTTGGAAATCACTTCTCAAGAGTTCAGTGACCCGAGCCTGGGTTACCATGGCGTTGGAGTGTGAGTGTGGTGCAGTTAGGTGCGGCTCCTGGCGGACACGGTTTGGTGCGCACCAGACTCACAAAGCCAGGTCGGCCTTATCATATGAACGGAAAAATGAACTCAATGACTAAGTGAAAAGACATTCCTCAAACATTATGATTTGATTGGATTAAGTCGTTGTTGAAGGATATGTGGATCAAGATTATTTTATTGTTTATCCTTGCCCCCCCTCCCCCTGTCTTTTCTTGGTCTGTGTCCATATATAGGTGTGGTGGTGTTCTGCTTCATAACTCCCTTTGAAACCACACAACCAATCCTGTCCCTTCCCTACACTATGTTTCTCACCCGTCAAACTGTCTCAACAAAGATAATAAAGATGATGATAAAATGGGAAGATATTTGGGAAGGACTAACGGCCCACTCCTATTTCAAAAGAAAGATGAAAAAAAACCAACGATTACATTAACAAGCTCCCTCATGCCCCTGATCCCTCTCCTCTCCTCTCCTCTCCTCTTCTCTCCTCTCCTCTCCTCTCCTCTCCTCTCCTCTCCTCTCCTCTCCTCTCCTCTCCTCTCCTCTCCTCTCCTCTCCTCTCCTCTCCTCTCCTCTCCTCTCCTCCACGCCAGCGCGCTCACACGTTTCTATAGGTGCACTACCGAGAGCTTACTGACCGGCTGTGTCACAGTCTGGTACGGAAACTGTTCTGCCCACAATCTGGACAGAGAGTAGTGACAGCGGCATAGCACACCATTGGCAATAGTCTCCCCGCCATTCAGGACATCTGCCAGGCCCAGAGTATCATCAAAGACCACAGCCACCCAGCACACAGTCTGAAAAACATGTGTTTTTCATGAAATCTGCTTCAAATTCTCCATCTCGGCACTTTTAACATTCAAACCTTTGACTGCCTTGAACAAGGCTACCTGCCCCCCCCCCCCCCCCCCCCCCCCCCCCCAAAAAAAAACTCAAAAACTTTTTCTTATTGTTATGACTCTCAATAAACTACCCCCTCCCTCACTCCCTCCTCTGCAGTTCATTACAGCTACATCAGGTATCATGGTACTGCTACTTTCGTGAGAGCGGGCCTCAAATCAATACACTCTGTCTGAGGGGTAGTTGTATCAGCAATGTGGCTGGCATTGTCTGTGACAATAACAAGAGACCGAAAATAGCAAAATGGAAACGAGTCAATGGAATGACACCACCTCAAATCCGTAATTTCACAAGCCATTGCCCTAAAACAACCTCGAATGCTCTATGCAGGCAATTTACGTCTAATTCACTCTGATCGACTCAAAAAGTAATATGCCATGGAAATAGTCCGTATTATAGAGTTTTTCCTTGCTGATAGAATCTACTGCCGTTAACATATGAGATCCACATTCAACAATTTCCCGCCACAAAGCCGATATGCAACAGTTGAAGGGAAGATTGGTGTTGTCTGTCTCCAAAGAAGGGAGAGTGTATCGTATTTTCAAAGGGGGACCCCTTGTATCTGCACAAGAAAGGGCTTGTGTTGTTGTAGAGAGTGTGAGGTTTCATAGGAGGGGTCCGGCGGCTGCTGTGAGCGTCTGCCATCTCCCGCTCTGACGTGTAACAGCTGGAGAAACAAGACAGGCAGTTTCTCAACAGGAACACAGAGCCATTTCTCTGCTAGAGAGAGGACACTGAGGTAAAAAAAACAAAAAAAACTCCTTCATGCCAGGATCTGATCAGCTGTGTATGTTTGTGTTGTTCTGTGGATGTGTGTGTGGTGTGTGGTGTGTGTGTGTGTGTGTGTGTGTGTGTGTGTGTGTGTAGAGTGGACCAGATTTTGCATTTGTTTTAAAGGCAGGTCTTCTCATGAATCATTTGCACCTCTTTGGAGTCTTTATTTAAACTGACATATGATATGGACATAAATAAATGAGTCCTGTGTGTGTGTGTGTGTGTGTGTGTCTGTGCATAAAACACTGGGATCCAGGCTGAAAGCTGAGCTGTATAACCAGTCAAGGTTGTTTTATGTAACGTGACTTCCACTGAAGCGGTGAACTTGAAAGGAAGGAAAACTGTGAGCAATAAATATGGCCTTTAGCTTGTGTGCGTGTGAGGGAGAATGTGTGTGTGTGAGGGAGAATGTGTGCGTGTGTGTGTGTGTGTGTGTGTGTGTGTGAGTAAGAACGATATAGTGTGTGTGTGTGTGTGTGTGTGTGTTGTTTGTTTGCATGAGAAGATTGTCTCTGTAACCCTCCATTTCAGTCCTGCAATGTAGACAGATATTAGTCCATAAAAGGTGGGCTGGTGGTTGAGGTTTCATGCGGTCAACTAAAAGCTGTGCAGGGCTGGCAAAACAAACAGTTGAACATCTGTGACTTACCTTCCAGCTGGTTCACTTTCATGCTGGGTGTTTTCTAGAGACTTGGAAAATGTTGCATATATAATAAAATAACATAAAAATAAACAATTTCTGATCCTTATTTTATCTGGTAATTGTAGTAATAATTGCTGTCATAAACATATACAATATCTGTATGGCAAAGGAACCATGTTTTTACATAGTTTTATTAAAACTTCAGTACATAGAAAAACGATATAGGCTGTACATTTGCTTGAAGAAATGTATTTTGTCATCCCATCAGCTTGTACTGCAGTTCTATTAAATCAAATGATGGAGCTTTTGACCGATGCTTGGAACTCCTCCAATGATCCAAAGACTGATCCAAGGTTTGCATTTGTATGGTGTACCCTGCTTTGTTTGGGACTGTGCTGGGCATCATGCCCAGTCAAACCTATTGTTACAGCAAGCAAAGTTCCTGGTTCCATCTTTTCCGGAACCCTTTGCCGGCGCAGAGTATCCGGACATTCCAAGCCTGGTTTACATGTTAGTTCAGGATGTGAACAAAACCTATAAACAATGTATAGGCTTTTTTTTGGAGGTTTGTCAATATTACAGGACTGGATATGTCATAAATGTTAGGAATGTGATGTTGGATTTATAACACATCAGTTGGAAAATCTCCATACTGCGATGTTAATTTAGATTTTCAATGAAGTTCTTTGTTTACAGTATTGCACCAATAGAGAAAACTAAATCGTAGCGTTGATGTATGCTGCTGCATGAGCGTGTGTGCGTGTGTGTATGTGTTATCATTAGTGTGTGTGTGTGTGTGTGTGTGTGTGTGTGTTCTTTTCCTCGGGAATTAGTTTTGTGTACAAAGACGAGTCATGTTGAAATGTCAAGCCTGTTGTTGTTTGCAAGAGGAGAGGCTCCCACAATAAGGAGGAGGCTTAAGACGTTTTAACCGGAGCATGGCTCCATTGCCGAATGGCATTCCACCCTGCCTATTGTCTCAAGGCAAAGAAGAAATGTGTGTGTGCGTGGGTTTGTGTGTGTGTGTGTGTGTGTGTGTGTGTGTGTGTGTGTGTGTGTGTGTGTGTGTGTGTGTGTGTGTGTGTGTGTGTGTGTGCGAAAGTGATAGAGTGTGAGAGTAGTTAGGTGTGCTGAGGAATGTGTCAAGGGTGCGGTTTCAGTTGAAGTTAAGAGGAAATGCCTACAGGTAATGCTTTAGCTGCAGTAGTGTGCCAGCAGACGTGAACAGGCTGGTGGAGTTGACACAGCAGGTAGAATGTACACTGGTATTCTGTACCATTACAGTGGATACAAATACAAGCACTCTTTCAGGGGGCCAGGTCCAAAGATTTTATAAGTCAGTTTCCTTACAAAACGTTGATCAAGCCTGGGCCCATACACAGTAAAATGTCGGTATTTCAAATCTCACACACAGCAGTGAAATTGGGTTCCTATACATTCTTCCTACAGTGCTAGAGGGGGAAGCCCAACCCTAGAGCCTTTCAGACTTTTGCTAACGGGAGCTCAGCGGTTGCACAGCGTGTCATCAACTACGTGTTTAACCTTTGCAATAAACCGGCGCAAGATAAAGAACCATTCAATATCTAGACATTAGGCACACACAAACAAAATTATTGCTCACATTGTCTAGTGCGGCATAGACTCATCTGACACCGCTGTCTTGTTGACACGGAGTGGATTATATCGGCCGCCGCGGAGGACAGGTAAATAAACCGTTGGGAATCTATCCTAGGAACTCACTGGCGGCAACTTGACAAACTGATGAATCTCATACCATATTTTCCAGAAACTCCAAAGAAGAAAGTCCTATCACTAATGTTTTACATTCCTTAAATCACGTCGCAGGTTGTGACTTTTCAGCCAGCCAAAAAGAAAAGTTTGTGAAGCAAAATGTAACAATAGGTCTCCTGTAGTTGCTGGTGGCATATATTTCCCAAAAGCTTTTACCTGTGAAAAGCAAAGTAATGAAATACTATGCAATTTAACAAAGGACACCAGTGCAGACATTTCCCCTGGAATTCATGTTAATGGGTAATTTTTTTTTTATCATGACAGAGTGCCGTCTCTCAGTAACGAAACCCACTGAAGTGTGCTTTTCAATAGCAGAACCCAGCAATGAAAGATTTTCCTGCACACTCTCCTCAAGGAGGGAATGTTTCGAACCCCAAATCCATTTATTTGTTTACCAGACATTCTATTTGGCTGTTACCACGACAACCACTGTGGTCATTGCCATCCATCTACATAACAGTACTAGTGCCAAATTGAAAGGCTTGTGTTAAAATAGTGCCATTATGGCTTGCGGATGTCAATGTCTACAACAAAATATGGACAACTCTGCTTCATACATCAAAGAAGCTGGACATATAATGTAATAACTTGCAATTTGAGATGTCTCTTGAAAACCCAGTGAGATACATTTTACGAGGACATTGCCAAATCTGTAAATTTTTCCATACACTATTTCAGAGATACATGAGTAGACAGAACTTCTGTGTCTATCTCGGGCTCTTAACAGAGAGTAACTGTTGCATGCGTTATATTGAAGGACAGTAGGGCAAACTGACATGCCTCACTATGTAGGACAGTCCAGTAGCACGCTAAGGGTGTTGCGCTATAAATCTAAGCAGATGGACTTATGTAACAGAGTCGGTGATTCAGTGATCTCACTGGTATTGGCTGGGTTGGATCCATGGCTGGGAAGTGACATATCCTGCTATTCTTTTATTTTTTCTCTCATGTATTTACATAACAGATGGCATCACTGCCAAATAAAGGTCATTGTGATGCAAAGAACAGAACATTTTATCAAGCTAAGGATCAAAGGATGTTTTTCTACTGGAATAGGCCTAGCGCAGAGCTTGTATATATATTTTTTTTTATCATTCACACTTTAATACATTGAGTTGCTCCATAGCCAAGCCTGAATAGGGCTCCCTTGCTAAATTGTTTACTTTAGAGCCACATAAAAAATTCTAATGGGAAACGGCTAGAATAGAGTATTATGTAAAGTAATAATATAACGTTGGCATGGTGAAATATCTGACCTAGGGGAGCATTAAATCAAATAAAGGCAAACATTGGCCACGTTTCTTTGTCGTTTGGGAATTGAAATATGGGGGATATTAGTGTGCGTGTGTGTGTGCGAGGGAGACCTAGAGATCCTATAGTTTTCACTTAGACTGAAGTGCTTTTATCGTTTTATCGACCTTCGGTTTTGCGTTGGTTCTGTTGATTTATCCTACCTGTATTGCGCCACCTACTTCTGGGCGTGGGTTCATTTTTGGGGTAGGTACTACGAATCGGTCTACATTTCCAAACCATATTTCCACAGAGTCATCTTTGCGCCGGGCCCCTGGGGCAGCCTAGAACTTTCCCTCTGGACACGTCTTACCTACTTCATTCATTCTGAGTAAATTATTTATTGTAATCTCACGGTAGGCCACACCACGAGGCTCGGCTAGTTGGCTTCATGTCAATCACTTTGCTGATGTCATTGTTTGGTATGACAAACATCCCCGCTCTGAAGGCCTATTTCATACCTGCGTCTGCATAGTCCGAGTTCCCACACTTTGTGAAGAAGTACTGCATGCCGAAGTCATAAACGCTTCCCGTGACCTTACACACCACACATACCAAGTGTGATGCAAACCATTTCAGTTGAGGCTGGCTGTAAAGTACTTCTGACGTTCCAACCCTATTCACACCTGTCGATTGGTTTGAATGGGGGGAAAAAAGAAAAATATTAATAACAGTAATTGTTGAGAGAAATGCATTTGCAGTAATGGGGATCTGATTATAGGTCGAGCATATGTTCAGGTTTATGTATCTTACGCATAAGTCTCATACATAATTACAATCCAATTAAAAAATGTTTCAGGACACATGTTGTACATTAGCCGTGCTTCCATTCAAATACATGAATATAATTAATTATTTATTTCCGTTTTTTTCTAATTGCATATCTTTAGAAATTATGTTTACTACTGATATAGCAGTTAAAATATACACATGTATAGCATTCAGTATCTCATTTAACAGGCGTTTTTGGGCAGGCGTACCGATTTTACCTCAACCACGTGAAGGAGACAAAACGTCTAACCAGAACGTCATCCACTGAAAATTAACTCAGTTAAGGGGTATTATATAACGCAGCAGTGAAAATATTTTTTTTTGCTTACATTGTTCTATTAGGTAACGGTGCCCCTGACTCGTCTCAGCTAAACTGGCCTACATTTGATACCAACAGACGACGGTAAATGGGAACTCCTGTCAACCAACTGTCATGTCATTCTGTCGATCCGCGTGGGCTGCCAATCTTTGGCAACCGTTCCAGAAACTTCTCCATCGAATTCTTAGTGTTGTTTCCGGTGCCAACCGGAGGACAGTATTTCAGAAAAGGAACATTTGGTGCAGATTAAAAAAGAAAAATGTCACGTTAACATGGAAACCAACTGACATAGTTTCTAGTTCCAGTCGATTGTCCTGGTTTACTTTTCACTCTTACGTAACACTGTCTTGGTGTTTACAAGGTTGGCATGTTTTGCTCTGGTCTGGTCAAACTTTGGACGAATGTCGGCATTACATCATAGAACTGTAGAACATTGCAGAAAGGTCCACATTCATTGAGCTGTTATTATATTGAGTAGTAAAAAAAAAAAGTATTGTGTTCACAAAACACTGATGCTACGCCGCCATACCAATTAGTTCCTGTACCTTTTAATTGCTATGCTTTAAAAGACTGCCACCATTAATAGTTATCTAAACAAATGTACCACCCAAAAAATGAAATAAAAAACGACACTTGCTACTGTAAAGTATAGCTAGTCTTGTTTGTTCATAGGGAGATTGGGGAGACCGTAAAGCCAGGCCGGTCATGCCGACCTCACCCACACAGGAGTAGCACCGCAGTAATGACGGAATAGAAACACTACGGCACGGAAGGAGGCAGGCTAGCTTGAAGTGGTGATCACACCGTTTTCCCTCCAGGACAGCTGCTAGGTTTGCGGTTTGGGAATATGGATATGAAATGAAAGTTGTCGAGTTCATTCATGTATAACCAGTTAAAACGGGCACAACTTAAAACGTATGCAGTGCTCCTTGTGTTGTTAACAGAGTTGTTAATTTGTAGTCAGCCAACATAATATGGATGTCATTTTCTAAGATACCAAATTTTATTATACCCTACCAAAACATGCTGCCTTGTCCAGTAACTGGAATGACTATGACTTTGACACAACTAACAAAAGCAGACTTCGTAGGTGAGGTATTTTTTTGAAGAAAATGCTTAAGTTGAACATTTTCAAGGATAAGAGCCAGTTCTTTTTACGTCATTCATGTGAAAATTGCTCAAACGCTGCAGCAAAAAGCTTTCCATCTTTTTCTCTCACATATACAGTATATGTCCATTAGAAGCTACAATTCAATAGAAAAATGAATGTACCCTGTGATGCAACCAACAAGAAAGATGCATTTACTGCAAGTTCAGGATGTCCAAAGAGAGCCCATCAAAGACATCATTCATGTTATGTACCTCAATCTGCTCTCATTAAATTTGGCACTGGCAGATATTATGGAATAGCAGATTTGAATCCGACAAAGTAAATAAGTCTGACTCCGAGCAATAAAACAATTAGGGGTTAGACTGAGACAGGTGTCTTATTTTGCCAAAGGTTCCTGATTAAGGGGATACATTACATAGATAAGCCATTAACAATAAATAATGTCAATAAGCGCTATCATGTAACACACCCCTATTGGACTTTTCTAATAGTGTAGGCGTGTTTTATCTGTAGACCAGGAAGTCTGTCCGCCTAACAGAAGATGTTAACCTTTGAAAACGACATCCATGGTCTGTGACTTAGCTCTTGTGGATTGGAGAATGTTAACCAAATAACTGGGGAAAGGAAGGTTGGAAAAAGCACTGCAACCTTTGTGCTGTGTCTGTTTGTGTTCGGTGTGTGTTTTTCTTTACTGAGGTATTGTATCAACTGTGGCAATCTAATGCACTGCCGCTTTTAAGAGATGTGAGACTTTATTGATTCCATGGTAACTGGGCTTGACCTGGGGGAAATTGTTGTTTATTGCCAATATATGTATACTTCAGCATCCATGTGTGTTGGGCTATATAGTCCATTTATTTCAGCCATCTGAGACTGTCTGTATACTCCAATATGCACCATCATATGACATATGAATAACGATTTTGTTTGCTCCCACGACTCAGTACTGAGTCATTGAACATGAAATTGGCGCTCATTGCGTAAGATTGTGGAAAGAAGGCCAAACTGGGAAGTAAGCAGATACAGAAATATTACTTTATCATCAGGATGATTTAATGGAAATTTAAACATATTTAAAATAGAACTGGTCACAAATGTACAAACCAAGCAAAAAAATATCAAGTAGTTCTTTTTTTTTTTTTCTTTCTTTTTTTTTTTTACAATTCATTAAATAAATAAATAGAATGTAATAAGTTATCTGATCATGTTTGCTGTGAAAAGTGAAATGCCATTGGTCCTTGACGGCTTAGTCACAGGGATAGAACTATCACTATTGGCTTCATACCACGTCACTCAATGTTCTGATGATGTCACAACAAAGGGACTGGGGGTGGGGCGTTGTAGTTCCAGGCACAGTCATTGGCTTAAAACTTAGTTCCACCCTTACTGCATTTTCACAGTTATGTGCTCTAAAGCCTCCTATACGATCCAACCTCACCTCTGCCAAAGACTCACCCTGTATAATGAACCTTAGTTATCAACCATTTTCACATCCAATCTCAGCTTTACCACAGCAAGATCGTTCTTGAAAAAACAAACCATTGGCCTCTTTTCATTGGCTGGTTCCAGCCCAGCATAGGTTCTCTTTCAGATAGGATGGATCCCATGTACCTCCATCTTTTTCTGTGTGTGTTTTTTGTTCGTTTGTTTTTAAGCGCTCCATCAGTTCATCCACACCTCAGTCCTAACGTGCACCAATCACAGTGAGTCCAACCCCCCTCCGGATCTTATACACCCCCCCCCCCCCCCCTCCAAAGGACGGACGGACGGACGTTCACTGGGGTTGGCGCGGGCCTCTCAGTTGCTCCGCTGCAGCAGCATGTTCAGCGCGTAGTCCATGCGGCCACGCAGGTCGGCGCTGCAGCCGGTGGTCAGCAGGGTGCCGAGGCTCAGCGTGGAGGAGACGCGCTCCTCGTTGATGTAGGTCAGCAGGTACTCGTCGCTCTGGTTGCACAGGATAATCTTGGTGTGGTCGTGGTAGAAGTTGACCTGTTTCACGGAGGGGGAGAGGGAAGAGCGGTGAGTTTGAGTCGGCGAGGTGAGTGCGTGAGACGGGTGGAGTGCCGTCAGCATGTGAAAGGGAATGAAAGTAAAAAGGTGTTGATGACAAGCAGGAAAACTCGGCACGGCAGAATGTGGAAGAGAGAGGTGAGACAATAATTAAAGAAAGTGCGAGAGATGACAGGAAATCAAAAGCAGTTCTTCCACCCACCATCAACACTTTCTCAACACACAGTGGGACAGGCCAAGACAAAGAAAAACAGGCACACAGGAAATGTAGAGTGTGTTCTTGGAAAGAGCAAGCCAGCCACCCAGGCAGGAATGGTAGAGTGTGTTCTTGGAAAGGGCCAGCCAGCCAGCCAGCCAGGCAGCCAGCCAGCCAGGAAACGTAGAGCGTTTTACCTGGAAAGTGCCGTCGTTGAAGAGCATCATGAGGGCGCGGTCTGACTTGAGCCACTGCAGCAGGTAGAGCTTGGGTTTCCTGGTGTCGGTGATGTTGGGAAGATCCCCTCCCTGCAGAGACAAAGACGATGGGGACTGTGAGGACAGAGTTTCTACTGCGGGTCATAGCTGCTTTAGCAGCTGCTCAAATACGGTACACCTCATGACACTGCTGCACTGTTGAGTAACATATGCACTAGATATAAATATATAATAATAATAATAATAATAATAATAATAATATAAATAACCCAAATAATAACCCAAAGAGAGAGTTGCAGAAAGGTTATCATATAGGTTGCAACTTAGGACGGGCTTTAGCTAGCCAGGTGGTCTAACACAACTGACCTTGAAATGTCATATATTTCATACCAGAAAAAGAAAAAAATATGTATAATACCGTCATATTACAATACTCACAACAGCAGTGTAATTCCTTTAAGATTATAATCATACGCAACAGTTTAAAGTGTAAATGAAGGCCGTTTTCTTACGTCCATGAGGTTCTCCTCCATGTAGTGGGCGAAGTACTTGAGGATGGTGACCTGGCCCGCAAAGGGTTCTGGTGCGTCGTCAGTGCTGAAGATGGAACACTGAGCTAGTTCAGCGTAGTAGTGGATGGTTCTGAAGAGAGAGAGAGAAAGAGAGAGAGAGAGAGAGAAAGAAAGAGAGAAAGAGAGAAAGAGAAAGAGAGAAAGAGAGAAAGAGAAAGAGAGAAAAAGAGAAAGAGAGAAAGAGAGAGAGAGAGAGAGAGAAAGAGAGAGAAAGAGAGAAAGAGAGAGAAAGAGAGAAAGAGAGAGAAAGAGAGAAAGAGAGAAAGAGAGAAAGAGAGAAAGAGAGAAAGAGAAAGAGAAAGAGAAAGAGAGAAAGAGAGAAAGAGAAAGAGAGAAAGAGAGAGAGAGAAAGAGAAAGAGAGGGGGGGGGTTACAGTTAGAGATGACAAAGCAGTGGCAACAAAACAGTTAACAACGAAGGGGGGGGGGGGGGGGGGGGGGGCAGACTGTGTTTGTTCTACTTATGTAATTTCTATAACCATACTGGCTAAACAATGAGCACGTGAGCTATGAGCATTTAGGTGAAAGATCCTTGGAACACCGGGTCCCATCATGCACCGAGATAAATGGCTCTCTGTGTGTGATCTGAGCGAAGAATGACAAGTTGCCCTTTTCTTTGAAGAATGTCCTCTCATGCCAAATCGACTATTCCCTTTGAACCTCATTCACACTTAATCACGTTTAAATGGAGTGGCCTTGTCCTGCAACATCATATCTCGAACATCATATTAGCCGAGTTACGTAACTCCGCTGTGTTCTTTTTTTTATTGTTTATTTTTTTTTAAATACAACAATGCTGAAGTGTCTTATCTTCAGCGACAGCTGGCGGGACTCACTTTTTGTCCGCCAGCAGGCTCATGTGGGTGCCGTTGTTGAAGAGGACCCCTACGGTGTGGTCCGAGAGCTGGTAGCCAAAGCCGTATTTGTTGGAGTAGTCCACCCACTTGGTCACCCACTGGAACCCACTGCTGCTAAGGCTCTCCTTGGGGACGTCGTCCACTGGAGAGAAGAGGGACGGGAAAAAGGTAACTAATGGCTCCTCTTTTGCCATTTTGAAGAACAGGCTAAAAACTTTTTTTTGGGGGGGGGGGGGGGGGGGGGCTGATTAAGCACCCTGTTTATGCTTGCTTAGTTTTAAATATTTTATTTCTGTGCTTTACCTGTGGCCATGTAAAGTTTCTTTGAGTTTTATGAAAAGTGCTTTTAAGTCAAATGAATAATTTTCATCATTATATTACTATCATCCATAGCTACTGGTAATCCATTTCCATTCATTTAAATGCATGTCTTTTTTTTGCACTACTGTTTTAAGATACTAGAAGATGACAAAATGTTATATACACTTTTATAATTGTAATAGTATTTTATACGGTCATATATAAGTTGTTGTGTGCTACTGTACGTACCTTCTGGTATATTTTCAAGACAACCCCTGAGGACTCTGGCAACGGTGTCAGCCACACTGCCCATTGTACTGTCTTCAAGACCTGTCAGCAAAGGACACATCAAGACCAACACACGCATCGCAGTAGCACCACATACCCAGACCCTGTGGTGACTCATCGCCTTTCCCCCATGAATACCAACGAAATACATTCGACTGAGTATCTCTGCATCACTTCACAGTAAGGAAGGGGAACGTGTGAGGTGGTTGAATCGTAGTTATTAAACTGCTGCGGCTCTACGTCTTGTATGCTACGTAAAGGGGCGCTCTCTGTATCGCTGAGTCACAATAGCCACAGAAAAGAGAGGGATAAACCCTTTCAAAATGCTGTGTCATGCTCAGTCTAGACTCCGGTTCGCTTACATTCACTGCTGCTGCTGCAACTGCCCAGTGTTCCCCTGACGATCATTCGAATGGTGTCCCTCAACTGCTGCTTGTTGCCGTTGGTAACGTTTTCTTTGACGGGGGCTACCGTCCGTACTGCAGGGGCAAACGGTGGCTTGGCCTCCTGAAGGGGGAAAAACAGGTGGAGAACAACAGATGGGGAAAAGGTTACACATGGATAAGACATCTCTGAAAAATAACATAGGTCAGAAAGACGTGTGGTCTGTCCGTCAAAGTCTTTTGACAGGCCGAGTAAAATGAACGGCCAGAATAGCTTTAAAACGGTTGAAACTTTTCATTTCCTACTGCTTTTTTTCTTCCTTGACTTTTAGGGACGAGTATGAAGCGGGACAACATGTATTTGAGGCAATCTGGATTCAGTGCTTCGGGGTACTTCAGGCTGTTGCCATGCGGGTGACCGTATGAAACTGTCAGTCAGCTGACAGAGTGGTCTAGCAGACTAACCTCTGAGGCTTGTCTGCTACAAACAGGGTGGCTGATCGACGTCTGCCTCAGGTCCTTCCTCAGTCGGTTCATCTCCTCCTCCTCCCTGGCCATCCTGTCTGGGGAAACGACAACAGACCACAACGGTTAGAGACACAGACCACCACCACCACCGGAAACATCAGTCGTCTATTCTCAAAGAAAAACACTTCCTCACTTGCTTTTAAAATGAGTCTCACTAAGAAAAACGGTATATTTCCACAAATTTAAATAGATACTATGCTATTGCTAACCTGACAAAAAAATCCCAACCAAATACATCAGTGGCACCATAGTCTGTTGGTTTGAACACTGTTGGTTGCATCGGCAGCAAACTATTAAAGAATTCCAAGAAGAGTAAATCAATAACCTAAACAACATGAATAGCGGCCACTTTGTCATGGCTCATTCTCCCATTCACACACTTCCAGGAACCCTTTAGGAGGTCTTGAGTATGTCAAAGCGCTTACTCAGTGTCTCCAAGTACTTGGCTTTGTCCTTCTTGCCTCCTCCAAACAGTGCGGCGGCGGCCTTCTTGAAGAAGCTCTTTGCGGGGCTCGTGTGGTGGAGGTCAGGGGCAGTGTGGCAGCAACTGGAGGACAGCTTGTCTGGGGTGAAACCCTGTGGTTGGGGGGTGGGGACAGCATTCTTCAGGCTCCATCATGTACGCATGTAGTCGTGTGCCGATATGTCCATTAAAATGAACGACACGAGTCCGACACTATTATCAGCATACTGATCTCTCACTCTCACTCTCACTCTCACTCTCACTCTCACTCTCACTCTCACTCTCACTCTCACTCTCACTCTCACTCTCACTCTCACTCTCACTCTCACTCTCACTCTCACTCTCACTCTCACTCTCTCACCTGTGCAAAGAAGTCGTGTCGAAGGATGTCGTCGAGATGGGGTCTGTCTGCGGGGATCTTGGACAGCATGCTGCTGATTAAGTGTTTTGCCTGGGCCGAGAGGGAGGAAGGCAGGGAGTAGCGCGCCTCGCGGATACACCTGTAGGTCTCCTTCAAGTTGGTGGTCTCAAACGGGGGCCTGCCCAGGAGAATGGTGTACCTGGAGGGATGGGGGAGGCAGGCAGTTTCAAAATAACACCCACTTTCACCTGCCTGTAAACAAGTCAGAAGTCCTGGGAAAACGTGTTTTTGTTCATGAGCTTTAACTTGTTCATCGTTTACTCTGGTTGTCGTGCAGAGATGTTTTAGCGCAGCTGCACCAAGCTGTGTGGAGCGTCTTTTCGTAAAGCAAACAGCTCCTTATTTGACTTGAGATCCCTGAAAAGCTGACGTCCCCTGTGCACAAGCTAGTGATTACGCACACAGCCCAATTGCTTTTAGAGACTAGCCTGTAAAAACGCTCCACCACACCAAGCAGCTGCAGCTCGTTTACCCCCATCACCTCCGACGTTACGATTCGCACCCCACAACCAGAGCCATCGTCGCAGAGTTTAGCCATCGCCTCAGACGACAGGCTCCCAACAACGACAGACATTTTTGGGGGTGGGGGTGGGTGGGGTGGGGTCAATTTTACCCCACCGCTTTAGAAGCGCGCACGACAACCAGCGTTCGTTTGACGTTGGACTTACATGACACAGCCCAGGGCCCAGACGTCGGACTCACAGCCGTGACCCTGCTTGTTGAGCACCTCGGGGGACAGGTAGTTGGGTGTGCCGCATATCGTGCGCCTGCGGTTCTCCACCGGCTCCAGCTTGGCTGCCAGCCCAAAGTCCCCCACCTTCAGGTCCATGGACTCGGTAATGAAGAAGTTTCCTATGAGGGGAGGACAAGGGGGGAAATGCATGTAAATCCCAAAGTCTTTATTGAACACCCAACGCCGTAGAAAACACTCAACAGTAACTTGTCTTTTCTCCGAAAAAACTACAGACACATATTGAACGTCAAGCAGCTTACAAAGACATTAATGGTACGCCATTTTCCTTGAATATTGCAAAAGGGAATACTGAAGAAGGGCATATAAATATAAAAGGTGTACCAGTGCTTTTTTTTTTTTTTTTGCTTGCATGCCTGTAATTGGTTTTGGATTTAATTGACTGAGCAAGCATAGCTGTGATGTCAGAAGGTGGGTAGGGAAGGGCAGAATTGTCAATGAGAAAAATCAGCCGGGCCTTAAAGCATGCAGAGGACACAAATGAGAGTTGGTGGGAACGACACAAAAGGCTTAAGACCACACTGACTGACGTTTTGTAATCGAACATAATAACTTAACACTAAACAATAGGCCACGTCGTTGACTGACTGGTTAGTCAAACTGTTCAACTAGCAAGCAGCTCGAGCCAGCCAAAAAACAATGGTCTCTTTGTTGTAGACGAAAAGCCAGATCAAGAGAAAGGACTGTTCAATATTTGGAGCCACGCAGCCTCTTGCAGCAAGGCGACGTGTGGTTAAGCATTAGAGACGATTCTTAAGGCAGGCCAACCCACCTAGTTTGAGATCTCTATGCAGTATCTCCTGTTCATGAAGGTACCTCAGGCCAGACACAATGTGCTTCAGGTAGTACCTAACCTCTGGCTCTGTCAGAACCTTGCGAGCTTTCAAGATGTGGGCCAGCGACTGCAAGAGAGACACACAGACACACAGACACACAGACAGTAGATGACGTCAGTAAAATATCAGTAACCTTGTTAAGATGAGTTTAAGGGTGCACATCTTATTGAATTTAGGAAAACATATTCAATCAACATCTAATGTTTGCTGGATTCGATTGACTTAATCATGAGTTGATTGGTTTAATTTATCACCCTCTGAAAGTATATTGGATGCAATGTGTATGATTAGGAATATATGAATCTACCTAATCCAGTGTGAACATTGCCTACTTAAACCATATCTGTAACACAAGGTGACTGCATCCAAGGAAAGAGGGCAGGTGGAGGGGGCTGTGGTGGGTTTCGCTGCACTTACTCGTCGACTACAATATTCCAACAGGATATAGATGTTATCTTTGTCTTCGAAGTGGTGGTAGAAATGGACAATGTGTCTGTGATGCAGAACCCGGTGGAGCTCAATCTCTCTGTCAATCTGTGGGAGAAAAAAATTATTAATCTTAATATTATGTGTTGTTGGAAAAATGAGCATTGCTGTACACAACAATAGGCTACAAAGGATTTCAATTGGGAGAATTCCTGCAGGTGACGGTCCGTTACGCGTAGCTTACCTTTTCCCTTTGGTGCGGCTTGGAAACGCGCGTGTGCGGAATTATTTTAGCAGCGAAGACTTTGCCTGTCGCCAGGTCTGTGAATTCGTAACATTTGGCAAACCCTCCCTGTGCAGAATAGAAACACAGTAGGGGGTTGATAGATCTTCACCAACATCAAAAATCTCAGCAACAAATAAGAGCCGGAAAGTATTGTGCAGGTGGTAATAATGGAACTATAACAGATTATATAGGTTCAAATGAATGAAAGACTAAAACAACAAAAACAGACTGCATCTTAGAGCCCCTTGACCATGAAAAGAGCCCAGCCTGAAGACACTGACAGATGCATTGGTTAGTTTTCACAGAAGTTGGTCGATTTTTACCTTTCCGAGAACTTTTCCACGGCAGTAGCATTTCCCTGTCGAAGGATCTGTAATAATCCGTGACAGTTCTTGTGTGGCTTGAACATGCTCCTCTGATTTCTTCCTTTTGATGTCGGAAGGCTTGTTCAACGAGTGTTCACACATCTTTGCGTTGCTTGAAGGTTGGTTAGCGATAGTCCTTAGTATATCCATTCTCTGTTTGACAGTACATGGAATCGTTGTGGGACACAAACCTGTCGTGCAGAGCTTTTATAAAGAAGGGTCCGCCCCTACCATTTTACGTCACCAGCATGGGTTCTCAACAAGTTAGCAATTAAGCAGCGTTGGACAAGAGGACTCCAAAGCCACCCATATCTGTGTACCATCAAACCCACGCATTGGGGAACGAAATGTGTTATTCTGCTACTATTTTAAAGACTGTCGATGGCCAATGCATTCAAATAGAGTACGCAGATCGATTGAACTTTCAAGATGTTCTAGTCTAGAATCTCTTGATGATCATTCATAAGACAATGGACATGGAATATGATGGAGAAAAGGTATTGTGCTCTCATTAAAGTGGGATTATTCAGTATGGCAAATCATATTCCCTACTCTTTGTTACACTTTACAACTGAAACAGAATGAACCAGAGCCCCTACTCGCAGAGGGAGCGCGTTCCCTGGTGTACGCAGAGTTGTCTAGTTCTGCTCATTGGAGGCCAATCATCTCCAGATATGAGGATTCAGGCACCATCTAGTGGTAAATATAATGTACATCTAACTGTCTAAAATGCCAGCCATTAAAACACTATCATCACAATGTCCAGATAAATAGATGTTGTTCATTTTCTTTATTCTTTACACCATAAAAAGAGTAAGTACTGATGTACACCATTGTGAAGAGGATGTGTACAGACTTCCGTTTGTTTGCTAGTGAGAAAACATCTGAGAGAAAGGTTTATTTTCACACCTCATACCTTTCGCCCCCCCACCCCCTCCCCCCACCTCCCAGTCAAAAGTAGCACAGTCAAAAGGAAATGGAGGACTTGCAATCTCTGGTGTCTTTTTCTGTTTGTAAGTGGCCTGAAGCCAACATATTTCTTCAGTTTAGTCTAAAGTGTGACCTGCTATACAACAGGTGTAACAATATTTGGAGAAATGTATATTTTATTGCAGCGAGTGCATCCAATATAACTGTGCTACAGATGTTTTTCTAACTAAACAAAATAAGATTTCCACAAAACTAGGTATATCTATCATATTATTTACCAAATATTTGAGTTGAATTAGTTTCATAGAGCACACATATAATTTGCATGGAATTCATGAATTGAAAGTTCAAACCTACATTAAATACTTCAGACAAGTAATAGCACCTAGAAAATGATTGCAGTTTTTTCTTGTAAATGGCATGATCACTTCTACCACCCAAAAAACAATGTTTTGTCATACAAGTGATGGGTACACATGTGAAAACAATAGCTGCATGCATCTACAAGCTAAATAATGCTTTCAGTATTGCAAATGTAAATGTGGACTTTGTTGCATTTCAAAGGTGGCCACAGGATGTGCATTATTAGCCTATGCTCGGTAACTGAAAAAAAGTCCCCAGACGATTTTCTTCTTTTTCTCTTTAATAGAGGCCCGTTTCAATTTATCACCTCCTCAGAAACTCTTCGTTTCCTCATTCGACTGCAACCCTTTAGACGCTGTCCTACACAGGCTGTCATGTCATCTAACTGCACCACCGACTGTGGGAACAACTGCTGCCCCCAGGCTACCAGCCTGACTACTGTGGTTGGGGCACTCATGGCCGGGTTTGCTGTGTTAGGGGTAAGTGGCGGGGTGGCCTACTGGTGGCTTCGTTACCGCCGGCAGGGGCCGTTTTTCTGGCGTAAGGAGAGGAGACAAGGCCAGCCAGCGTCGCCTCTACCTTGTCCCAAGAGAGGTGAAGCACCCCCGCCCCCACCCAGGTTAGAAGCCGTGTCCGTGTCCACAAGGAAGGCGTTTCCCCTGGACGACTGCGGCGCAACGTCTACGGCACCCCGAGACGAGTCTGGAAGTGAAGATGAGAACCTGCGACGGTACAGGCTCGGGAACGCACAGCCCCGGAGGCGTACAGAGTCTGAGAGCGAGGACAGCGAGAGGGCCTACATGACGTTTGACGAGGAGCTACAGGTGAACAACATTTATGCCAACTATGAAGGCAGCCCTGATCATCGGTGGAGCAGCCTTGAAGACGACTACATGGTTCCAGATGATTAATTTAGGGTTCTCGTAAGGGATTGCCATTTAGTGACTTTTCCACTGAAGAGTTCTACTGAAATGAAAAATGGATGCATTTTATATTTGCAACTGTGTTTCTATTAGTTCCATTATTTCAAGCATGACCAATTAAATCACAAAGATTTTGAAGGTATATATTTTAATTCAAAACAATAGTTTTGAAGTGATGATGCTGTTTACCACGTTTAATAAAGCAATTTCAATGTTATGTATTTTTTATTTCCTTGAAACTTGAGTGAGCAGAAAGTGACAAAAGAAAGGATCGTGCAATTTCTCTAGTCTTCACTATTACTTTACTGTTCAACTGTAATAGCGTTCAGATCAATGAATAATGAGGGTTTTCACAATAAAGTGCATTTAAGTTTGAGGAAAGAACACATTTAAGAGTAAAGTCTGTGTATTTGCATAACTTGACTACTCACAATTTTTCTATCATTATTTAATGTTTTCTAGGCAAAGTAGTGGTATTACGACCATTTGCCATATACATATACATATATATATACACACATACATACATACATACAGTACTGTGCAAAAAGTTTAGGCAGGTGATGTTGTTTTGAAGGCAAAGGGTGGTCACATGAAATATTGATTTGATTTAGATTTTTCTTTGTTTCATTCACTTCGTGTTTTGTTAACTTTGTAAAGTTTTGCACAGTATTGTGTGTGTGTGTGTGTGTGTGTGTGTGGGTGTGGGTGTGTATATATATATATATATATATATATATATATATATATATATATATATATATATATATATATATATATATATATATATCATAATAAGGGAAAACTATTGTGGTTATGCACGTGTACAATGTTTCTACGTATCCTGACGGAATCTTTACATGTACTATTAAGATAGCCTTGGGCTTTGCTTGCAGACTGTGCACATGTCATAAGCCCACGCCTGGTCTAACCCCGCCCCCTCGGAACAGGTGTGTGGCCAATGAGAAAAGGGGAAGCGACAGACCACCACTCTGGCGTTGACAGGAAGTTCTCTCTGTAATTTCTCCTCCAGAACATCCATCTGTGGAACACAGCCAAGGTGACATTTTTACACAGCAAGCCCAAACAGAATTGGGCTGGTCTGGTTGCTCATTCCTTCAGAACTTGCGGATAATACCAGCGCAGCAATGACGCCACACTTTCGGCAGGGGCACAGGAGCTTGCTAATAACTTCCTAGAGGTGTGTAGATGTGCAGTTGATTTGATACATTCTTTGTATCTGTTAGCTTTTTGCATTAAAAGTATTATCCCGTCTTAAAATGCCCAACAGTCAACCTCTTTTTGGTTGATTTTGGTTGATGCAGGCTAAAGATGGGCTGGGTAAATAATCTTACACAATATTATGTCTAGTCCAACAATCCTATTAATCTTCCCTCAACTTGTTGCATTCAAATATTATTTGTCAATTGTTTAATTGAACAATTTTGCTATCCATTTTGTCTTGTAATGTTTAGGTGGTCCTGCGTTGGCCCTAGAGATCTTTCAATAAAGAAATACATTTACTGCATAATCTATTTCTAAGGACATACACTGGATGTTTTTCAACCTGCTTCTGTTGTCTATTTCTCTCGACATAAGCACCTGAAGAAAAATGGCCGTTAGTTTGCAAATCAACTACCTCAGGGAGTGAAAACTTACCACTGCAGGCCCCAGAAATACAGTCACATTGGTGTAGCGTGATAGATCAGTCTGCCAAAGTTAAACATAGAACACAGCGTTACTTCGGGGAAACGCTCAGCCTTCGTACCAATCACAAGCCCCCTCAACTGTTTGGGACAATGGTTTGAAATCAAATGTGTAGTATTATGTAGATACACTAAAGCGGTGTTTAGTAATGGAGTTGTGAAAGTGTGCCCCTTTAAAAAAAATGCAGTCTTTGATTTAAGCTGATGCGTCGGTGTTCAGCTGCTAATCAACCATTACACGCGCACACACACACACACACACACACACACACACACACACACACACACACACACACACACACACACACACGCACACACACGCATACACACGCATACACACGCATACACACGCATACACACACACACACACACACACACACCTTCCAGAGATCTTGTTTGACAAAGGTGGCCTGGGTGTGTGGTAGTCCTCTCCACCAGGCCCTGGTTCTGGAGAAGGCCAGCAGCAGGGGGTTGATCTCAAACCCAGTGCACTGAAACCCAACAGAGGACGCCTCAAACACCTGCAAGAGGGGCGAAAAAGTACCAAAGAGCCTTCAATTCAGCAGTCAACAACATTAAGTAACTTCAAAAACGATTTATTAAAGACCCAGTAAACCGCAAAGGTAGACGCAGCAGCTATTGATTTAAACACATGGAAACGAAATATTTCGTGAACACTTTTTAAAAGCAATTCATGAAGAGTGATAGCAATCACAATTGAACCTGTCAATTCTAATATGTATTGAGCGGAAATAAACCAATTCCCTCTGGGACCTTCCCATTTTAAATGGACCGATACAAAATGGCAGCAACATCTATCTAAATTCATTATGAAAGTAAAGCTCAGCAAAAAAATCCTATTGTTTTTCCCATATACTTACCAGTCTCCCATCCCCTGACCCCAAGTCAGCAAGCAGACCTTTCCTGCCTTTAAGGAGCCTCATGACATTTGACGTCTGCTCCTTGGTTGATGGCAAATACGGCACCTACAAAGTGCATTACAATACAGTAACTTAGCTACTAAGACGATGCGATTATATTTAAGGCACTTAAGCATTTTAAATGTTTTCAAATACCTGAGTAAACCTGATGAAGCTATGAAGTGAAACGCGTAGTTTTCTATCTATTAATAAAGTTTTTTTTCTTCTTCGTATTCTGGTGTGCACTGGACATTCTATTTTTTATCTTTTTACAATTCACCATTAGTACCATCTTTCTTGGAATGTGACCTTTATAATTCTTGACTTGATCAAAATGCATTCCTCAAAGCAATTTCTTGCCATTCATAGTGTCCCAGGTGCATCGACTTTACTAGTAACCTGCTTAGAGAAACACTATAGCTATAACAACTAAAATAGGGTTGTCGTAGTGGTACTTGGAGAGAAAGACAGAGAGAGAAGGCGGTGGGGGTTTGTGAAGGAGAGAATATTTTTGAGAGAAAGTGAGAGAGAAAGAGTGTGCGAGAGATGATACCTTAAGCCTAAAGGGCACTTTGAGCCCTGGCATACAAAACATGGCCCACACACCATAGACCCCGGTTAAGACGGTTGCAGTGCCCATGTTGAAAGTGCTGCTGTTCTTCTGGTAGAACTGAAAGAGCTGGGAACTGTAGTCCTGGATGAGGGTATCCACAGGGTCCTCCATGGTATTACTAGAATGCAACAGGAGAGGTTTGGTCTGAAAAATACTTTACAGCCATTTCTTATAGACCCACTTAACGATACAATAGGAAGATTTGTAATTTCACTTAATTTAAACAAACGCTAGAGGTCGACACTGTCTTATACTACAGACAAGAGGCTTCAGGTTTGATCCGTTGTTTAAAGCATTGGCAGAAGGCTCGTTCATTCAGTGAAATATCCTGCTCCTAGGATTTGTAATATTACCATAAACGATCTACCTACTCTTAAAATCGGTGTGAACTTGGGTGTGAACTACGAAGTCATTCACAGAGGTAAATAATTGTATCGAGTATCCTCCACCCCGGAAAGGGGGCATGCCTGGGAAATTCAGCGCAAATGATCAGTCAACCAAATTGTTCTCTTCAACATTACTGCCATGGTTTGCAGAAATACACCTTTAACCAACGTTTCATGGAACTTTTCATACTTAATAACAAAATGCCTTGTTTTTGTTCATTTTTTTGGCAGCGCATGATATCAGACCCACCTGAGAACGTCGTGCGTGTGGTTGCTAATCTTTGATTGACATGAGCTACACCAATCAGCTTATTGAGCTGTTCGTCTACATTTAAAGGCCCCGTAGTCAACATAATATACATTTTTATATCAATGTACAGAAAACCCGTAAAATAGTGTACTTTAAGCAATATTTTCCATGTTTATGTGAAAAGTGAATTAATGTTGTTGCATTGCCTGTTTTAGGATGAGCGTTGACATGGTCTAGCCTATTTGCATGGAGCAAATTAATTTGCGAATAATTGATCAGGGCGTATGCAATTTCCCCTGAGTCTATATACTTTTATCACTGGACATTTCCATGTTAGTCTGGGATTCGAATTGGGCGTAATCTTTTATCAGACTTTTCAGTAAACCAAAGTTGACTGCATTTCCCATCAGCCGTCAGGCTCTTCTTAGTGAACGCGCCCAGTCGCGTGCCTTTGCCCGCTCTCCTCCGACTTGAAAGAAGCGGACAGCTCCGTTGCTGAGAGCCAGAGGGCAAGGGAGGCACCGCCGGAGCATCCCAGTGCATCTTTCCCTGTATCGAGCAGCTAAAAAATACATCAGTTGGGTTTTGTGTAGTAGCCTATACGACAGGACGCAACTATGCAGGTAGGCGCATGTTTTTGTATGTAAATATGCTTATTTCTGAGATAAGGCTTTGTAGAATAAATGGCTAAGTGCGTCTGAATTATTTTTAGACACGGCACAGGAATTATGGTAATCAAGTAAATCTGTCACTAGTGTCATCGTGTTCATTCCAATATACAAAGATAAACGAGCCCAAAATCTGAAAATAAATAACAACATTGTAAACCACAGTCTGTGGCTGTCAATGATTTTGAATTGTAGGGTTTAGCTACACAATATAACCGACGAATGTAATTGTGAAAACACATAATTTTAACGATGTTAGATGGGGGTTGGGGTGATTCTCTGCTCAGCGACATGGAAATTCTGAACCATTGCCAGTGTTTTACTGTAACCTACTTCTTAATAACATGATTATGTTGTCGGTTATCCTCGCGGTAGTCTATGTCTATATAGGTATCTGAAATAAATGGCTGGACAAAGCCCGACAAACCAATGGACCCCTAAATGCAGTACATTATGTTTGAGCTAAAACCGATCATGGAATCAGTTCTATGGAAGGGCTTAATGACATTAGAAAAACGTTTATTAAGCCTCATATATCTATCATTTGAATGGTTTAAAATCATTTCTATCTTTCTATTTTCTATTTGTCTACGTTAATAATTTGCTAAAGATATCAGATTTTGCATATAATGAAAAGCCAAGTAGCCAACCCATTTTGAAGGGTTGCTTTCTGCAGGTACATTGAGGATGGCTTTATGTAACTAGATACAAATAACAGGAAGTCACCTAACAACAAGTGGCCTCCTGACACCCACTGTTGATCAAGGCCATTTCCACTTTCATTATCAGAGTCTTATCAGACCACAATAAACCCTATGGTTGTGATGACACTGTCAGCTTGCTTTGGCACTTTCTATAAGAACCCCATCCATAGAAAACCAAAGAGGGAAATGGGCACTACATGATACTGATGAAATGGAGACATTTAAAGAAATGTGGCACTACAGCTATTTATCCGACACTCTTTTCTCTGAGCTCCAGGTTCATTTCCAGTGGAGGTAGAAAGAGTGGGAGCGATATGCCTATTCAAATCATTTTTCCCTACTGGCACCTTGTGGCTTAATTGGCTGCCTATAAAACAAAGCAAACAGATGCAGGAACATTTATTTTTGTGGTTACCCTTGACAACAGGCCGGTTCAGTGTTAGGCGGCCATCTTTGGTGTCACAGTCCAAACTGCCACAGAACCAAAGCCCACTCTCACTTGCAACCCATTCTGCTTTTACGTTCTTTTTTTTTTAATATGCCATTTTTGGGTTTGTTTCCTTCAGATGGCTGCAACACAGAAAGAGGGCTCAGACCAGAACTTTGATTATATGTTCAAACTGCTGATCATTGGGAACAGCAGCGTTGGAAAGACATCGTTCCTCTTCCGTTACGCCGATGACTCCTTCACCTCGGCCTTCGTCAGCACTGTGGGTATAGACTTCAAAGTGAAAACGGTCTACAAGAACGACAAGAGGATCAAGCTGCAGATATGGGTAAAGAGACAAGTGTGTGTGTGTGTGTGTGTTGGGGGGGGGGGGGGGGGGGGGGGGGTTGTGTGTGTTGGTGTGTGTGTGTGTGTGTGTCTGGTTGTGTGTGTCTGTGTGTCTGTGTGTGTGTGTGTGTCTGTGCGTGTGTGTGTGTGTGTGTGTATTGGCCCCTGTTCTTCCCAGTCCATTGTCTGTGTTGATGTGTGTCACCATGCTTAACCTTAACCATGTTAAGGTTTGTTACGATAGTTGTAGTCGTTACAATCTTTCAATGCGGTCTCTTATTTCGCACTATGGCCATTTTGTGGCATACGCTTTGGGTTTGTCTCGTATTAAAAATAGTTGTACAATAATAAAAAATGCTATGAATGAAAATGCCCGTTGAGTCAACGGACTACTATCTGAATGCGTTGTACTGATGATTCATAGTTGTGCAGGTTGTGCAGGGTTTTATTTCATTGGGGGAATTAGGTCCAGTAGGTCAGAAAAGAAAAGTGTTTTGATGAGAGTGTGACCTTACTGGAACTGGAAAACTCTCCTCAGACTTGAAAGTAGACTGCTATGACAGGACGCTTTATCCCAGAGTGGCAAATCCGATATCATGGTACAACCATCATGTCACTGCTCTCTTAAAAAAAAGACCAAGTGAAAATAAACAACAGAAGGGTGCGGACAAACATATTCAATATCAAACAAAGTACATTGACAAATGCTTCATCCAGTCTGCTGCCTGAGAGTTTAGTCTGTCCCTGGGAGCTGATGGCAATTGAGGACACTTACCACACAAACAGGCTTCAAAACGCATGCTGTCAGCCTAATTTCTCTGCAGTCAATGAAGGACTTTGATTCAGTCATGGTAGCTCTTCACCCCTGTAATCAGAAAGGGGAATCATCCCACAGTTGTAATGTGTGTATGCGTGTATGTTTCCACTGCTTACAGAGCATGACTAGACAGAAAGACAACAGGAAGCTTCTTGATCTGTCTTATGACACGTACGTGTGTCAAAATCTTTTGCCATGATTCAAACGTGGAACAACTTGTATGTTGTGTGGAGTCGAATTTGATCTCAGACTCCCTGTCGTTAGCTCTGAGAAAATAACAGGCAAGGTGATCGTTGCTTCCAAGACATGTCAAATGCAAAGTAATCAGTAATCACATTAAATGACCGCCTAGTTCAACAACTTCAAAGCAGTCAAACTAATTTGTTGCAGAATGATTGATTTTGTTGGTTACTACTACTACTACAACTGTACTGCAACTCAACTTGTGTGCTACTGTAATCTACCAACCCACAAATATGTTGGAAGTTCATATGTTTGGCTGCTGCATTTTAATTATTAAATATACATTTAATTACTGTACATTAAAATCTGCTTTTGGTTGGTAAACCCATTTGAAGGCATACAGCAGGAAATGATTGGAAAATCAATAGTTTTCTTTTAATTTTGCCCAATAGCATAAATGTAACAGGTCACATTGTAAGTTTTGAATAGCAGGGGTAACCAATTAGCCTAACCAGCTGAAAATATTGATCAGGTCGCTCAATGTCTCCGCCGAATCAATTGGTACTAAGAAGCTGCAATCGAATGCAATTATTAGGCCTAACAATCCGCCACAGGTTATTCTTTTTGTGCTAGTCTCTTTTATTATTCATTTATTTATGATTTGATTGAAACCGTAAATGTTGATTTACTGTCTGTTTAGCCCTATCAGCTTTGATATCATGAGCCTCATTGTCAATTGGTCGGTTAAGTTTTAGCTGCTTGAAGCGGGATAATAAACTTTGACATGCAGCCTTTTGAAAATATGACGCTCTCTCAAACCCATTTTGCTACAGCCCCTCCATTTGTCTTGTCTTCCTCTCAACACAACCTTCCAGACTCCCTGTACCACCCTGAGGGGGAAAAAATCCCTTCCATTGATGTCCGAGCCATTTGCCACAAAATGGTCACATTCCCATAGCCAGGTGGTGGGCTCACTGATGGAATTATGGTGCCAGCTATTAATCATTTGGCCCAGGATTTATATCTCTATGGCGATGGACAGCTTTTAACATCCAAGCGTAACTGTTCTGCTTTGGGTTATTTCAGTAGATGTGTGAGCTGATATTAGCGATGAAACCCTGTGGGGTTGAGGAATGCTCGATGAGCCGTGTAATAATGGATCAGGCTAATGGCTAAATGATTACGTCATTTTCCCGTAAATACATGTGTATGATATTCCAGCATAATGTTGTTCATTTCCTGTTTTGTAAGAGTCTCCGAGTTGGTCCGTTGTAAATCAAGTGAGCTCCGCACGGGTAATTTCCAGTAATTACAGAACTCAACATCCCCATCGACCTCTGTGATTCAGAGTGACCATGCCCTCCAACCAGTGCATCATCTGATCAAATTAAAAAAGCTCACGACCAAATGAAGCCTCTCCACTGCCGGTGAGCCACTGAACCTTGCTATGCACTGAAACCATGGTAACAGAGATGGATCAAACAAAGGGGCGACAGAGGGAGGGTGGGTGGAGGCAGGCAGGCAGGGGTGTACGATCTGTGGCACAGGTTTAAACAGTCGAATGAGGGACATTACATCGATTTTGGGAAGAGGCTTCTGGCTAGCTATCCAGGTTAGTTGTCAGCCACAGTATGTTTTTTTGGAACCAGGCGATGTATTAATAAACTGGCTCGTCGAGTCAATTCAAGTTACCTACATACTTTTTCTGCATGAGCATAGCCAGAGAGAAAATGTAATCCCATGTCCAGATGGGAACCCTGCTACTTACATTACAAGGACCCAGGTTAAGGGTATTCTGAGACAAGCCCGTTTAGACGGCCACAGTCCAGTTGGACTGTGTCTCTGACGGGTTTAAATGAGTGTGAGCCCGCAGTGGGAGACATGAGTGGGGTACACTCAAACACAGGGTGCTGCCTGTTTGTGACCTGTGTGTGTGTGTGTGTGTGTGCGTGCGTGCGTGTGTGTGTGTGTAGGTATGTGCGTGTGTGTATATGTGTGTACTGGTGTGTGTGTGTGTGTGTGTGTGCCCTTGTTGGGTGTTAAGGCTGTGTAGCTCGTGGTCTATTCACCAGTCAAAACTTTCATTGGCATGTTTCACCATGTATCTCAAGAATCTTAACACATTGCATATTGACGCGTTTTAAAAGTAAGATTTATTATTAAATAATTTAAGGATTTATATGAGTATTTTATTGCATATAGTATTTTATTGCGTGCTTACATTATGAGGGACCCGAGTTTAGGGTATTCTGAGACGAGCATTTTAGTCGCCTACAGTCCAGTTTGAACTGTTCAAGTAAAGACAAACAAACATAAAAATGACAGGGAGAGAAATGTGATAAATACGATATTGATCACTCATCATATTTAAAATAACCTTTTAATTTAATTAAACCTTTAAAATAAAAAGGCGGCCAACTGTTACCTTTGAATAAGAAAAATCAATAATAAAATCCATATAGTGAGGGGCGGAGAAGATGTAGTCACTAATCCATGGCGTTCCACGTTGCCTCAGTCCTGGATCACAGTGCCGATGAGTGCCTCAGATCTGCAGCCCCTCCACCAATCAGCAGCAGCCGTGTAGCAGCCGCCTCCTGTCTCTCTGTTGTCCTCCCGTCTCTCATCGTTGCCGTTTGACAGGCTAACTACGCCGGCCTGTGCAACCCCAGCTGTCTGCTTTCCAAAGGCTGGCTATTGTGTGGGGGGTGAGAAACTTGGTGCCTCCGAGAGAGAGAGAGAGAGAGAGAGAGAGAAGGGGGGGGGGGGGGGGGGGGGGGGGGGGGGGGGGGGGAGAGGGGGAAGAGAGAGAGAGAGAGAGAGAGAGATTGTAGGATGGAAAAGACACAGTGGAAGACAGAGTGAAAGAAAAGGCACTGTTTTTGTGTTTCTTGTTTGTGTGTGTACGAGAAAAGGGGCTTGTTCATATGTTTTTGTGTGTGTGTGTGTGTGTGTGTGTGTGTGTGTGTGTGTGTAAGTAAGTAAATGAGAAAGAGTGTGAGTGATTGATGACTGTGTGCACAATCTATACATGCCCGCCAATCTCTCTTGCATCCCATTCTCTCTGCATGTGCATGCATTCATTTGGAGCTGAATAGCATCTCCAACTCTCATTGTTGGCCTTTTATCAGGACATCTAGTCATTCCCAACCTATTATTTTTCCACCCACCATCCTTAAGGTGGTACAAAGCCTTAGGAAAACGGCTGTCAGTCTTCCAAACCCACCCTTACATGCGTTTAATCATGGACTTTTGTAATTGAAATGGTAACGGGAATGCGTTGTCTATTTTGGGCTTTTCAGCCGGGCTATTTATGAGAAGTGATTGCCTATTAATTAACACCTCGGGCTGCTCTGCTGTAGTCTGACAAATGCCTCTGCCGACGCTGTCTCAGCTGGTGGGATACAGTTGGAAGGTAACAGACCCACGGTCACACACGGATACACAGCTTCACACATTGAGAAGCAAACAGCCATGTACGCCCTCTAGATGCTTCTAGAGACACCATGCCACTGTGCCGTGGGATCGTAATTTAGTGGCGGCTACGGGGGGGGGGGGGGGGGGGGGGGCTGTTGGGGGGGGGGGGGGGTCCTAATCCTTTGAAAGATGGCTCGGAGAGAACGGGCATCCCCTCCTGTGTATTTTAGGACCGTTTTCACGGCGGTCCTTATCCCCACCTGCGGTGAAGAGACGGAGTATAGGAGGGGACGAGAGAAATACTGCAGCACGAACTGGCACTCCAACCTGTTCCTTTACAAAAGTAAAAGATCGCCGTTTACAGCGCATGCGCCGCTCTACGGCCAGAATCCGATTTTTTCTTTTTTGTCCTCAGCACCTCGCCGATAAATTCAACTCTGCTGGCCACTTCCCTGCCCATAGTCTTGTAGTCCGGTCTGATCGTTGTCTTGTTAAGGCGGAATTGGCCCGGCTGTGTTCTATTCAGGCCTCTTCAAAGGGAGCCAGGCTACTTGAGATTCATTCACAGCCCCACTGTGGAGAGGCTGCCTAAGCCCAAAGCTGGCAGAAAGTGTGGCAAGCCTATTCATCTTGGGCTATTTTTAACGCTGCACGTCCCGCCTCTCTCGTGGCCTGTTGGGAGATATCTGTAGGCAGAGAAAGAGGGAGAGGTGGGTGTGAGTGAAAGAGAGAGAGAGAGATGTGTGTGTATGAGAAAGAGAGAAAGAGAGAGAGAGAGAGAGAGAGAGAGAGAGAGAGAGAGAGAGAGAGAGAGAGAGAGAGAGAGAGAGAGAGAGAGTGAGAGTGAGAGAGGTGTGTGTGTGAGAAAGAGAGAGAGAGATAGGTGTGTGTGTGTGTGAGAGAGAGAGAGAGAGAGAGAGAGAGAGAGAGAGAGAGAGAGAGAGAGAGAATAGACATAGAGCAGCAGAGACAGGGGGAGAGAAGAGTGTGAAGGAAAAAAGGTGATGAATAGGGAAAGAAGAGATGGGAGGAGGGGAAAGAGTTGAGCGTGGCCATTTCTCCATTTCATGTCTTTCCTCCGTCCTGTGGTTTCATTGAGGAAAAGGTCCACACTGCCTGGCTGAGGGGGCACGTTTTTACAAAGCTACCCGACACCATCTTCAACAGCACTGTTAGAAAACCAACTCACTTTAGCTTCACCCACAATGCAGACCGGTTGGCAGCAAGCGTTGTAGTTTGCACTCTTTGTAACAAAACAGTTTTTTTTAGCAGACCCTTTCATTACAGACTCCTCATTAAAATGGACTTGTTCTTAAATGGCAGTTGTGAGGAATGCCTCTCTCTCTCTCTCTCTCTCGCTCTCTCTCTCTCTCTCTCTCTCTCTCGCTCTCTCTCTCGCTCTCTCTCTCTCTCTCTCTCTCTCTCTTGTGACGTACAAAAAGGTTGTTCAACTGGACAAGGAAACGAAACAAACAGACAAGGTGTGTCCCCATTCGGGATGTACCAGCCAAGGGCAAGAAAGGGCTGCGAAAACGCCACGGAGAAACGTCGACGTGGTCTGAAAAGGGTGTGCTCTTAAACTGGGGGCGGACGGTGGCCAGCGATGTAGCGGTCGTGACGCTAACAGAGGGAACGCTTCACCTCTGCTTGTGGCCAGGAATTCACCGTCTCGCGAAAGCACATCCAATCTCCATTTTCTCTTTTCCAACGTCTTTACTCATGGATGAAATACAAACGTTAAGGACTAAATCCTTCACGTTTTTCTCTCTCCACTGTTTCATTCCCACCATCTTCTTCTGACAGCATTGACTACAGGTATTCAGTAGAGGCCATATGAACACCGCTTGGTGCGGTAGGCTTACCTCCTTACTGTACTTCAGCTCTGCGCCGTCTCAATCCCCACTCCCACCTCATTAGGGGCCTTTTGATGCCAAGCTAACGGAGGAGATCACGATTGGCTGGTAATTAGTGTTGATGAAGGAGTGAGCCGGAGGCACCTGACCCTCGAGAGAGAGAGCGAGCGAGAGAGAGAGAGAGAGAGAGAGAGAGACAGACAGAGAGAGAGAGAGAGAGACAGAGAGACACAGAGAGTGAGCGAGCGAGGGAGACAGAGAGACACAGAGAGAGAGATAGAGAGAGAGACATAGAGAGAGAGAGAGACTCAAAACAGATCCTGGTTAATACCAGCCCCGGGGACTGTGTGTTTGCCTGTCAGCTGGGGTCTGTTGTGAAAGGGGTCCCAGAGTTCAACTCACGATGCTGCCCATTCAAATCGTAGCAGCACACGGCCCCCCTGTCTGTCAATATGTTTTTTTACGGATAGCTCATTGGCATTAGCACTTAAGAAGGCCTAGGTATACATCACTCAAAGTACACGTAGAACAATGGCGACAAGGCCCCGAAGTCCTTATTCACCTCAACAAACTTCAAAGGTTTGTGTATGACCCGTCTGGGTAGAGCCTGAAGGAAAGGTGCTCGATCTGTTTTTGTTCTTTCTCTCATGCAAATAAGACACGTTGCCTTGGACGGCAGTTTTATTGAAACACAAGCTGGTGTTGCTAGCGTGCTCTCTTTCACGCTTGTCCGTGTGGAAGATCATCAGTCACTGCCGGACTATTCCGATTACCATCAGTGGGCTAAGCCTTCTCTCCTCCCACCCACAGCGACAGTGGCACTTTGAAGAATCAGCTTTAGCTTTTTCATTCTCTAGACACAAATGACTTCTTCATGCTCGCTGGTGGCTCTATTTTATCTTCTTATCTTATTTGCCTCGGCTTTCATCTTCTATCATCCAAACCAGGTTCTCTTGTCCCCTTTTTGCAAGGACGCGTTCCGCTGTCTGTCCATTTTGTGTCTGCCTGTCAGGCTGTCGGCTAGCTACTGGTACGCCTGTCTGTGTAACTCTGTGTCTCCATGTCTGTCTGTCTGCCGGTGCGTCTGTCTGTCTGTCTGTCTGTCTGTCTGTCTGTCTGTCTGTCTGTCTGTCTGTCTGTCTGTCTGTCTGTCTGTCTGTCTGTCTGTATTTCAAGGTGGATCAGTTTTGTCTGTAGAGTTTTCTGACTGTCCACTATCAATCAGTCTGTCTGTCCTTCTCTATTTTCTCTCTGAAAGCATCCACCTCGCAAAACCCGAGCCAGCGTTGGACATGCCGTTGGTGCATTCCGTTAATTTATGAGAGTGTCCCATGAATAGATGAGGGGGTTGGGCCCCGGCCGATGTCCTGGTTGAGCTGGGATCAATAGCTTGGGGATTTGACAGAGGCCGTAGAAATAGAGCATGTAGAACAACACAGCAGATCAATGTATGACATCAACTAAGTCCGGGACCTAAGATGGCCGACGAAGGAAACATTTGTGTTGCTGCCTTCGCTAAGGTTGAAGGTCTCTGGGAGGGAAATGGCTACGATCGTTTGGATTGAAGGAACACTTGGTCTTACCGTTCTGCTTTCTGTAGTTGAGACAGAGGCTTGGACAGTGGCCAACAAAGGAGTGGTGAATGCCCCCCTTTCCACACACACACACACACACACACACACACACACACACACACACACACACACGCGCAAATAAACATCATCATATACACATACACAGCCATACACCCCTCCCCCCCATTTATCTTGGACACACACACACACACATACATCAAAATCCAGACACACACTCACCTCTCTCTCTCTCTCTTTCACACACACACACACACACACACACACACACACACACACACACTAGATAGAGTGCCTTGCAAGCCGGCGGTGCAGTGACTAACAAATGAACGAACACAGGGCTGCCTTCATCACCTTAATGACTGCCCCGGCTCCAGCCTCCCTCCCACCAATCACCTCGCGGCACAGAGGCTTGGTGGGAGGAAATGGAAACGGCGAATCTTACTTTGCTGTCGTGTTTGACGCACGGAGCTGGAGGTTAAAGCTGGGTGCTGCCGAGAGCTGGAATCATGGTGGTCTGGAGTTTGTGTCAGTCTATGGTTAGTAGTATTTCGAGAAAAATATATTTTCATCAAGGGCTTTCTCAGCAGTTTGGTGCGTTTGCCTGTTGTTGTGATAGA
>CM030172.1:49350875-49375875 GCA_017639675.1 Aplochiton taeniatus
ACCCTGACCCTAACCCTAACGCTAACCCTGACCCTGACCCTAACCCTAACGTAAAGGCAGTGGTCTGTTAATTTTCCCGGCTGTCCTGCCCTTTGCCTGGAGCAGTTGGACAGAGGTAGTTTGATTGAAAGAGATGCACTAGATATATTATACATCTAAGCTGGGGCTTACAATCTTACCGTACATAGGTTTTATTGTGAAAGGAGTGGTTGCGTACTCCTCCAATAAGATTCATGACGCTGAGACTTTGAATTATTTGTGTTGTCCTTGACCACAAGTCATGCTGCATGATGACATCACTCACACAGGGCAGTGGGAAACGAACTGTGCATCTTTTATTTATTTATTCTGAGTCTGCATCTACGCCTCTCTCTCTCATGGAGGTGTCCTAGTTTGACTGGGATATTCCGTGATGTACAGCTAGCTGTGCGATGTCCTAGTTTTAGCGATGCTAAAACCTTCTGCGGCTTTCCAGCTTGGATCTAAGGCTGTGTCTTGGTCTGACACTGTCTGGCTGTTTTAACTCCCTGTCTAACTGTGCATGTGTGTGTGTTTACATGTATCTGTCTGTTTGTGAGTCTAACTCCCTGTGTTTGTTTGTGTGTGTGTGTGTGTGTGTGGTTGTGTGTGCATATGTCTCTTTCTGTGTGTGTGTGTGTGTGTGTACATTTGTCTGTCTGCGAGTCTAATTCCCTGTGAATGTGTGTGTGTGTGTGTGTGTGTGTGTGTGTGTGTGTGTGTGTGTGTGTGTGTGTGCGTGTGTGTTTCCAGGACACGGCAGGACAGGAGCGCTACAGGACCATCACCACAGCCTACTACCGAGGGGCCATGGGCTTCATCCTCATGTATGACATCACCAACGAGGAGTCCTTCGCTTGCGTGCAGGACTGGTGAGACCTTTGCCTGGTAGCAGAGCCACACTCACCCCCTTGTTGCCAGGAGATTGCACATAATATTTAGTTGGAATTTGACTGGGTGTTTATTATTTAATCGGGCAACTTGTCCATGCTCAAGATCATTTAGCCACCAATGGACGTATTTAAATATATTTGTAGATATATACGGTATATCTTTGTTATTATTTTCATTACATCCCAGTTGTCTTGTTTTATGTTGTTTTGTTTCTACGTATATACTTGTTTGTCTAGGGTCTTTTCTCTGACCCTCCATCTACCCAGTGCATGTCTGATGATCTATCTTCAACTCCAAACTAACCAAAATGAAGATAATAAATGGGTCCTCTTTTGTGAAAAGTAAAGCAAAGCAGTTGGTGCGTGAGGCAGCGGTGGGCTTGACTGAACCCTTTCCACCTCAGTGGCCTCGGGGGCGGCCATTTTATCCAGCGAGGCGGGAGTGGAGAAAGCAGTGCATGAGTATGAGCTCCCTCACGTTGTGACGCCGCAGGCAGGGTTTAGACGGATCGATGGCAGCTAGCGTCAGGAACTGTCCGTCTAGCAGCGGGGGGTGGGGGTGGGGGGGGCTTGTCTTCAAAGTACGTTATACAAGCTCACGAGAACAGGAAATGCCCAGTTGCCTTGTAGGGCTCAGGGGCAAACAGGTTGTGACTTCGGCTGAAGTCTGTAAAAGCGAGCCACAGCTAGTTCACATTGACTACCAGGACATTTGCCATAGGCTAGTGGGTCTTTAACTGTTGGATGGCTGTGTCTCGCTCTCTCAGAATCACGCGAGCGGGGAGGAACCAATGGATCCATCGGTGCATGACGAGAATCCTCTTGTCGTCATGACCCAGTCGCTTATATGGATCAATGGCAGCTAGCATCAGCTCCCGTCTGTCTAGCCACAGGGGGGTAGTCATCACAACACAGACAGGAAGTGACATCCTGGCTTGGGTTTTCAGGGACAGGAAGTGACACGCTGACTGGGCTCACAGAGACGTTAAATGTGGTTAAGATTGGATTTCATAATAAGGGATGAAATACCCGAGAGCTGTTTATTTGTGTTTTATTATAATATAATATAATATATTTCATATCGGTTTTGCACCTGGCCCTTTGGCCAACTCAGAAACCTGAGCTCAACAAAAGGCCAGGCTTGTCAAAAAAGGGGAAAGACATTTTGGAGTTTTGTTTTTGTGGTTAGTACAAAAAGATTGATTATTGAATTGAATAAAACAACTATGTGCGAACAATATTAACAACCAATGTAACAATCTATTTCTATCATACCTCACTATCTATTTCAAACGGTTGGCTTTATTCCTACTAAAGAGCCAATTCATGCTAGACAAAGCGCCACTAATTTCCCATGCAAGCTTAGTGATGATGTATTGGGTTATATCACAATATCCCACCGCATGTCCGTAGCGGGAAAATCATATTTAGAGCCCAGTGAATGAAATGGAGCCACGCTTTAATTTGTTTTCTTGAATAAGCTCGCCATGGGTAGCCTTTGTCAGCCATTTTGTTGTGATGAGGTTTTAAGGCCTGTTTGGTAATGGAAAAGTCTGAAGGACTGGTAAGTTTGTATTGAACAGTTTTAAAGGGGTTTTCGCTGTTAAGCTTTGCCTAATGGAGACAGACAAAGAGGACCAACCCCTTCTGTGAACTAATAACCTGCTTTCAAAACGAGGTAAATGACCATAACACAATAAAAAGCTATTTAGTGTCCTAGTCTAATGGCTGATCAAAAAAACCTTTTAGAGTTGAAAAAAAAGGAAAGAAAATGTATTGACAAATGAAAAAACTTGAAACCTGCTTATGACAAAGGGGTAATGAGCTAAACTTCTACCTTTACAATGTTTATTACATACTGTAAATGTTTTGTGTATTTCGGTAAACAACTGCTTATCTCTTCATGTAGTTGTAGCTGTGCCTTAACTTTTTCAAATCAAACTTACTGAATGTAAGGAGAGAAAACACAATCAAATTAACATATTCATTTTTCTTTTTTTTTTTTGCTTTACTGAGCCTTTTCCCCCTTTTGTCAGACAGTAACTTTATATCAGATCTTAGTCCAGGCAACACCATAATAATCAAGCCCGTTCATAATTCTAATTTGAAAAAAAAGTCACTTTATTTAATGGAACAATTTGTTCTGCAAAATCAAACAATTGATCAAATTGCTGAGTCATAGCGACGTCTGAGCTTCACATACAAAATAATAAAACGTACTACTAAAGATAGTCTGCTTCTCTTGGCCACAGGCTCCAAATTGCTTCTGGCGAGTGGCATGATGAATGGCAATCTCTATAACAGAAGAAATGAGCAGGGAAGAAAGGGAGGGATGGTGGGAGGAATAGAGAGGAGGTTAAGCAAGAGAGACACAGAGTTGTCTAGAGGAAGGTAAGGAAGAGAGAACGAATGGAAAGAGACAGAGAGAACGATGGAGAAATAGTGGGAGAGCAGGTCAGTAAAGCAGTGGGAGTCAACCTTGATGTTTGCTGGTAACCTCAAAGTGAGTAGTACGGTCCATATTGGAGAAATGGAACAAACGGTGCAGACGGTAGATCTGAGGTGTGTTCTACATGGGAGTTTTGGGCTTTACACACTCGCCAGGAGGTAAATGTGGAACGGCGGAGTGGAGAATTTGACTGAGGCTGCTTCGAAACAGTCGAGACCTTTGTAGAAAACACAAAGCTGGCACTCGGTGGAGGTCCTGAAAAGAAAATACTCGTCAGGTCTTTTCCTAGCAGGAAAATAATGCAATTAGCTGTCTGAAAATCCAAGGTCTAAGATACCGATTTCAAGTAATTTCTTAAAAACAAACAACAACCAAAAAAAAACGGTGTGTTTCTCAAACAACCAGGATGTAAGAAGGGGGGGGGGGGGGGGGGGGGGGAGTATATTTTACAGTAGTGGAATATATAGAAACCCGATTGAAATTTTCCTTGAGGACAAATTATCTTATTTAGTGAGCTCTGCTTCACTCTGGCAGTTACAAGCCACAGAGTAAGAAATAACCCCACAGCATTTAGCAAGCCGATGACGCAGTGAATCGGTTACGATGAGAATACATCTGCACAGGCAAGGGGGCGTTGAGTCCTAATTAGCATATTGTGAATAATGCCCTCCACTCTCCCTGTTTGAGTCTCCACTAATGTGTTTATGGAACGGCTGAATATGAAAAAAAAAGACCATATGGTATAAGCTTAACCTGATTGCACCGACTGTTTATTGCTGTTTGCTCATAGACGTTTGCACTATTGAGGTTAGAGTTAGTAAGGCTCGGAAAATTGATAAAGGCCAAGAGAGACTATTGCTTGAGTCAAGATTTGTTCTGATATCATTTCGCTCATTTATAACTTGATGTGACGGAGCTACAAGCTGAAGAGAACCTGGGGTTTGGAATGGTTGTACTCCTGATAACAGTTTAAATGTTGCAATGATGTGAAATAGGCTGAGCCTTTTTCCTGATTCATGGTCCTTTTGTTATCTTATGAGTCCTTCGTTAAAGCTGAATTATTGTAAGTGCTTTACATTCCGATTTCACTGGGCGGTGGTTATGTGAATTAAACTCTGTGGAACTCAGTCCAATTTCCACTCAGCAAAGCATAACTTAATTTTAAATTCTAAATAGTGACTACTTTCAAAGTCTTCATGAAGAGGATCTATATTTGCTCCGCTGGCCAACATAATCCATCATAATCAAATAGACTCAGCGGAAATTGAAATCTGCAATCTGTAATTGAAACTATAGTGTCAACCTTAAACTATATTGGAAAGCAAGTAAGTGGACCACAGATTAAGAGCAATGAAATCTGTTTTAAATGATCCTAAGTGAGTAATCATTTTCTGTCTCTCCACAGCTATCTCTGTCTATCTTTGTCCATTCTCTTGCCATCTCTCTCTCTCCCTCTCTCTATTTCTCCTCTTTATCTTTCTCTCACTCTATTTTTTCCTAGCAACTCGAGTCGACCAATGTGACCGTGTGGTCTCCGGCAGCACGTTGTCTATTCTGTGTGCTTCCTCCTCGTTTGCTCATCCTGCCTCTTCCTCTTCTTCAGGACAATGGCCCTCCATCCACGCCTCCCTGTTATTCACCTCTTCCTCTTCGCTATGGCCTCTTCTCCAGCACAGTGGCTCTGTTATTCACCTCTTCTATCAAACCTAATCTCTCCTCCTCCTCCCTCCTTCTTAACCCCCCTCTACTGTTTCTCCTTTTCATCTCTCTCCCCATATGCTTCCCCTTCGTTCTTCGCTCCCTCCCAATACTTGTTCCCTACCACCCGGGCTGACTGTGTAAGCAGACAGGCGGAGCACGGCGGGTGTTACTTGTGCGTTCAGAAGACGGCGTCCATGCCTTTTGGGAGTTCTCCTTCCTCCTGTCAACGTGCCCTCCCCCAGCTACCTCGCCTGCTCTCTCCTCGGCGGTTGCCATGGCGCCGGGTTACCAAAGCGCACATTGCTCCGTCTCCTCCTCAGAAGCAGGCCCGGACTCAAGCAGGGGCACTCGGCGAAATGAAAACGGCGGTTAATAACGTCTATTAAACGGTCAAGAGTGTTACCGACGAGCATCTTGAAGGTCTTCCGCGCGCGTCCTCTATTGAGTTCTCTCAGTCCTGTCTACCGGGGGTTTGAGGCTTAAATAAAGCGCAGGGTTCTTAATCACTGGAGGGTCGAGGAGCTGTCAGTCGCGTAAATAAACCTGCTCGTCTAGACATTCAGCGCTGGAGCGTGTGGTGGAGTCATTGTGTTAACTTGTTTTTCTCATTCTGTTGTCCATCCCTCATCATTAAATCGACTGGAAACACGTAATAAGCTGAGTCCGGTATTTTGGATTTGGTTTTATTAACGCCAGTGGTAAACACAGCTTAGCAAATATTAGAAACCCCGCGATTGCTCTGCAGTACAAGAGCATGTGACGACTCACTTGTGGTTCTGTGCCTGTGTTTTGTGCGTGTGTGTGTGTGTGTGTGTTTGTGTGTGTGTGTGTGTGTGTGTGTGTGTGTGTGTGTGTGTGTGTGTGTGTGTGTGTGTGTGTGTGCTCCCCGTCGCAGGTCGACCCAGATCAAGACGTATTCTTGGGACAACGCCCAGGTGATCCTTGCCGGGAACAAGTGTGACATGGAGGAGGAGAGGGTGGTGTCCGTGGACAGTGGACGTTTGCTGGCTGAACAGCTTGGTGAGTCCACTGCAGTCACCTTCATTGTTTAGACAGGGGCTGGCGTCTATGTGAGGCCTATGTCTCTTTTCCATAAGTACCCTTTTCAAAAGGCAGACATTGTCTCATGGCAGAGTATGTACAAATGAACACAAAAAGCTTCACATTAAACATTTGTAAAACGCAAATACTAAATAGGGTTACAAATTCACAAAACGGTAACATTTAAAAGATTCAACCAAAACAAGAGCACTCCTCAACCTCCATAACCTCCAATAAAACTATAAAACTTTCAAGTGAAACTAACTGCTCATTTTTAAATTCCAGTATATAAAAAGCAGATACTAACAATACAACACAATACCTATAGTCTTGGTCGACGTCATGGCGCTTTACAAGACATTTGAATCGAATGCCAGCTCAAAGTAATAATAATATTAGTTGGCACAGTACACTATAGGATTTTATGATCCTATAAGTTATTATATGATCCTAGAAGTGGATCTGATAGCTAAACGCCATGTACCCAATTGTCTTAAGACTTATGATATGGTTTAGTATACAGTAAGTACAGGCTCAAGTGCCTTTTTTATGCAGTGCGAGTCGAATTTCACAGGATGGACCCCACCTTTCCCCCATGCGCTACCTCTGCTTGCTTTCTGCTATGCATAAATTAGTACCTCTGTATCGCAAAGCTGCAAGGTCTTGCTGAAATATGTCTGACTGACCAGCACCTTGCACCGCCGCTGTTTTCTGATTGGTTGAGAGTGCTTCCTTGGGGTTTGGATGCGTTTCTCCTTTGATGTACTTTTTAAAGGTTACACACAAGTTCTCCGGGAACAATAGTCTTTTTCGGTAATTGTCTTAACACACACCCCTCACACCCAAATGACAACACCACACCATAGAATTCACACCTGCAGTATAACCGTATGTTAACATTCACTCCCACACTTATCAGTTATGAGCGTAGAAGCATTCTGACGCATCCCGCCAGCCACATCACACTCGTTCGGAAACAGCATTCAACTGTCACCTCTGTGTGTGCATGTGTGTGCATGTGTGTGTGTGTTTCAGGGTTTGAGTTCTACGAGACCAGCGCCAAGGACAACGTCAACGTGAAACAAACGTTTGAGCGCCTCGTCGACATAATCTGCGACAAGATGTCCGACAGTTTAGAGACTGACCCTGCTGTTACTACGGGAACGCCCAACGCTAGGCTAACTGACAACCCACCCCCGCTACAACAACCCAACTGTGGATGTTAGTTACCTAGGAAATAACACCGCAACCAACACTACAACTCTAAAACAAGTGCGTTGTTGCCAAAATATTGTATTACCCCACAGGGAATGACAGTAGGTAGGCATATAAAACCTTTAATTTACTATTTCCATATCTTACACAAGTTTCACGACTTAACATTTCTGATGTGCCTAGTACATTTGTTTCATGCACATTTGTGGATGTTTATTTCTTTATTCGTTTTTTTTTCATGTGGTTTGTTGTTGATCACAGTGTTGCCCCCTAGTGTGTGGAGGCTGGTAAGTGTAGAATGCTAACGCTTGGGGTGTGTCCCAATAATCTAATGTTATCATTTCCACCACACTACAAGGTTAAGCAAGGCTAGTCAGTGCTCGAGCATCTTTCTGGCTATTGTTCTTCACCATAGAGAATACTAATTTGACCTACTAGTTGACTTTAAAAAAAAATTGTCCACAGGGATATTGAGTAGCTACTGCAATACTTTAATATTAGTCAATAAAGATGGCCTCTGGCCCAGTCTAAGTTGGCTTGCCCAATAGGTTGAAATTCAGCTGATGGCTACTCTAGCCCAATCAGACCCTCTCACAAGACTGCATTCTATCATTCACTTCACGGAGCTGTGAGTCAACTGTTTCACTCTTGGGATGAATGGGTTTCTTTCGGCTTTTTTTTTCTTCTTAAAAAAACCAACAAAAAACCAACAGCATTATATATATATATTATATAGATCAAGTGTCTCATGTCGTAATGTACTGCAGGCTTAACATCCCCAAGGATAAAACACTGGGGGGAAAAAACAATGGAGACACCACTTAACTGCCGACATCATAAACAAATCCGTTGATGGTTGTAGAGTATGAAAGACATATTTCAGTCATCAGAGATACATCAAAGTGGAAAGAACGATCAATAATCAACAACAAATGCACAGAGGTACTTGTTTATTTATTTGTTTCTTTACCCATATACATAAAAGATATATACAAATGCAGGATCTTGTAAATGCCATATATAGAAAATATAATTGTGTGTTGTTTATTGCATATAGACCTAGTATATCTCCTCTCCTTTCCCACCCCTATACTGTACCATCTCTCTTTCTCTCTCTCTCTCTCTCTCTCTGTGTGGTTGTGTGTGTGTGTGTGTGCGTGTATATGTGTGTGTTGCTGCGGCGCACATAGGAGTGTGCAAGTGTTTAAGTATACTCAAATACTTGAGTGAAACATCAAATATTATTTAAAACAAAATGTAACTACCTTGTTTTTATGATGCATTCCAGGCACCCCCCGCTACAATGTGGTTGCGTGTTATTTTTTTATTCTTCATAGCTCTGCACCTTTGTGAATCCCTGTGTGTATAAATGTCTGTTTGCCTCAATACAGAACAGATCAAGCCAATCAAAATTGCAGTCCCAACAATAACGTCACCACATTAGATGTACCATTTATACCATCAAAATGGTAGAATTAGCTGTAGACAAATGCATGGCCTTACTCTCATGGGAATAGTATTCCTGTTTGGTGGTGTTGTTTGTTAGGTAACTGTTGGCTAGAGGTTACTTTTGTCGGTTAGTGACAGTGGTTTTATCTTAACATGTACAGTGTCTGTTAAAGGTGTTAGGCTAACTTTACTTTTAGTTAGAAGACAAAATGATACATAAAATATGGTTTCAAAGTGGCCCATACTGTATATTTAATAGATTATGAATTCAAATTTGGTTGATGCCTTTTATCCAAAGCAGCTAGCACACTAGCCCTTTTCTATGTTGTACGTATATGCCCTAACCCTGGAACAGAAAGTTCACTTCTAATTCTGGCATTGGCAGCTCCAGCTGTTGTCCCAGGCAGAACATGAATACAGTATCATACAGACTATTACCAACTGCAAGACATTCTAGAAACTTCTCCCAGCAATGTTCTTTAAGATATTATAGTGAACCGGAGCCAAGTCTGTGTAATATTGCTGTTGGTTGTGTGTGTGTGTGTGTGTGTGTGTGTGTGTGTGTGTGTGTGTGTATGTGTGAGTGTGTGTGTGTGTGTGTGTGTGAGAGAGTGTGAGTGTGAGTGTGAGTGTTTGTGGGTACGTGCGCGTGCGCGTGTGCTTATGCTTGTCTGTACGTTTGACTAAAGGTATTCCAGATCATATCAGTACCAGCTGCAATCTGTTCATAAAGGACGTAGGAAACTGATTTAACGCTGTCCGCAGGTCCAAAGAAACACCTAAAAAACTAATCTTAAAGATGTTTCAATCAAACAGAGGAAAGGTCCTTCACAACTATTTCAGGCTCTGTGAGTCACGGAGCTGCATCAATATTTCACTGCCTTGACCCGACACAATCCCAAAGAGTTATAAATATGGAGCACTTCCATAATTCATCTAGCCTCTGCAATCTCATTCTTTTTCTCTGCACGCCCTCGGCACATCCACCAAGGATGAGTCCGCGCTTTCGACTCTTAGCTGACTAGTGTTCCTTTAGTAAAACCACAGGCATGTTTCATTTTTCTTTGTTAAGAGTTTCTGTGACGTTTTTTACCGAGAAAGAATAAACATTTCAGAGAGGGCTCTAGAAAAAAAAAAAGAACCTAACTGGGCACATTTCTTTTTCAGAATGTGGCAGTTACTTCTGTTGTAAAATGAGAACCTTTCTTAAACTTGTTGAAAAATATTTGGTTCCAAAAAATAAAAAAAATAAAAAAATAAATAATAATAGTGTGATTATCTAAAGCAGGCTAGTATACTGTAGGCCTAAATGTCCTGTGTCATGCTAAATATTGTCATGCAGAAAATATCCCAAAAACATACGCTCAGTTGATTTTTTCGGGCATTTTCTGCTGTCACAACTTTCAGCATTGCACCTGCATGACTTTCTTGCCAAATCTATATATCTCAATATTGTTCTACTTGTAGTGTTGTGTTTGTGCACACTCAGGTAGGTTCTTGAGGTGCAATGGGCCAATAAGTGCAATATTATAAAAAGCCTATTTCTCTGTAAATAGCCATTTGTGTCAGTGCCATGCATAACTGTTAGTGTGAGTGCAGGAGACACTTTGAGGATTGGTGTGTGTGTGTGTGTGTGTGGTGTGTGTGAGAAAATCAGACTGCGGTGGTGTGTACTGTTTTGTACATGGCCAATGGTGTCACCCTAAAGACCCCTGGACAAAACGATGTTGTGAGACAGCAGTTGACGCGTGAATGAAGGAACACTTTATTGTGACTGAGATAAAAGTATGCTGCGTGTTTGTGGAGTGTGGGATTTGATTGCCAGCTGGGCTGCAGCGGCCTTTGGTGTTGAGTGTGCTACAGGTATTTGTAGAACTAAAGCCTGTTTGACTTAAGGATGTACTTTGCTTGTGTTGTGTTTTGTGGATTAGGACATTATCTTTTAGCTGTAGGAAGTTCCTACAAGTCTGGCATGAATTTTTCTCTCAAGATAAACAGTGGTGTTTACTGAGTTTAGTGTGACTACTGAAATGGAAAAATAGGGAAAAAAAAGAGCTATAGAATAAACTGAATATCCTTTTCAGTCTGTAGTCATGGGACACAATCAAGCCAAAAAGAAATCATTTTCATCTTACTTTCATTACCTTGGTTATTCTTTTGACATTCAAGTCAGAATAAACTGTAATTCTGTTAGGAGTCGATACTTGGCAAAGGGCATTTCTTTTGGATACAACTTTACAAGCCCAACTTTCAGCCACAGACAGGCTCACTGTAAACGGAAGATCTGTTTTAAACATTTGGTAAAGTGGAAATAACACATACACATCTGCTCCTGAGCTTGACTTTCCGTTGTCTTCTTGTGGAGAAGCCATGTTAATTGGTGCGTCCCCTTAGTATTAGTGCTCCATTCTGTCTCTCTGTGCTTAGCTAAAGAGTTGCTCCAGGACCTCCCCTCTGTTTGGTGCGGCTACTGCTGGAACACTAGGCTGTCGTCAGTCGTTCTCCACAGAATCAAAGAAATTCATCTGCAAAATCAATTCACTGCTCGAAATCTTTGTAAGATGTGTGTGTGTGTGTGTGTGTGTGTGTGTGTGTGTGTGTGTGTGTGTGTGTGTGTGTGTGTGTGTGTGTGTGTGTGTGTGTGTGCGTGCGTGCGCGCTTAATGTATGTCAGTACGGATTTCTGTATGGGGACCATTTCTTGTACAGTATTGTAGGTCAAGGTAGTGGCAATAATAAAAAACAAAAAAACTCAATATTCTGTCTGGTCTTAAAATAATAAAAGAGGTCAAGTGATTTGATAGAATTCCTCATTGTATGAGTACTTATCAATCCCCAGCTCTTATGTAGTAGTTTAGAACACAAATATGCATTTGTTGGTCTACCCAAGCTTTAAAGCGAACACAGGACCGGTTGACAAAACCATAATTGTACAGTGAATTTACCCCCTCCCCCTCCCCAATGAGATGAATATTTCTTGAGTATGTATGTGTGACACATTGTAGACCCAAAGTGTTTTCAAGATGCCAATAAAAAGATTATTGTATTAATGTAAAGGTTTCTCTGTGATTTCTAGATCTCTGGCATACTTTAAGGCTGTAATCCATGACTGCAATATTACATTTCCTAAGGCCACATAGATAACTAGGGTTGACGTTTTACAACAACTGAAAAAAATCTACAAACCATGCAGATGCGCCTCCATTCAAGCTAAGACTTGAATTTGAATACGTCTCTTACTAGCAGAATGCTTGTTTCTGACTCTTGTGTACTATGAGTAGCTGGAGTTACAACAGGCACCATCTGCCCCCAAGTGGCCAGAGAAGTACCCTACACTTTAGTCTTCAACGTTTTTGCATCTGCATCATGTAATCCGGAGACCGTTATCGGACATTAGCCCTGTTAAAAAGAAAAATGCGGAAATCTGTCCGGTTTCACCAAGCTAAGGACACACCAGATTTGAGTGAACACACCTTTTGCACGTCTAAATTCTACCTGCGTTTTGGTTGTGTGCGCCCAATGTAGCCTATTGTGGTTAATAGTAGGCCTCTTAAATCCATTCGAGATTTTACTGAAATAGCAACCCTTCTCTTTTTTCTATTTTATGAACAATAATAATAATCATGACATGGCGCCAGATCATTACAAAATACAATTAAAACATTCTACCAAAATATATTTAGATAGCAAATATTACGATTAACAATCGAATTGATACGGCTTAATGTCTCAGAATAATTGCAATGTCAGAGCAAGTAAAGAAGAGTTTCTGTTCCACAAGAAGGTGTAGTTTATCACCTAGGTCTACTGTTTCCCATCGTGTACGCATAGAAGATCATGATAGAAAACGCATGAATACCTGAATGTAGTTCCAGTAGACGCTATTCCATGCTTTATCACAAGGTGGCAGTAGCAGTCAGCAAAATAAAGTGACGCTTTTTCATTCGCAGTCATATAATTATGACAACACTTTCTTATTTCACGTTTCACATTTTAGAAAAGGTTCTGGATTAAATAAACACAGCAAAGGTTTCAATATATAGCTCTTCTATATCTGTTTTGTACGATATGATATTAAGAACTTACACAAAGTTGAGGTGGTTTGAAGGCCGGCCTGCTGGAGTTGAACTGCAAATAGAGTATGTTGCACAGGGTAGTCTGTCCTCTACTGTCCGGCCTATTATGGCCTGATATGCCTGAGGATTTAAATTGTGTTTAGTTGCACCTTTACTGGTCTAGACATCTTGTTCCTGGTCACATTGCCAATCTGATAGTCACCCCTAAAATAAAGTCCTGTCATAAGCTAGCTCGATGGAACACTCACACGAGCTTTGCCATAAACCTGACCAGGGTTTCACATAGGTAATGATGAGTGCATAGGTAGTGATAAGCCAGTGCATAGGTTGAAGTATCCTGAAATAGTGTCTCCTGTTTTTGACCCTGTTCTACTCTGTTGTGTATATGTCTGTCAGTCTCCCACTTGGTGACATCATGCCTTTATACAAAAATATATAAACCTTTAGTGTAATAAGGCTTCCAGAATCCAGTAGTTGTTTTTTGGGGGAAGTTTATTCATGTGAACTATAGCTCAACTAACAGTGTATAGTTTGCCTATCAAGCCATTGTTTGTAACGGGCCAATCCCCATTGTCAAACCATTTGACTAAAGGATATCAGCAAAGCAAATTTCAAGTAGATATGGACAACTGCAGTACCAACGGGAGAACTGTCGATCATTGTTTGAGGAAGTGTCAACCCAAACTTTTTTGGTTTCAAAATTTGTCTCCAAAATATTTCACCTCACGCAATGTCAATGCGTGTCTCAATGTTTGGCAATAAATACATTTTTCTTGCCTGCACTTTAGTTTCCCCTCACATTTTTATGCATTTTATGCTTGAAATAATTTTCACACTAACAATTCCATCCCCCCCCCCCCCCCCCCCCCCCCCCCCGCCCCAAAAAAAGCTCTAAACAAACGTTTCGTAATTTTATCCACCTTTATCATTTTTTTACAGAAGAGCATGTGTACATTGGATAAGTATGTATAATAATAAACATTCTCTCAACAAGAGTTTTTTTCAAATACAGCAACACCATCGCCATAAGGGATGATAGAGTAGGAATCAATCATTTACATAATGAAACATTACTATATATACAGCTTAATAAATACATGTTCTGTAAACAGACAAACAAGAGATAAACAGGTAAGGTTGTCAGGTGAGGAAAAAAAATTTAAAATAAAAGATTGAAACATGGCACCAGAAATTAAATAATACAAAATAGCATTATTATTCAATAATAACAATAGTAAAATCAGTATTACTTTGAAAAGCCACGTTCAAGTCATGTCTTCGCAGGTATGTTCTTATGTCTGGAAAAAAAGAGCATTTTGTTCTTCCGGAATATAGTCCTATCACACGGAGCGTGCACACATCTGCAAGGGCAGGGGTGGGGGGGGGCAGAACGAGGGGAGGGGGGTGGCGGGTGGGGAGGGGGGGTTCTGGATGCGTGCTGAGGCACTATCGCTACTTCACTCACTAGTGGTACAATCGCTAACGCTATTTCAGTTCACAGAATCAGACAGGGCATCCCATCACCAAGGCTCCCACGCAAACTTATGAGTAGAACGGACAGAGGGAATGACCCATGACCTCCCCTTCCGCCCCAGCCTTCCCACACCTATGCCTATCACCATTCCAGAACTACTACAAAAGACTATAAACTGAACTTTACAAAGTCCACAAAACTTGTTTTTCGCTACAGGTTGTGTTTTCTACAGTGCTGTCTTACTCAAGAGAGTGATTCAGAAAAACAACGACAGAAACCAAGGAAAATCTCCCCCGATAACACTCATGGACGCGCAAATACAAAAAAAAAAAATGCATTAGAATGTGTTCCTAACACGCGGACACTTGATGATTGCAATTTTGACTGCCAACAGTTTTTCAAAAGCCTAAGCGCATTTGCTAATGCTCATAAACGCATTCATATGGGATTACAAACAAACACACACACACACCCACACCTACCCACCCACCCACACACCCACACACACAACCACACACACACACACACACACACACACACACACACACACACACACACACACACACACGGCTGTTAGAAAGTGTCACCTAATCAATAAATAAAGCGTCATCAAACCAACATATATAGAAACCCTTAACAGACAAAGAGAGCCACTTGCCCAAAGGGTTTGTGTTGCATTGTGCAAGTTGAGCGGAAAAGAAAAAAGCGTTTGGCAAAACAGAAAAGCTGTAAGAAAAAAAGGGGTTAAAATGGCCGCACAATATGTTATGTCCCTGTCATTGAGAAAACGACTATATGATTATCTATCTGTCAGATCTGTGAAAAATGTACAGCACACTGGGGTACTGTTTCAGTTGGTGGCCTTGTGGCCTCATCACAGCATGGGTAAACTGCATGGGCCTGGGTTTTTAGTGCCAGGCAACTATTTGGGTAAAGGCATCCGTTTGCTGTTAATCATTGCAGTAGACAAAATCTATATAGCATTCATTTTACCCTTTGTATATATCATCATAAAAAAAATGGAGGATTGTTCTGATACTAAAATGATCAAAAAAAAAGGCATTGTGTAAAAGTAAAAGTTTGTGGTACCAATATAATAATGCATTATCCTCAATGCAATTCTGTGAATGATGTGTCGGCCAGCAGACCGGGGACCAACCCCTGAAGCTGGGAAACAAAATAGGTGACGTCAGCTGTTGTAGCATGCCATGATCAATACTAACATGAGACAGCGGCTCACAGCTGCTGAGAAAGAGAACGTCGTCGACAATGGCGGGTTACGGTGAAACCCTTCTGAATATAGTCACTCTAATTAGATTAGTAAAATAACTCAAACAGATGGACAGACACTACCTGCATTTTTACTAAGCAGGGTTTTGTTTTAGAAAAAAAAAAAAATGAAGTAGCAATGTGTTTTTTATAAATATGATTAAAGCCATTACAAATTTTACAAAGTTAATCTCTTTATATTAAATACATATTGCAGAAGGTTTATGTAAGAGTGTGGTAAGAAATTTGTAATTAATAAATATACAAAAAGTCTTTGGGGATGTTGTGACTATATTCAGAAGGGTTAGCAAAGCGTTTGGAGGGCTTTGACCATGAACTTGTCGTCAGGTAGGTAGGCCTATACTGTATCTGTAAGCCTGACCCAAGGGAGTAGAGGTAATTCAGACATAACCATTTGAAAACAGGTGAGCCCACTTTCTACTCAACTAAAGTTGCTGCTTCTTTCAAATCACAAACGCATGTAACAAATGAAAAGTTCATGATTGCAACTTGACATAAATCATGAATCTTTAGACAAAGAAAGAAGGAGGTTGTATTTACGGCAGCCTTGAAGAATCAGACCAAATAATAATCCGCATTAGCAAAGGACGCACCTATCTGGAATTGGAAAGTGGAGCCGACTGGATACAGAGAAGAGGGGCTGGTGGGAGAAGAGTGGAGCAAAAGCATGGAGTGTTTAAGTCACTCAGCAAGCACACAGCACCAGACAAGACTGACCAAGACAGGAAATCATAAAAGAAACCTTTCCTCCTGTCAAAAGGAAAGACACAAAGAACAGGTGCAATGGATGTCCAAGAAGAAGATGTTTTAAAATTCAACATCTTCATCATTTTTTCCTCTTTTTTTTTTTTTATCGTTCTCTGTCTGTTAACAAAATTTTAATCTACAAAAAAAAAGAAAATATCTGTTACAATACAAAAATGAAGCGGGGCTTAAACAGCGTGGTATTCTCGCGCTGGGATTTCTACCAGTCTGGTGTCAAGGAAGACTTGAACTTGTCGGAAAAAAAACAACGTCTCTTTGAATTCCTCGCAAATATGTTTGTCCGTCTCCTCCGTATCTTCCACCTTCCTGGTGAGCGGACAATTCCGCGCGGACTCGTGTTTTAATCCTCGGCTTCTCTTCATGTCTCTTGATCTCTCCCTCCCTGGATGCTACAGTGTGACCGCGACTGTTAGAAGCATCTCCCCTCACCTCGCGGCGCACAGTACTCGGGAATCATAAACAAAAAACAGGCCGGTCGGCAAGCGCTTCCTATTTACTTCCTGTTTAGGACAAGAAGCAGGCGGAGCGAGAAGAAGAGTGAGGAAGTGGAGGTCTGGGCTGACCTCGGAGCTCGTTGAGTGCAGGCGCACCCCCTTCCCCCCTAAAAGGCAGAGTGAACCACAGAGGTAAGCTAAACGGAGGCCAGAAAGTCGACTAGAATATTTCCTGAGTGCAAAAAAATGTGGACCAGCTAAAGGAGGTTGGGCAGGGTCTGAAAAGTCCCTCGGCCTCGTCGAGGCAGAGTGGAGTGAGCGTTGAGGAGTGCAACGTGCGCTTTCTGAACTCTCGGGCCACGCTGTGTCGCTAGCGGGGTCGCTGGCGGTTAGCGTTAGCGTTCGCCTCGTGTACGGCGCCAAAGAACACGATGAGTCGCTCTGGCCAAGGGGCCCCCGACTCAAGGCTCATTCCACACCTGCTATGTGTCCGCCGGTCTCTGCTTCCGCTGGACCACCGCTTCCCCCTCTCTCCCCCTCCACTCCCTCCTCCTCCTCCTCCTCCTCCAACTCTGCCATACTAGGTTCTCGAGGAATCTCCCCTTTCCCTGCATCGCGCCCCGCCGCCACCTCCTCCTCCTCCTCCTCCTCCGCCTGCTCATCTAACGGGATCTCCGTAGACTCCGAGTCCTGCGTGCGAAGGGTTTTAGAGTCACTGCAGCTGTTCTCCTCCTCCTCCTCCTCCTCCTCGGGTTGGCTGACGCTGTCCTTCTCCGTGTCCGACTCGACGTCCTCCTCCAGCGTGAGCTCGAACTGGAACTTGTCCCCCGGGGGCCGCGTGCCGCCGTCGGGGGGCTCATCGGGCACCGGCGAGGGGCTCTGCGGGATGGCGCTCTGGTACCACTCCCGGTTGTCCTCCAGCGTGTCCAGGATGTCCTGGGCGTCCGGGTGGACCAGGTCAGCCCACGTCTCCCACAGAGGGTGGACGATGTAGTCGATGAAGCCCACCTAGGAGGAGGGGGTGGGGGGGTGGGGATACGGAACAGGGAGGGAGGTCAAAAGAAAGAGGTCGTGAGAAAACGCCAAAGGAAAAGAATGCAATCCGAGAACAACAAGCTTGGTACAGGTTCCTTGGCTGAAGATGGTCTAACTTGGCACACAAGCAGCTTAAAGCAGCTTCTTGGTGTTTGGCGTAAGGGAGGGTCACTGCTGACTGGCTCACACCATGAATCAGAAGAGGCCTGAAAAAGGGCAGCCTTTACATACCTGTAAACTGTCAACAGCTGTTTATTTTTATATTTTTATATATGTGCTCTGTCCTGAATGCATGTTTGCGTGAGCTATGATTTCAGGTTTTGGGTTGCCCATTGTCTATGATGTTATTTATGTACGTGTTGTACTGTACCGAAACAAATATGCCACTGGCATTTGTCATGTCTGTCTTGAAATAAAAGATCAACAAAATAAATCCATGGAAAAACATTTGCTTTTATAGAATTTTTTGGTGTAGTGGTGTGGCGGGTAACGTCGCTGATCGCTGACATGGCAAAATGGCCGGCACGCGCAGATTTACCGCACGGAATCTCGTTCACACCCATCGGTGTGCCTGTGGACGGGAGCCTGCTCTCCGTACCTGGTTCTTCTCCACCGAGGCGTTGTGTTTGTCACACATGGGGCTGATCTCCATGCCTCGCTCCCTCTCGCGGTCGCCCTGGATGAAGAACTCCTCCATGATGCGGTCGGTCCACTGGCGGTACAGGTCCAGGGGCTTGGTGGGGTTGCTCAGGTCCGCGCAGTGCACCATGTTCTGGAGGACCTGCACCCAGGGAGATGAGGAGGATAGAGAGCTCATTTAGGGAGAATCGGGCAGGATTGCTCTATTAGTAGGATAGCCCATTCATTTCTAACAAAAACAAAGCAACAACCTAACCCAGAGCAACATGTTCTGGAGAACTTACAGCCAGGGACATAGGGGTCAGAGTGGGTTGATATAATCGCGTATGATCATTAAACACAAATGAAACAACTAACAATAATTATGCAAATGTATGTTTTGGAAATATATGATGAATTCAGCAATGGACAGAAGAAAAGAGACAGAGAGACAGAGGGGCAGAGAGACAGAAGGACAGAGAGACAGAGGGACAGAGAGACAGAGGGACAGAGAGACTTAAGGACAGAGAGACAGAGGGACAGAGAGACTTAAGGACAGAGAGACAGAGGGGCAGAGAGACAGAAGGACAGAGAGACAGAGAGACAGAGGGACAGAGAGACTTAAGGACAGAGAGACATAGAGACAGAGGGACAGAGAGACTTAAGGACAGAGAGACAGAGGGACAGAGAGACAGAGGGACAGAGAGACGTAAGACAGAGAGACTTAAGGACAGAGAGACAGAGGGGCAGAGAGACAGAGAGACTTAAGGACAGAGAGACAGAGGGACAGAGAGACTTAAGGACAGAGAGACAGAGGGACAGAGAGATAGAGGGGCAGAGAGACAGAGAGACAGAGAGACTTTATGACAGAGAGACAGAGGGACAGAGAGATAGAGGGGCAGAGAGACAGAGGGGCAGAGAGACTTTAGGACAGAGAGACAGAGGGACAGAGAGACTTAAGGACAGAGAGACAGAGTGCAGAGAGACTTAAGGACAGAGAGACAGAGGGGCAGAGAGACAGAGAGAAAGAGAGCCTTAAGGACAGAGAGACAGAGAGACTTAAGGACAGAGAGACAGAGGGGCAGAGAGACTTAAGGACAGAGAGACAGAGGGACAGAGAGACAGAGGGACATGGGGACGTCAGTGCTACAGCACTAGGAAGTTATTAAACAAGTTAATAAGTGTTAAATACAATACATTAAGTATTATTGTTCCATAGAATTTCTCTTTTATTCATAGCATATTATAATACCTTTTCAAAACCTTAAATGACTGTTAAGGTACTACTTAAGTTGCAGTGATGATAAGTGACTTTCTAAAAAGGGCTGTGGAGGAATGATTTCTAAGGTGCTTGATGCACCATATCAAACATAAAGTGCAATACGTCTCTCAGTATCCATTCCAAACAGCTTGTAGACTGTGGTATTACCTGTATCCTGTCGTTATAGTTGTCCAGTAATAACACTCCAGAGCTGGTGACTTTCTTGGTCTCCACCATGGTTTTCAGATCAGCTAGGAGGTTCATGTGCTTGGACATGTCAGTAGCTAATACCTAACCCACACAAATCAGAGGAGGAGAACGGTGTGTCATGTTAGTACCATGTGCAGAGCATTGCCACCTCTGTTTGCAGTAAACCTCGGTTATCCTGATAAAGAGGACGAAGTATGCAAAAGTCAAAACACTTGAACGCTTCTATGGCGGCCACACACATGCACACACTCACTCACTCACACACTCACTCACACACACACACTCACACACACACACACACACACACACACACACACACACACACACACACACACACACACACACACACACACACACACACACTCACAATGTCTATGACCATCTTTCTGAGGGACTGTCTCTGTTTTTTGGTCAGGTTCTGGAAGATGTCACAGTTCTCTTCCTGTAGCAGCTTGAAGCCCACCGCCAGGTGGTGGTTCTCTAAAACCGACGAGTCGTTGTACATCAGGGCCAGCTCCGAGTCTGAGAGAAATACAAAAAAGTCACGACGACGTGAACATAGATATAGACACAGATATAGATATACAGTATATAGACTCACTGAAATCGCCAGGCACTAAAGTCTATGGCCTTCCCTTAGGGATGCCACCTAGACCACCGAAGCACAGAGCAACCCACTCTAACTCATGGTTAAACGCTGTACCATTGGTCCTAGATGTCATCGTCATGGGGACACAAACACAAGGCCTTTCCCATGACTTTGTTTCTCCTCTCGTACCAAATCTCTACTCCATCCACACACTCTCTCTGTCCCTTTGACAAACTCACACTTACACTCCCTGACACAACACACACACACACACACACACACAATCGCACACAATCGCACACACACGCACGCATGCACGCACGCACGCACGCACGCAGTGTGCTCCCAAAGGAGGGCTCTAGTCTACTTCATTTGTGGAATCCCTGGGGGTGTTTCAACTAATACATGTTATGTCATATGGGGGTTGCATAACGGCGGGGTGGGGGTTGGGAGGGGCAGAGATTCCTTAGACTAAGCTCCCAAAAGACCGACCCATTTGACTAAGTCTGGATAATATCCCATTATATAAATTTGATAGGAAACAAAACAGAACATGGACCTTCCAACTAGCAATTTGTTCATCCATTAGAAATACTATATATTTTTTTGTAATGAAATGTTTGCGATCGATGAATCGTGTTAGAAATAGATGAAAGAAAGCCAGGGCTCTGAGGGAACCAGCTTATTTGCCACGTAAACAAAATTAAGGATGATGAATGGAAGCATCACTTTGAGAGGAGTTTTCCACAGAGTCCCACTCATGTACTCATGTCACATGTTCCTTAAATTATGCACAGTGGATTTTCCACCCTCTTTCAGCTAGATTTATGACAGTGTGTAGCATGCCTTCAGGGTGACTAACAGTGCAGGAGTGTCCACACGCACACGCACACACACACACAAACACACACACACACACACACACACACACACACACACACTTAGTAGTCTGGGAAGGGAAAAGAGTTTCTTTGTCTCCCTCACAATGAGCTCATGAGAGTCACAACCTCCTGACTGCCTGTCTAATGAAGGGAATTCCCCTTGTGTTGATCCAACTGTGAGTGTGTGTGTGTGCGTGTGATGGAGGAAGCTCTCTTTCTTCAGCATGCCATTTGTTTACACCCAAGAGCTTTTTTATGTGTGTTTGCACTGAAATGTGCTTAAAAAAAACAAAAAAAAAACAGGACATTGACAAACACAGTTGACGTCACTTGTGGGTGTAATTCATTGAGAATGTAGCTAGGCTACGTAGCTAAGCTACGATCAGGCCCACGTGTGAAGCGGGCCCGTGTCAGTAGAGATGGAGGGAGGGGGCAGCAACTCACTGGTACTGATGAGGAACTGGTTGGAGACTCCTGGGTGGTCAACATCGTGAATGGCACTGGCAAAGATGGCCGCCAGAATCTCTAGGTCGGTGAATACAGCCTGATAAGAGAAAAGGGGATGGGAAATCAGTTGTGAAAGCGAAAAGTGGGCTAAAGAAAAAATACAAAAATATATAGAAAATAAAAAAGGATTTGAAAATTATCGAAAACTAGTTTGGTGGAGAGGTGACCCATCTAATTCCTACTGTGGTTTACGCCCCACTAACACTGGAGAAGACCCCCAACCCCCACAAAAAAGGGTTAGATGGTTCCACCCAGGGCGGCCCCTCCTCTTCCCCCACCCCTGTGTAGAAGGCTACTTGGTTTGTCCCACCTCCAGAGCCGGCGAGGACAGCAGCACGTGAGTGGACTGTGTGACGTCAGCCGCGTGGATGTTGTTGTGGTAGGCCACGTCGCCATGGTAATGGTCCTCTAGCGTCATCAGGTAGGTGACGAAGGTGTCCAACGGAATCTTGAAGGTTTTTAATAGGTCTCGCTCCTGAGGAGAGGAGGAGGAAGGGAACGTCAGGCCGACTCACAGAGATCGCGGCTGAATAAGGAGATTTAAAGGCAAACCGCCTTCTTTTTGCTTACCTGGAAGATTGTGTGCATCATTACGGTTAAAGGCCTATTCCCAGAAAACTCGGTGACTTTGAAGACATTAAGGCCCCATTTGTTGATGTCCTCCAGTTCCTAAAAGCAGACACACTCCCGGGTCAGTCACCTAGCAGGCCCTCAGAGCAGCTAGTTCACACCGCTACACAATTTAACACACTGCTTACAGATGTAAAAAAAAATGTTTGGCAGGCTGTAGATGTATTGAGTGCCTGGTAACAGTGTAGTGCAGGCTGTAGATGTATTAGGTGCCTGGTAACAGTGTAGTGCAGGCTGTAGATGTATTAGGTGCCTGGTAACAGTGTAGTGCAGGCTGTAGATGTATTAGGTGCCTGGTAACAGTGTAGTGCAGGCTGTAGATGTATTAGGTGCCTGGTAACAGTGTAGTGCAGGCTGTAGATGTATTAGGTGCCTGGTAACAGTGTAGTGCAGGCTGTAGATGTATTAGGTGCCTGGTAACAGTGTAGTGCAGGCTGTAGATGTGTAGTGCAGGCTGGTAACAGTGTAGTGCAGGCTGTAGATGTATTAGGTGCCTGGTAACAGTGTAGTGCAGGCTGTAGATGTGTAGTGCAGGCTGGTAACAGTGTAGTGCAGGGTCCAGATGTATTGAGTGCCTGGTAACAGTATGGTCTGTTGTGTTTTTAGGCCTCTGTCACCTTCGCCAGGGAGTCCTCAGTCTCCGTCTTGACCCCGAAGCGGGGGATGTTGGAGTTGGTGAGGCTGGTGCTGTGTTGGAGCTTCTTCACCCCGCTGATCTGAGACATGGCGTTGTTCTTCTTCTTCTCCTCCTTCTCCTTCTGCGTCTGGGGACACGGCATCTCCACGTCATGCTGCTTGTCTGGGGACGAGGTTGGAGAGGGGGAGAGAGAGAGAGAGAGAGAGAGAGAGAGAGAGAGAGAGAGAGAGAGAGAGAGAGAGAGAGAGAGAGAGAGAGAGAGAGAGAGAGAGAGAGAGAGAGAGAGAGAGAGAGAGAGAGAAAGAAAGAAAATCAGAAACACAAAAGAAACAGAGGAAACAAGCACAGTTTTACCATTTGAATGTGTTCTGTACAAACTATAAAGATACATAACCACGATTTGATTCGATTTCCATCCCACTGCACAAGTGCCAAGGGCCTTGTCACAAGCCTAACAATATCTCGGCGAAGGAGCCTATTCTAGTCACAACAAAAGCCAGGACCCTAGTGTGCTGGTGGCCCTGGTTCCACCGCTACGTCAGCCCGGCGTCGTGATCCACAGAAGGCCCCTCAGACAGCCCCGGCTCTCGCCTGAGGGCCGAGAGGCGGGGCCCCCGGGTCGGGTGCTTACCTAAGAAGGTGCTGGAGATGTACTCGGAGACCTGGTTGCCCGAGCGACTCATCTCAGACAGATGAGACAACTCTCTGTTCAGCATCCTCTTGAACTGGGGAGCGAAGGGGGAGAAAGACAATGGAGGGAGAGAGGCAGAGAGAGAGAGAGAGAGAGAGAGAGAGAGAGAGAGAGAGAGAGAGAGAGAGAGAGAGAAACAGAGCAAGGGCAGACAGAGAGAGAAAAAGCAAGAGGTAGAAAAGAATGAGAACAAAAACAAGAAAGAAAAGAGAGGAAGGGAGAAATGACTGTTTTGTTATTATTATTATTGTTAGACGATGATGTCATTCATATATATGTCCAACAACATTAATTCTCTCAATAGAGACGGATAACTTGCGTCTATGATAATAAGCTGGACTTATATCTTAACACATTTTACTGCTGACATGAATCAATAGAATAATATTATGAAACTATGTAAAAACAACAACAACAAAAAAAACATATTAAAACAAAAAGCACAGCAATTTGTCTGTACACATTAAACGCGCTTTCAACACACATTCACACACTTTCAGATGATCCCAGAACTGATTGCAAAATGTGGATTTTAACAGGGCGGCAAACACCCTGTTTGCAAATGGTTTTCTATGATAACAATCAAAAACAAGGCATAGACACGTTCCAACACAGCGAGTCATTCATTTACCTTGATGTAGCCCCAAGAAACGGATCGCATGTAATTAGCTTCAGGCATTTTTCTGATCTAAACGAGCCCCAACGCCCACAGTCCAAAAATAGGTGAGCTAGCGGCTATCGATCCAAAGAAGATTCAAGACTAGACCACACACCCCTCCCAAAAAAGCACATCAAAACACCCCTGAGATCATTATTACATTATTAAACATCAACTACAACCACGGTCAGCTGACAATATCTATACAGGTGTCTCCAAAAGAGGCAGAAGGCTGTAGCAGTAAACATCCAACCACTCCTACAGATCAACCTGGTATCAGGTTCAAAAGAGACCCAGATGGAATCCACCGTTATTCAGAAAACGTCAAAATAAAAAGAAACGGCGAAGACTCCGAGCGGCAACGAAGAGGCTCCAACATGAAATGGAGACCTGGGTTTGCTGACTTCGTTTCTCTGTGACTGTATCTCTCTCTCTGTCTCTCTCTCATCTGCAGCAGCTAACTGAAGATGGGGTGCCAA
>CM030172.1:49380875-49403375 GCA_017639675.1 Aplochiton taeniatus
TTACAAACACACACACACACACACACACACACACACAGACACACACACACACACACACACACACACTTCATTTTCCTTCACATGCACTGCCGCACGTGCACAGAACAAACACACGCAGAGAAATGACAATTGAAAGAGGGAGAGGTAGTCTGTGGGAAATAGAGAGAGAGAGATAGCGAAAGGAAAAAAAGAAAGGAAGAGATTCAGAAAAATACTAACAGACACGTGACAACTTGATCTCCTATCCAAGAACCTGACCATTCATTCCCGATGGCACAACGCTGTCCGTCTACACGCAAACTTCAAGTAGCGTCCGACAACGCTGACTGTGCTCACACGTCTGAGCTGCAGAAACAACAACAACAACAACAACAACAACAACAACAACAACAACAACAACAACAACAACTATCCCAAGAGCGCCCAAAACACGACAAGAACCACAACGCTCGCCCTAGCTCGAAAAAAATACTTTGAGGTGACTTGGAGCCTGACTGAAACAAAAAGGGCCCGCACATCCTCCATACCATCATATTAGAACTGCACTCTCTTGATGCTAAAGCAGGTCTAGTCAGATGTCTACTTAGGGCTTAGAGATGGCAGTACGCTGGGGGGGGAGTGGGTTTGTGTCAGTGTTATTGTGGATCACCAGGGTAGCCAGCTGCACACGACTGGCATGTTCACATACTCTCTGCTGTGATGACCTTCAGCAGGACAGATTCCAAATGTAAACACATCTCTCTCTCTCTCTCTCTCTCTCTCTCTCTCTCTCTCTCTCTCTCTCTTTCTCTTACATATACACAGAAGGTGACAACCCTCTCGCCGCGTTGCACATTTGGAGATCACACTCCTCCTTCCATCTCTCTTCCATCTGTCTGCCTCTGTCCCTCTTTCCCTTCCAAACACATTTATGACATCCAAATAGATCAGCAGCGGATCACATTGATTCTGATCACAAAAAGGGGTATGGTTGACACTTGCTGCAAGGGAAGCATCCGGCACTGGCTGGCAGTTGCTACTGGCGACCACCACCCCACTGTGCAGTGTGACACACGCAGCAGAAGAAGAATGCTGGCTGCCGGTGCAGCACGGCTGCTCGTCCCTGATCAGCCCAAAGAACGGCACGTCAACACAGACGCTGCGATCCCACGATACCATGACGAGCAGCGAGGCGAGACCACGACGACACCACACACACACACACACACACACACACACACACACACACACACACACACACGTACAGTCGGACACACACAGAACAGGCAGACACTGGCAAGAGTCTCAGACACACGCGCGCACACACACATCCCCGCTCGAATAACAACACACAGGAATAACAACAACAGTTGCGTCCGAGCTAGAGGTCAAAGCAGAGGCGGAGAGCCACACGGCAGCAGTTTCCTCACACACTGTCCCCTATCTCACACACACACACGCGCGCGCTCGACGGCCGCCACTCCGCCAGCCCCTGGTACTCACACAGAAACACATCATGTCGTCCCTCACTGGAGACACTCGAGCACATTGATGACATCACAGGCAGCTCTGGCAGCAGGGGAGCAGCCTCTGGTGCTCGGGTAAAGGACGCTAACGCTGACTAACGCTAGGCTAACGGCAGCCGCGTCCCCTCCGGAGGGTCCTCCGCTACCCCCCCCCCCCCCCCCCCCCCAGCCCTCTCTCGCTGCTAGCCAGGCTACGTGTTGCTGCTGCCGCTGCTACTACCGTGTTGCTGTCGACAACATCTGTCTCCGAGACTGCCTCCCTGCGGCGGACATCTTGGATCTGAGGCGGGGGGGGGGGGGGGGCTCCGAGGGGCGGCTGAGGGGGGGAGAGATGGGGATGTCGTGGCTGAGCGACCGGGTCTGACCGTGGGCCTGGTGTCTTGTCTGCTGCTCCCCAGGAGGTAAGGAACACACAGGACACACACGAAATGAGATGGGAACAATTTAATTCCTGTGTGTGTGTGTACACCTGTTTCTGTGTATACATTTCTTATAATCCCTATTTAAGGGGACACACTCTTATCCTATTGGTGAAATCGGTGTTTGAGAGGTTGACCTGCAGAAAACGCTCTAACCAGCCTGCAGAAGCGGACACACAGTAGCAGTAACCAGCAGGAAGTCACAGCAAAAAAAAATAAAGATCACTCTTCTTCTTCCTCGGCTGTACTGCTTCATCCTCCTACTCATCATCATCCTCATAAGTCACAAATAAAACCACTCATCAGGTCATCGTACAATAGCTGCTCTGTGACCAGAGAGAGGTGCCGGAAGAGAAGACACTTTTGCAAAAAAGTGTATAACAGAAATTAGCCATACACACACACACACACACACACACACACACACACCAAACTGTAGGCTCAATGCGTACGATCCAGGACGTTACGTCTGTTCAGGTAATATAGAGTCTCATTGCCTATTGTTCCATCTTTAAACACATTCTCCACAAAGAGCAGAGGCAGTAACTCCTTAACAAGCCTGCTAATCAAAGCAGTCAGTCAATAAACCACCAGCGAATCATCCAATCAGTTAGCCAAGCACCCATACCTATCCAACCAATCATCTGATCGGTTAGCCAACCACCCATACCTATCCAACCAATCATCTGATCGGTTAGCCAATCACCCATACCTATCCAACCAATCATCCGATCAGTTAGCCAACCCCCAATAACCATCCAATCAGTTGGCCAATCCCCAATAACCATCCAACCAGTCATCCAATCAGTGAGCCAATCCCCCAAAACCATCAAACCAGTCGCCCAATCACTTAGCTAACCCTCAACAACCATGCAACCAGTCATCCAATCCGTGAGGCCCGCGCCGGCCACTCTTACCTTATTGGAGGCCATCTCGCTGACGGAGTGTCTGGTCTGCAGGGTCTCCAGCTGGTCCAGGCACCAGTCCAACTCCTCCAGGGTCTCCGTGGCCAGCTTCTGGTAGGCCTCCTCTGGAGGGGGGAGACAGGGGACGGGGGCCAGGGGGTGAGGGTGGGGGACGGGGACGGGCACGGGGAGGGGGACAGGGTGGTCAGTTTTGAGGCGTTTCAAGGGGGTGGCCCCCGTGGGCGAGTCCGGGAGGTCGGGGGCGCCGAGGCCGCACACGGCGGCCATGCTGGAGCCGGGCGCGTGGAGCGAGCACGGGTGGCTCTTCATGTGGAGCGGGGGGCTGCCCGGGGGCCGGCCACAGCCATGGCGTTAGAGCGGTGACCCCCCGACGGGAATAAAAGGAATATTCTCTCAAATCCGCCGTTCAAACTGATTTTGGTCGGCTGCCAAGCCGTGTCGCAGATCTCGGTGTCCTGTTTTTTTTTCTCCGTACCCGCTCTTTGGTAACTGACAAGAATTATGAATAAAAAAAAAAAATCCCACCAGAGAACGTTCCAAAGAGAATTCCAACCGTTCTAGAATCCCAGGTGAACTGGTCTACATTCTAACAACAGCTGTGTGGCCAAACCGAGTCAGACTCCAGCAGGTTTACATGCTCTCTGGACGGGCATGCTCCTGCAGTTGGAAACTGAGCACATAGTCACAGTCAAACAGGCACACACACACACACACACACACACGCACAGACAAACAGCTCTTTCAGCGCATGGGCTGAAGCTGTTCTCCATCCAGCCCAGAGGATTCCCAAAATTGGGATGGCAGTAAAATCCGTGTTCCGCATGGTTCCATGATTGAGCTGGTGTGCAGTGAAATCCGGGATTGAAGAGAAAAAAAACAAAAAACAAAACGTGAAAACTTCCCCCGGCGGGAGACAGACGAAGAGATCAGTCAGAGTACCGTGAGGAAGAGGACGATGTTGATGAGGAGCAGTCCTTAATAATGGAGAAGGGGGAACTGCTCACTGAAGACCCCCACCGCCTCTAACTCCCTCCAGACACAGAGAACCCCATTCGGGAAAAAAAACACACACACACACACACACACACACAAACTCACAAACACACACACACACTCACACACACACACACACACACACACACAGAGAGACACAGAGCTTTCGGATGAGCGTGTTTCTTGTCTCCCCTTAGTCCCCCTTCTTCCTGCCCGCTGTGCCGAGACGCTGGATCTGGACGGCTGTCGTTCAGGTGGCGGGTATGGCCGCCGTCAGCCTGACGGACAGCTCAGGAGAAGCTAGCACTGAGAAGCCCTGACGGGAGTCCACGGCGACAGGCCGCTCATAGGAGGCTATTGTGTGTGTGTGTGGGGCTGAGGCACAAGCTGCCTGCCCCGTTTCCTGTGAGCGGAGTGGGCATGAAAAAAAGGGAAAAAAAGAAGAGGGAGAGCACGGCTCAGCGTGGAGAGAGAGGAAAGATACGGAGCGGACTAGACGCCTGTGAGGACCGGACTGGAGGACCGGACTGGACAGACGCAAGGTTTGCCAAATGGAATTCGATACGAGGAAATAAAACATCCTCTAGTCTTACCAGCAATAAAGAAGAACAAATATCGAAAAATATGAAAGAGAAAAGGCAAAGACAAGAGAAACAGACCCTAAACACAATATGGGTCAGACATTATTGATCCCTTTCACCAACAAACCAATCCGAAATGCTTATGTGAACCATATGACGTATCAACACCACACAAAGCACTGTAGACCTCAACACATAGGAAGCCTCAGTCAGTGGCTCTGCTGCAGCCCCTGAAGAGCTCTCTAGGTGTCATTAGGAAGGTGAACTACAGCCGTGTCTGCTCAGCTCGTGGCACAGAGGGAAGCAATAGCCCATGAATCCCAGCTGGCATTAGATAGGATTAGGCATCACACCCTAAAAACCCCTCCCCCCACACCTCTCTCTGTCGCTATGTGTCTATGTGTGCGTGTGTGTGTCTCTCTCTCTCTCTCTCTCTCTCTCTCTCCACCTGCCATTTCCATAGAGAGCAGGGATTACCTTCACAGGGGAAGAGGTAGTGCTGCATTGTGGGAATATTGGAACAGAGACTGGGCAATCACTAACAGCTGTTGATGAGCAACGCTGGGGGGAGGGCGGTATTTCTAGTCTACTGGCTTATAATATCGAGTTTAAGTGTTTAATAGAAATATTGAAATATATTGGTACAATTTCGCATTTCAAATAATACTATTGACACTTTATTCTACGGTCAAGGATTAGCATTGCAACGTACGTTCAGATTAAACGAGCTCATCAGGCTGGCAAATCCCCCCTAAAAGCAGATTTTCCCATGCGTTCCTCCGTAATCCCAGATTATACTATCATCAAGGAAATGAGTGGGTCTGGGTGACACAGAGCGACACACTAGAGCATTAGAGCTTCCTGTTTCCACACCAGCAACCAGCCAACATGGCCGACCCCGGTTTGGCCTGTGGGCTCTCTGCTCAGCACTGTTTACGGATGGAATTTGATGAGACAACAGAGGATTAACTACCGTCTGGTCCAATGTGGCCATGGTCCTCAAGCTCAAAAGACATCCTTTGCCTTCCTTCATTCACGTCAGCTTTAAACTTGAGCATCCGCTCAAATAACCTATTAGGATACAATTTGATAAAACCTAAAAACATGTGAAAGTGGCAAATATTTGATCAGTCTGGTCAATCTACAGGCCTGTAGATTTGTTTTTCTTTCAGTGAGAAAGCTGGTCGGGGTAAACAAAAAAGGGACCCCTGCTGTCATCACAACCAATCAATCAAATCATTTAGCGATATTTCAATTTGTTTTTCTTCCAATCCTTAAAAATCATTTCACTTTATGTTTGCGTCACCTAGTTTTTCACCATTTAATCATGGTTACTTCCAGCCATCATGCTTTGCCATCATGCCAGATGGAGAGTCGTACTGTTAAGCCTCTCGCATGCCAGCCCAACCAATCTGCACCAGACAGACACCCAAACAACATCAGTGAGGTCTGATCCGTGCGTGTTCTTATAGTGGCTAAACGGTGATGTTTTGGCCATGGGCACAGATGGCTGGACTGTGTATAATCCCTTCAGCCAATATCTGAGATGACATCTCTGCTACTGGCACGTTATCCCGAGGACTGCCTTCCCGCCAGTCGACGTGTTGCCGTAGCAACACTTCATTACGCGTTGGAGAGAGCGGAGATTTCGTTGGAGACGTTTGTGTTTTGTATTTTCGTTTTAAATGTCTCAATTTAGGCACTCCGATACTGAATTCCTTCATGAACCTTACTTGGCGCAGGAAAAAAAAGCAGGTAAAACAAATAAAAAAATAAAAATAAAAAAAGAAGACATATTCATTGAAGGTGACCTCTCCTTGACCTCCCTGGTTGACCTTGGCCGGGGAGGTTTCCAGGAGGAAGTGACTAAGGAAAAGCAGCCTCTGGTCTGAGTCGGATGCCAGGTGTGATGTCATTGTAGCGTGAGCATCGATTGGCTAGACGCTAACTGACTCATAGGACGACACGGACGGGGAGAGAAAGAGAGAGAGAGAGACAGAGAGAGAGAGAGAGAGAGAGAGAGAGAGAGAGAGACAGAGAGAGAGAGAGAGAGAAAGAGAGAGAGACAGAGAGAGAGAGAGAGAGAGAGAGAGAGAGAGAGAGAGAGAGAGAGAGAGAGAGAGAGTGGTCAGTCTTGCGAATGGGGAAGCCGCTCACATCTTACATTGATTACTAAACACTGGGCGATGATCGCTTAAAAAGGAATGGGCTCTGCAAGAGTGGAGGAATTCAATGACCTCAATATTCTGATGCTCCTGTCCTTTCTCTTTCTTTCGATGTGTTTCCAATGCCATCTGGTTTTAATGACTCTCTCTTCCATGTCTCTCTCCTTTGTCTGCCTCTCCCTCTTTCTTCCTTGCTCTCTATCTCTCTAGAACCCCCCCCCCCCCCCCTCCCCTCCTCCCCTCCCCCCCTCCCTCCCTCTTTCTTTCTATCAGTGCAGTTGTTGGACTAAGCTTTCAGAGGCAGGGGTCCTCTGTCCTTGCTGACAACATCTCCTCTGACGTCAATGGCATTCTTCCTTCGCTCAGTGCAACACGCAGGGCCCGCCCCTTTCAGGGAAAGACCGGGCTGGCGCAAAACTCCGGAGCGGATTCATGCCGGTGGACCTGGAGGCTTAGGAACCCTATCCGGGGGGGGGGGGGGACGACGACGACGACGACGACTCAGGAACAGATGTGTCGACGTATTGCCGTCGTGCGCGAGCCTTAATGTGTCTCTTATGCTCGAGCGTAAAGAATTTTCACCGAGGTTTAGAACAGCGATGAGTTACATCCATCGTTAGAAACGAGATCGGCGTACTAATGGTTTGTTTGATCTGTGTGACAGGGGAGACGCCAAAATAAAAGGGTGCTGAAGAACAATGATCATTAACATACACACGACACACACACACACACACACAAACAGCACGCCCATTCATACCCACCGTCTCTCTGTTACTAGGAAACAGGGTCATCCACATAGCAGAACAAGTGGGCGTCCTCTCCTGTGTTCTATTCTTAGCCCAGGTCTAAGTATAGGCCGCGGTCGTTATCGCTCTGATCAATCACTATCGGAAGCTGTCGGGCATGGGCTCCAGACCGACTCTTGATCGGCTTGTCTGGCCGGGAGCCGTTTCTTAGACAACCTCATTTCCATGGTGGTGTCTGTGGTCGACAAAAAAATTGTACGCGGCGACCATATGTACTTTGCGCTTGGACTAGCAGCTGTGTTTTACTGATGGTGGAAATGAAGAAGAAAGGTCCATGATGGAAAATACAAGGAACCCGGTGTTAAATATCGTGTATTTCAATACTACATGTATTGTTGGACATTTTAACCACCTGGTTAAGAAATACAGGTAGTCTGTTTTGAATAAAATCTGATTATTTAAGAGGATAACTATGTTTAAAATGTCAAATTCATAAAACCTCATGCTTTTTTTGATGAGAGAGGAATGTGTTGGTATTGTGAATAAATTAGTCTCAGGGCATCACCAGTAATAACGCCTACAATGTCTCCCCCTTGTGACCACGTTTGGTAACTACAGCACATGCAACAGCATGATCTCAAGCTTTTAAGATATGTCCACATTGTGCAATGTCAAACGTCTTTTGATATTAAAGGGCCAGTAGCGTAATAAACAGTGCGTGAGTGTGTGTGTGTGTGTGTGTGTGTGTGTGTTTCTCACCTGAGAACGAGGACTTGGAGATGGGAGGTTGGTTACACATGGGGGACCGCCTGGAAATTAGAATTAGAAATTAGAAAAATTGCAACCTCCCGCTGTCCCCCAACCCGAAAAAACAACACACACAATCCTCAGTCATCTCATTTATAAAGTTGACCTGTAGGCAAGCCCTGAGTGCCATACTCACTTGTTTGACGCTCGATCTTGTTGCAAATTGGTTAGAGCAGCAAAGTTGTTCCGGACCGTTCTCAAACTAGCCAGGACCTTTACACAGAGAGAGAGAGAGAGAGAGAGAGAGAGAGAGAGAGAGAGAGAGAGATTCCAGAAAATGGTCGGTAATGCTTGAAGAAATATACATCCACGACTACTTGCAAAGTAAAGTAAAAGTTAAAGTACCGGGGGTATGTGTCACTGAACAGAAATGATAACGCAACACTCAATATATATATATATATATATATAAGTTGGTTTGTCTTCAGAGATTATAATTCTTTTAACCGTATGATATGAATCTAACCTGTGCAAATGGTGTGACTATCAGGTCATCTCCATGACTGAAAGAGAGGGAGAGAGGCTGTTCGGTTAGATCATAAAATCACTTACACACACATATACACACACACACACACACACACACACACACACACACACACACACACACTTTATTTTCACACACACACATGCCATACACAACCCATTTCAATCAGAATATAGAACACAAAATGTTAAACACCCATACATTTATCATCGCTAAGTATTAGTATATATTGAGTAACAACAGATTTGTATTTGTATATACATTATGTATTTATATAATATAAGCACTTGGGATATGCACAAAACAACAAACAAATGTACAGTTGATAATTTCCCCCAGCATTGGTTATAGGGGTAGCTATTACAATGTAAGGTTTATCTGTTGAGAAGCAAGGCACGGCAAGGCAAGACAAAAGGCACACATGTTAAATGTCATATTAAATCACAAGTTAAAGCTTTTAAAAATCGTTTTTTTTTTTGGTCTTTGTATTTTCCCCTAAAGGAATCATTTGTTTTTCCTTCTCATCTCCGAACCCCTTTTTTTCTGTACTTGCTTTTCTTTTCCTCTCAAATCCTCCTCTTTAAATCTCTTTAAGCCTGCTGACTGTTTTTCCTACACTCCATCAGAAGTCTGCTTCCGACTAACCCTCCCAACGTCTCACGTGACTCCTTCTGTCTTCCCCACACTCCACATCATCCGCCCTCCTCTCTGTCCTCCCCTGCGAGCACTTTGCTTTATTCCCTGGATAAGTTGTGTGTCTGTTCTTGAGCATCTACCTCGCCCCCCTGACCCCCGGTCCCGACTGAACGGCGTATTGATTTTTAGACTGCTCCTACTCTGCATCTCTTCAATCCATTGATTTTTCCATCTCGCCAAGCTCCCCTCAGACGGATTGACTCCAGGCAGGTGAGACTCCACACCTGTCCACAGCGCTACACCAGCTCCCCCACGAAGTCAAGGTGAACACTGAGAACTGTGAACACAGCCTGGACACAAACTTCTAGGGCAGTCTGAAGGGTGAAGAGGCAGGGGGAAGAGGAGGAGAGGAGAGGGAAGAAGAGAGGGGAAGAGGGGGGGGGGGGGGGGGGGGAGAGGTGGTGGGAAGAGGAGAGGGGAGAACAGGTGGGGGGAGAAGAGAGGGGGGAGGCGGGGGAGGGGGAGAGCCAGGGCACCAATGTCGTCAGCACCTCTCAGTGTTCCCTTGAGACTTCATGGAAAACCTCATCTGCAATATCATGACGTTGTTGGCTTTTTGTACACAAAACATAAATCAAAGAGTAAATATAGAAATGAAAATAATGTTGCCAATCGTTTTTTTTTTCTTCCTGAAGGACAGTAACAATCTTGAAGGTGCACCTTGATTCAAGACTTCTTTCTTTTCTGTTGATGCTTTGAGGATGCGACTGTACAGAGGATCCTAAACTCAGCAATGTGACTATATGATTACATGTCATGCATAAAGAGAACATTATGTTTTGAACAGATGTCCTTATCAAGGGAAGATGTTGCATTCCATTCCTTTGAAAACATCACAAACTCAATAATGGACAAACCACCAAAACAGCTGCTGTGCTCGAAAGAACAGACTGTAAAAGACACTGGTAACTGATTAAAGAACTCTTTATGCTGGTAGTAAAAGTACAAATAAATAAATACAAATCTAAAAAAAAAAGAAATAAAAAAGAAAGAATGCCTATTTGTTACGTTCGATTCTGTGGTTTTGTTTGCTTGTTAGCCTGGCAGCCAAATTATTATAATACAAAGCATATAATATCATTAGAAATTAAAGAAATTCATTAGAATTTGGATTGACTGGAATTCCAAGCCGGTTGGGAGGAGGAGTTTAGGAACTCCGATATTTGCCGATAGACATACAGACACTCTCAGGCTATTACTGAAGGAGAGGAAGATGATTTCTCAATCCTATCCACAATGAGAGACAGTAGAGCCACTCAACGGCGGTTGTAAGGGATGCTAGGATTTAAACACCCCCAGGACAAGAGCTTTTAGCTGGGCCTGAGGGGCCGGGAGGTGCGGGGGAATTTAGGAGAGCTGGTAGTAGAGACTAACTAATACAATCCTCCTGGAACGAACCCCCCCCCCCCCCCCCCCCCACACACACACAATTGGTTGGTAGAGAGCATACGTATCAAACTCTCAATAAAGCTTCATAAAATAATAGCCTTCATAACATTGTATGAATGAAATCAATCAATAACCAAATCAGGCTGAGGCATAGTTCCCCTGTCTCTGTAAGACCTATACCAACAAAGGAAGGGGCTGTTCCCCGCGCAACCCCCTGCCCCCCACACACTATTGGTTGTCAGAGAGCATACGGCATTTGTTTCAAAAGGTGTTTGAGTGAGGGTTTGACACCAAACGAGGAATACTTTTAGCTTTAGTATATATGTCTTATCTGTGTGTTTTGAATGTGCACTTTTTATGTTTACCGCCAGAGTGTGGGAAACGTCTTTTCGATTCCTTTGTATGTCTCGACATGTGAAGTAATTGACAATAAAGCTACTTTGACCTTGACCTTTGAATAAGCTGCTGCCCTCTTAGGCAGAATCAACCCACCTGCAGCAGGTGCACACCATACACTAGCCATGTAAAGACACGTTCATCCGCCAGGTTTCTCATTACCGAAAATAGCTAGTCAAGAACTGGACCGAGCGCAGCTAAAGGAGGCAGTCGAAGACCTACTGTGTCCTGGGCTACAATGTCCCTCCGAATGCTTAGCGGCTAGTGCCACTTTCCAACGGGCTCGATGGCGGACTGAGTGACAACGCCTCGCCCCGGTAACTGGACCCATATCCGTGACCACAACACACACCACAAGTACAGTACCCTCTGCGGTAGTCGTTGGGTTCGCTAAAGAACCGGCCCATCCCTCTCATGTTGCGCGCGTGCCGTTCGAAAAGCCTGAAAAGGCGCTCCTTCGCTGGGGGGCCGTTGTAGCCGATGCAAAGGTCACGGGAGTGCGGGAGCTACGGCGGCTGCTCTGGAAGCGGCCGGCGGTTTCTGTGTGACACCCTTAAAGGTCGGTGACGGGTAGCACGGGGCAAGGGCTGAACGTCACGCCACTCGGCCCCGGGCCAGCATGGCGTGCAAATAAAGAGGGCTAAACTTAGACCCCCGAGCCTGGGCAATGCACAGGATAGGCAACGTGGTTACGTCTTACGCATGCCTCCTGCCACTACGTTCTGGGAAGCACGGCCAACAAAACCAACTGTCTCTTTATCCAACTCTTTAAAAGTACGCAGAATGTTATGTATAAGTCTCTATTACCTTCTGAGCTATTTTCTGTAAACCATGGCCAACAAACCAACTTTCTCTTTATCCATCTCTCAATAAAGCTTCATAAAAGAACAGCCTTCATAACATCGTATGAAATCAATCAATAACCAAATCAATAACCAAATCAGGCTGACACATACTGTAGTTCCCCTGTCTCTGTAAGACCTATAACAGCAAAGGAAGAGGCTGTTCCGCGCGTAACCCCCCCCCCCCCCCGACCCCGTCCCCGTCGGACGGACACTCGATAAGCAGCTCTACAGCTCATTTCGCTTATCCGACGGGATTCCGACGCAAACCCCATGACACAGCTCCCACGAGTCCTTCCTGCATTATGCATCCGCAGGTGTCCGGTTACAGTCAGAGGCAGAGCCACATGGACCGCCACCGAAGAAATAGAGAAAGAAGAGGAAGAAGAAGAAGAAGAAGAAGAAGAAGAAGAAGAAGAAAGAAAAACAGGCTAAAACCGCGGTGAACCTTCTTAGATGACTTTAAGCCTGTCGTGCACATTTGAACTGCCTTTTTTTTGGAGCAAGGGCTGCAGAAGCAACGAGTTCTGTCTTTCTTGTTTCGCTTGAAGGGTTCGTGCCATAAGGCAGATGTGTTGCGTTTGCTAGGCTACTGCAACACTGCTGCTTGAAGCCGCAGCCACGTTTACCGATGGAACTTGTGATGTGTTGGACAGCACAGAAAGGACAAACAGTGTAAACGTACAAAATATCTCCATGGTGAATTTTGTTTTCACATCATTGAAAAGGCTATCTTCCAAGTCCTTTGCCAAACCTCATTGATGTATTTCAAGATAATCAATGTTGAGGACGAGGACGGATAGAACTGGTTTCAACATGCGGTCATGCTAGGGGTGCAGTGAAACCTACTTTAAGCTCAGTCAATTCACAAGGTCAAAATGGCCCATTTACATATGAAAAATAACAATTACAATCGTATTAACACGTGCTACGTATTCATCTGTTCATCATATGATGTAATATGTACACAGACATTTCAAAACTACTATTAATCAATTAGTCTTATCCATTTGTTTGTCAGAAAGAAAAATGATAAAAGTAAATGACCAAGTGAATGTTAATGTTGGAATTGACTGAGTTGAAAGGGATTGGGTGGCCCCCAGCCGGCACCGTTCAGCCTTCAAAGCAAACGTAGATGACTTACGGGGCCCAGGCTGGCTAGTCTAAGCCTTGTGCAGTCACCACATGGGGTTCACACCAGCAAACCAGTCCAGACCATGCTACACCTATACATGACATGTCTGAGAGAATGGCCCACTACAATGCCCCACCAGAAGAGGGTGACGTAACCGTTATGCACCTCTTGGGTATTTATGATGAGATTTTTAATGCACAGAATACGTATGTTCAGTTATTTAATAAGCACCCCAAGAAATAAGAGATAATAAGGGAAATAAATATATATTCTGAAGTTCAAAATATAAGTGTAACTAAAGCAGTTATATTTGTAACGTTTTTTGTGTGTGTCAGCTCATTATGCATAGCGAATTATTCTGCGCGTTAAAAGATGAGTTGTGTGTTACTTTGCGTGCAGGTGGGGTCTCTGGCTGGCGTGAAGCAAGGCATTGTAGAGGCAGGCAGAGAGAGCATTCATTCCTCTGTATGGAACAGCATCAAACAGCGCGTGCCGTTAGTGACAGAGAGGGGGGAGGGGGGGGAGTGGCCAACACTTTGACTGACAGCTCTGTTTCACGCCGTGAAAAAACACTGTCACGCTCATCACATGACCAGTGGGGACCTTACCAATCAACAGTCTCAAGTGAGAGACCACCGACTCTATCTGCCAAAAACTACAACACATCAATGTGAGTATGATTTAGTTATATATATATATATATATATATATATATATATTGTGTTGGTCATCTAAAGAAAAGAAAAAAGAAGCACAGAGAAGCTTTTCAGCTGGTTTAAACTTACAAGCTGAGGCGCTTTTACTTAAACAAAAGGGTTCTATTGTAAAAGGTAAGTGGTGCTATAAAGGATCTGATTGGCCCTCATGTCCTGAGCGTGAGAGGGTGGTGTGGCATGCCAAGCAGAGCTGTAGAGCAAAGTGTTACCATGGGTTACATCGTCAGTGTCAACCGTCACTTACTTCCCACTAATGACAGGTTCAGACCGTCTCGAGACCAGCCCTGGCCTCTGCAGGTGGTTATTCCTATTAATAAGACACAAAATGGAGGACACTGAGCAAAGGTGAGGCTTCTTTGTGTGCCTTTTGCAGTGTCTCCATCTAGACACAAAATGGCCGCCGATCAAAGCGCTTCACTTTACTTCTTTTACGCTCAACGAGGGTGAAGAATTTCAGCAAAAATCAACAATTTGATCGTATGTGATGTTGTGGGTTGTTAAGAACCGCTTGGAAATGTCGATGCGGACGCTGTGAAATCTCTGTCGGCCATGTCAATTCACAAATCAACAATGGCCGCTCTCAGTTTGGTCCGTATTGTCGCTACAGTATCACCAGTCCTAAGTCAGTCAGGGGCCCAAAGTTGTCATTTCAGTATTCAGCCTCCAGAGGTTACTGTCGCTCATAGACGGACAAGAAGACAAACAGAATGACGGACCGACCCGCGCACACACAGAGACAGAGAGAAAGACCCAAACACAAGACCACAGAGAGTTAGACAAATATCAAACACATTTATACATATAACATAGATAAGCCAGACACAGAAACTGTATCCCTCTCAGCTGGTGAATGCACATTACATTAGAATCAGTGTGAGGTTGACTTCCACAGGTTAGTCCAGGTGCAGTATAGATATTAGCAGTACACCAGAAGAGAGAGAGAGAGAGTGAGAGGAGGAGAGAGAAGAGAGAGAGAGAGAGAGAGAGAGAGAGAGAGAGAGAGAGAGAGAGAGAGAGAGAGAGAGAGAGAGAGACAGACAGAGACAATGGGACTATTAACAGTAGGACAAAACGGTACATTAAAAATATCAAGGCACTGTCATTACACGCATAGGCAATAAACTGGCTTTGAGTTAGTCTACAGGGACTTTGACAATCTCTCGCCATATCCTTTGTGATTATTTTGAACATTCAGGTCAGTAAGGTCAATCCGCATGGCTAAATGAGACACACATTTCCTGCTCCATCATCTTTGAGAATCCCACCAGATGAAACACTAGGAATGTTATCCCGGGGCCAAATTCAAACTTTGGATGCTAGGGAAAACCCCCAGAAAAGACATAAAAGATTTTGCCAAAGAAAAACTCAGAATTAGTCATGCTTTTTTTTATTCTTGAGAATAGTCCAGTTTAATAGATTATGGTTTTTAAATTAATTCTATAAATGTGATTTAGTTAAACATGGATTAATTTCATTGGAAACATTTGAACTAAACCCTTATTAGAGTTTTCAGTTCATCAATAAAATAGGTCATTAGTGATCGAGAAAAAACGAATTTCACGATGGGTTCCATTAGCCATGACGACGGAAAAATGGAAACCATTTGTTCTTCCACTCATCTCAAAATAGTATCTCTGCAGACTAGTTTAAGAAGCTTTGGGAGCAAAGTCCAACGTGGTCACATTCTTTCACTTTCACCCTCTGTCACTGGTGGTTTAAGATTAGTCAGTTTGGCCAGTCAGTCCATGCCAGCACAGGCAGAGCTTACCAGTTCAGGGTACGGAGGATCAGCCGGAGCCATTAAATAAATGAGAACGAGCGGGTTGGCAAGATACAAAGACAGCAAACACAGGGGGAGAAACCAGACCAACGCTAAGGAGGGAGACAGTGAGGAGGGTTTTTAAAAACGTCACCCAGGCCGGGGGTGGTTATTGAACCAACGGACAAACAGACAGACCGACAGGACCTCAATTTAACAGACAAACACAGAGAGACAGACAAACAGACAAATATATATATAAACAGACAGTCAGTGAAAGACAAAAAGGAACAGACAGACAGACAGGACCTCAATTTAACAGACAAACACAGAGAGACAGACAAACAGACAAATATATATATAAACAGACAGTCAGTGAAAGACAAAAAGGTACAGACAGACAGACAGACAGACAAACAGACAGACAGACAGACAGACAGACAGACAGACAGACAGACAGAAAGCGACAGTAACAGACAGACAGTAACAGACAGACAGACAGACAGACAGACAGACAGACAGACAGACAGACAGACAGACAGACAGAAAGCGACAGTAACAGACAGACAGTAACAGACAGACAGACAGAAAGCGACAGTAACAGACAGACAGACAGACAGACAGACAGACAGACAGACAGACAGACAGACAGACAGACAGTCCCTTCTTACATGTCGCTGGCGATGGAGGAGTTCCTGGACATGGACTTGGGGGACAGGTCGTAGTCGCTGTCCGAGCGATACAGGAAAGACTCCCGCCGCTGGCTGTGGACGAAGTTGGCCTGCAGGATGAGGCCTGAGCCCGGGCTGGCCATGGGGTCCAGCGGGCTGCGGCCCGACGATGTGCCGTTGTCCACATCGAAACTGCCAGAGAGAAGAGGAGAAGAAGAGAGGGGGTTAGAAGGCCCTTCTTCTCTGTGTCCAGGAGAAAAGTGACCACAGGTAAAGTGGCGCCCGGTTTGCGAAATGTTTTCCGCCACATTCCACCAAATATCTGGGGGTTGTTATCAAGCTGACTACATGAAACATGATAAACTCTTTCAGAAGTAAAAAAAAAAAGAGGAAAAAAAAAGTGTTTTACAGCGTAACTTTCGTGCAACAACAAAAGGCTAGACCAGGCATGTTGAAAACGGCACTGTTCATTAATTTCGTAATATTCTGAGAACTGAGGAGTGCTTTAATCAGCACACACTTCCAAGGCTATATAAGTGAACGTCGAGGTAAATCCAAATAGACCTTAATTAATTCAATTAGCTGTCGTTTTTTGGGGGGAGGGGGGGGGGGATTAGACAATCGCACAGACTGGCTTACAACAGCAAGCTAAAAGGAGATGTGCAGACTACGCAGAGCTAGAATAAGCAGAACGGCAATTCATCCTGGGCCCCCTCAAGATGCCTGACTCACGGTCAGTTAGCCAGTTGTCGAGGGCAACCACAGACACAACTCAGAATCCTGATTGTATCGTTAGACAATGTCAAGGCAATGTCACGCGTTGCCTATGACGACGGTTACATGGCAGGCACATGTCTGATCTATATATTGTAAATCAATCAGTGTCGTCTATAAGCCCCAGCAGTATTGTAGACTGGTGTTCAGAGGGCTGGTATGGAAGCAGAAAACCAAGTCCCACTACAGCAGGTTGTGTGGTAGGCGATTTCCCTGCGATGTAGGGTGTGCATGCGTGTGCCAAGTTGAGGAAGGTCTTCATCCCTGGCCACCTGATTCACTGTGTCCTCAAAGGATCTGGGAAATCCCTGTGGACTTGGGAAAGCTGTGTGTGTGTGTGTGTGTGTGTGTGTGTGTGTGTCTAGGGCATAGGTAATCCCTCTAGGATCTAAAGGAGTGACGACAGACCGCCTCGTTGACGTAGTTCGCCACACGGCCCCCGGCCCCCGGGCCTGATCCCGACTCCGCACACACATGGAATTCCCTCGGTGACGTGCATCCACACGAGCGCTCCCCGTCCGCCGTCACTGGTCTGATCCGCTTAGGGGCATCCCCACAGGCCCAAATTGGAACGGCTCAAACAGCAGGTTAGCGAGCGTCACTGTCACGGTGCTAACCGGCGCTCCAGGAGTCAGCGTGACGCACTGAAAAGACGAGCTAGGGTCTATTAATATGAATGAACTAGTTCTTCCATGGCAGAAAAGAAAAACCCAAAGCGTAACCAGGGCTTGACGCCGTGCGCCTCCCTTCCCACGGGGAGGGCAAAGTGCTTTCAGACCGTCTGAAAACGTTCGTTAAACACTGAGCTCTACCTTCACGTCATCAGAAATCTACTAGGATAGAAAGGTAGAGGAATGAAAGGTGGAAAATAATGTAGTACAAAAAAAAGTATTGTATATGTATATATATATATTTTAATTTTTTTTTATTGAACTACCTGGATCTAAATGTTCTTAAAGTACATATAAAAAGTACAATACTTTGTCCAAAGAAACACCAATGTAACCCATTTCTCGATGAACTCACTTTTCAAGTTCAGTCCCAACACTTGCCAAAAACAATTTTTTTCCAAACAAGCAGGCTTTCTGTCCTCAACTATGTGACTGTTTTGTCTCACTCAGTCTAACCAGAAGCACTGTGTTCCATCTTGTACACCACACGTTGAGGCAGCTGTGCAGAGGGCAGGAGAAGACAGAACCAAGTCTACTACAGCTCCCTGTGCCGTCCTACAGGCCCTGTCCTATGGGCCCTGTGCTTTAGGCCCTGTCCAACAGGCCCTGTCCTATGGGCCCTGTGCTTTAGACCCTGTCCTATGGGCCCTGTGCTTTAGGCCCTGTCCTACGGGCCCTGTCCTACGGGCCCTGTCCTATGGGCCCTATCCTTTAGGCCCTGTCCTATGGGCCCTGTCCTATGGGCCCTATCCTTTAGGCCCTGTCCTATGGGCCCTGTCTAACGGGCCATCTACGGGTTGTGTCTAACTGTGACTAACCTATCCTACAGACCCTGTCCAGGAGAAACTAAATGGTTCTACAGCCATAAATACAACGACAAAAAAAAAGAACCACAACCCTTGCCTCCCTTTGTGTTCGATTCCTTTCCTAAAAAGGAGCAAAGCAGCCAGGACCAAACCAGATCACTTTGACATCCGAGAGCCAAGCGTTCAGATCTATTTATCTTAGAGTGGAAAAAGAACAGAGCGTTTTTTTTTCTTTTAATCTTTTGGGTGTTGGGAGGATTTGGAGAAGGCGTCTGTGTTCCTCCAACTCGGTGTAATATGTACAAAACGACTCCGCACCTGATTTTTCTCCCCCTTTGTACAAAGCTCTTGATGAAACAACGTCCCCCCCAAAATAACTTGCCATCTCGCAAGTCAGACAAGTCTTTTTAAGCCAGCATGGCCTTCAGCTTGACTTCAGCCATATCCCTTCGACGGCTGGCCCTCATAGGTCCCCTCCTCTAGAACATTATTTATGTCTGGCATGATTCAAGTGTATTTTGGCTATCAACTTTATAGTCACAGCAACTTGATCTAAGCCCTCGATAACCCATTGAGGCACTCCATTAATGGTAAAACCTTTCAGGCCACGCTAACTGGGTGGATGTGGAAGGAAAAAAAACGCTAACCTGGAGCGAGACGTATTAGTGAACGTAAAGCCTTATTGAGTGCCCCGGGAAAAGCACGACCAACTTCAGAAATGTTTCTTGTGAGACAAGCCCGCTAATGTTGTCCTGGCAGGCCGTAGCTCCGAACCGTTTACGTAACGGTTGAACGTTCTAGATGAAACCCACCCAGTGCAACCTGACCAGTAGTTAAGGTCATGTGGCCGCTTGGCCCCCCGGTTCTAAGAACGGGGACCACAAGTTAGCCCTTTAATAACGTCTCTATACTTCGGAATGCATGAAACCATATGGCCTCTGGTGAACGATAGCTCCACTATAAGAGAATGGACACGAAACCCTGCCTTAGAGCCTGTTTGAAATCTGTTCCGCCATTCAGGCGGTATGGAAACTGGACGTTCAACATATTTTGAATTGAGCACCCTCTCTCGCGTCATCAACGTTAGGGACACCGCTAACAAACGATCGTCTCTCATAACACAGGGTTGCTATGATGACAGGCTGGATTACCAGTAGGAGATAGATGTGGGGAGAGGAGGGGAGAGAGGAGGGGAGAGAGGAGGGGAGAGAGGAGGGGAGGCACTCAAGTGTGAAACAAAAGAGAAAAGGAAGGGAGGGAGACAGGACAGAGAACGACTCAACAGAATGGAAATAGAATGAAAGGAAAGAGAGAAAATGAGCAAGAACTTAGCCTACTGACTGAGATGGAGAGTGACAAGAGAGAAAGACAGAGAGAGAGAGAGAGAGAGAGAGAGAGAGAGAGAAAGAGAGAGAGAGAGAGAGAGAGAGAGAGAGAGAGAGAGAGAGAGAGAGAGAGAGAGAGAGAGAGAGACAGCAGGAGAGAGTGAGGGAGAGAGTGAGGCACAGGGTTGGTATTTCACAGAGGAAGGTGAGGATCCCATGGGGATACTGTTGAGCGTAGGGGTATTATGATCCGGCGCCTGGGTACGGACTCCAGGGTGACACTGGAAAAACATGTGGTGCTGAGAGAGACAGACCACTGACAGAGAGGGAGAGAGTGAGACAAACGGAAAGAGAAGGAGAGTTATGTAAGGAGGAGAGAGAGAGACAGAGAGAGAGAGAGAGAGAGAGAGTGCACCAGACACAGAGACAGCGAGAGCAGGACTGTAAACAGTAGGACAACAGGGTCCTTTCGGAAGAATAACTCAATTAAATCAAATACACTGTTTAGTAGAGAGAGCTCCCAGTCCCGTCAACCAAAGCTCTACACATGAGTTTGGAACTCAACCAGTTTGTTTTGTTGTACCCCCCACCCGTCCATTTAAAGCAGTACAAAGACCCCCCCCCCCCCCCTCCCCCGGGTGGGTCAGAGAAGCTAGTGCTCACATTGTTCCCTTCCTCACGGGGGGGAAAGACGATATTCCTCTCTGAGTATTGGGTGACAACTCTCCGCGTGTGTGTGTGTGTGTGTGCGTGCGTGCGTGTGTGTGTGTGCGTCGGTGCTGACGTAGGCTCTAAGAGGGGCCAGCAGGGCTATCTAGGCCGCGGGTGGTCTGTCCCTCATTCTGCAGCAGCAGCTCACCGCTATCAGGGACAATGTGAGGCCAGAGGAGGCTGGGCTATTTATAATGGAGAGAGAGACACGCACAGAGGAGACAAGGGGATGGCAAAGGGGGGAGAGAGAGAAAGAAAGAGGAGGTCACGCTGTAAGGATTAGACTGGTAATAGGAGGGAGGTGTGAAGAGAGAGAGAGAGAGAGAGAGAGAGAGAGAGAGAGAGAGAGAGAGAGAGAGAGAGAGAGAGAGAGAGAGAGAGAGAGAAAGATGAAACGGGGAAGAAGGAAACGGAGCGGAGCGAGAGGTCAAAGAGGAGGAGAGGAAGGAGGGATGGCATGCGGCAAGGGAACGGACGAGTGCGAAAGAAAGGCTTGGACGCGGGCCGGGCAGGAGGAGGCGATGAAAGAGAGGTGGAGGCAGAGAGGAGGGAGGAGAAGGCGGGAAAGAAAGTGTTTGTGTGTGTGTGTGTGTGTGTGTGTGGGGGGGTGACATCCTTGGCCCATTTAGTCAGAGGTCATCCCCTGATAGTGTGAAGGAGGGTAGAAGAAGACGCACACGCAACCAAAACACACACACACACACACACACACACACACTGCACATGCACACCCACGCCACCCAATGAAGCAACCCCGACCTCTCCTCATGACGTCCAGCTAAAATAAGACCTGGACTGTGGAGCGTTAGCCAACGGGCTAGCTGTGGGGCTAGCTAGCGGGTTAGCATGTCCACACCAGCAGCCAGTAGTGGAATGGCCCTGTTTGAGAGAGCTGTATGAAAGGAGAGAGGCGCCTGTTTTTTAAAGCACTACATGCTGGGCTAATATATGATATTATTATATTATATTATAGTATTATATGTTAATAGTCCAGTGGTGTAAGGTAGGACAATACATTAGATGAGACAGGAGTCTGGTCTGGGAAGTACTAGCCATGGGGTATTAATTCATACTCATGCTTAGGTGGGAATCCATAGTACATGGTTTCAAATGCACGTGAAAGAGTAGCAAATAATGCAATAAAGTAAGTTGAGCCTAGCAAGCGTTCCGCTATAATTTGGCTGCCCCTCGATCCACTTCGTTGGAGCGCTGTCATTGTGAATAGCCGGTGTGAGTTTCTTTTGGGTGCTCCCTCCTCAGATAGCAAAGACGCTGTCATGTTTGTAGTATAAGTTCATTCTATTTGACAAAGTTTACATTTTACCTCGTCTTGATCTATTCATCTATAATCATTTGGTATTATTTTGGTGTATAAAAAAAATTGTTTTTAAGTTCAGAGATGTTTTGGAAACGTTTATGACTTCAACTTCGTGTACACGTGTACAAGTGCACACATTCCCATCCCTAATTCAAACCACCTTAAACCTCTAGGCCAGGTCAGGAGAGGAAGTCGCTTTATTTACGATGTACATGTGGATGTATGCTTAGCCTTTGCCTTAAAAGTGGCTATTCAGACCTTCTCAATACAATCCCTATGAAAACACAGGGGGCAATGTGTGATGTTACCGTGGAACTGGAAAGTATGTACGCTTATTAGTAGAAGTGTGTTTATCCAACACTCAAGTGTCTCAATGATCACCCCTCCTGAGCCACACAGACTGTGCCTGCGTGCCTGAGTGTGTAGTACGTGTATGTGTGTGTGTGTGTGTGTGTGAGTGAGGGAGGGGGGTGGGGACACACACACACACTGATGTGTGTGCTTTTGGAAGGGAGCTGTTTGTGTGTATGTATGTGTGTGTATGTGTGTGTTGGTAGGGGGGTCAGCTGTGTGTGTGTGTGTGTGTGTATGTGTGGGAGCAAACCTCTGTGTGTGTCTGTGTGTGTGTGTGTGTGTGTGTGTGTGTGTGTTGTCCCAAA
>CM030172.1:49408375-49423375 GCA_017639675.1 Aplochiton taeniatus
GTTACTTAATCCAACCCCACATCGTTGCCTGTAAGCAGCGGACTAGCCCCCGAAGGTTGTTACCTGATCTTATCATACATAGCTCCCCGTACGGAGAAGCCTAGCCCCAGAAGGGGGGTTACCTAACATTGATCCTCTATCCACGGTACCTGGCTAAGCTATGCTGCTGACTAAAGAGAGGCTTATGGCCATGGCCCTGAGGAAAGCTTCTTGGCAGCACTGCCTGTGCTTGTACGTTTACTATTGCAGCACATTAAGGGTCTCAGCTCGATGTAGCGGCGCTTAAGATGGTGCAGGGCTTTGGCTGCGAAGGACGTCGGCTTGGCGGGACTCTCAGGCCAAGCGAAAACAAGGACCAACAGAGAGGGTCAAAGAGAAGATAGGGGTTAACGTCCGCTTGCTGTTAACATGGGAGGTGTTTTGAAATCCCGACAGCTACACAAAGGCATTATGTTATTAAGTCCATGGCTGCTACTGCACGTTGACTAAGAATTATGCTTAGAGTGAGTGACAGTCTGCCCATGTTTGCGGTGTTCAACCAAGTGTTTGTTGCGCTGCCAATTTCCTGAACGTTTTGTTTTTTCCTTCCTCCTCATTTCAGCATATTTTCTACCAGCGTCAAAAAGTGCTGATAAAGAAGGGGAGAAACCGAGTTCTCAACGTGAATCATAGATGAAACCAATTATACAAGCGGGGAGCACCCTGAAGGTCTAAGGTGACGCTTGTGTCCAAACATTACCTGAGAGAGATGCACAGCTCAGTAACACCGGAGCCAGAGGGGAAAAAAACGAGTTCCCCCGGTATCCCCCCGGCAACGAGGGCGGGGGGGGGTCCTACCTGTAGGATTTCAGCAGCCGTTTTCTCTTGGTGCCTCGGCTCAGAGACTTTGACGCCAAGCCGAAGCCCGGAAGGTTCAGGGGCGTAAACGCCCAGTCATCCTGAGAGTCGAAGGACTCCATGTCCGGAACCAGAACCCCCCGCCAGAACCAGAAACGGATCCAAGCTCAGAGCCGGCAGGCAGGGCCAGCGGAGCAGGCTGTCGGTTCTCCGCGGGAGTGAATGACTCAAGGGTTAGCGTACGGCACCTAACGCCCTGTCGTGACCACTTCCCTTAAGCCCTCAAAGCTCTCTCTCTCTCTCTCTCCCCTCCCCTACTCTCTCTCTCTCCCCTCCCCTACTCTCTCTCTCCTCCCTTACTCTCTCTCTCTCTCTCTCTCTCTCTCTCTCTCTCCCCTACTCTCTCTCTCCTTCCTTACTCTCCCTTACTCTCTCTCTCTCTCTCTCTCTCTCTCTCTCTCTCCCCTACTCTCTCTCTCTCTCTCTCTCTCTCTCTCTCTCTCTCTCCTCCCTCCCCTTCTATCTGCTCCTTTCTTCCTAGTCTTCTTCCTCAGTCGTACATTAGGCTCCTAAGTCCATCTCTAAGGAGTCCCAATAGGCAGTAACCTAGGGCCCTCGTCTCCCCTCGTTCTTACCTCTCCCTCCCTCTGGCCGGGCTCTCCGCCTGTTGGCTGGGTCTCCTCACCCCCGCCCCCCTCGCCCCTCCCTCCCTGTCCTCCACCCCCCTTCTCTTTTTCATAAGCTCATTAGTGAGAGAGAGAGAGTTCACTGCAGGGACGGTGGGCGGCCATGACTGCAGGGTATAAAACCGTCATTCATGCCTGGTTCCTGGATTCCCACATGGAAACCACAGAGAAGGGGCGGTGGCGCTGGTGTTGCAAAACATGTCAGCGTCAACAAATGATAAAAATAACAATCTCTCTGAATGACTAGCGCAGAAGAAGGTAGCTGTCAGCAACAGAGTGGCTGTCCTGTAGATGGTGAACCGTGCCAACCATTCCTCGTCATCCGTTTTGATGACTCGACTGGGTTGAATTTGGACTATGGGAAACGCTTTCACGCTTTGATGGAAACGCTTTTGGGAAACTATTTAAAAATGGCAGCAACGCTAAGCACTTGTCTCTTAGAAAGAAGGTATGGGCCATTTTGAAAAGATTGTGTAGTTATTATATCATCCAAAACCTTTCTTCATTGCGAAAGTAGAGCACTACGTTTAAAAAATAAAAACAATGAACGCCCACACTGTCCCCTGTGAGCATGACCACCAACTCCAGCTTCCTCTGTCTTTTCTTACTTTCTTCTTCTTCTCCTTTCGTATGTGTGTGTGTATGTGTGTGTGTGTGGCGTGCCTTCTGTCGGAGCCAAGAATCTCCTTTCCAAGCTCCAACGTAGCCAGCGTATGCCCCCCCGATAAAAGCAGATAGCTGACAGTGCACACTTATGCGGCAGCCTTAATCCTCTTTGAAAGGCCCAGGGGCCCAGTCCTGAGATTACATCTGGCATTTCACAGGCATTTGGGAGATTTCCCCCAGGCCAGCTCCAAGGAACGGAGCCTTGCTCGCCATCAAAGAGACCCCTTCATGCCTCGATAATGTCAGTCATTGAATACAACCAAACGCCTGGATCTTAACGCACCAGTAAACACCAAAAGCCTAAATATGAATGCCTGTTTTTCGGTCCTGATTAATATTTTTTTTAAGCAGTAATGTATGGAGATTTCAGAATATGTTAAGTAGATATTCTTAAATTGTGGATGAATACAAAACAATACAATAAAGATGCCCTCATAAGGTAAGGCACTAAATTGAGGATTTGATAGTGTTATCTATGTGTGTGCATATGAAGGTCATTGGAGCGTATTCAAGAAAACAGGGGAGCTCAGGAGATAGCACACGGTTATTTACTTCTTTCTTCCTATTCTACTGCTCTTGCTACAGGTTTATCTCGGACAAACTAGTGTCGCTGACCCACCGAAACAAAAGGTTTCTGAAGCATCAGCAGACCAAATAAGGACAATATAATTGCGCCGCACATCCAACTATATTTTAAATGCGAGTTTTAAGATTCAAATGTTTCTGTTAACTGTATTAAAAAACATACTCATCGAAAAGCGAATTCAGTAATACCAAAAAATAAAGACTACTTCTATTTTTGGAATCTATAAACACAGACACACCATTGTCAGGACTGAATAGCAGACTTGTTTAGGTATGACATGTCCTCTGAGGCTCCCCGACCTGGGAGTTGAACCGTGTTTTAACCATGCTTTACACTGGCATTCCAAAAGGTTTGCCACAGAATCTCCAGAGGTCTCCCCCCCTAACCCCCCCCTGCCATTTACCATATCCTCTTGGGCTTGATATCGATGGGCTTGTTGGTGGCGCAAGGTGAACCCTTGGACGGCGCTCCGCCGCTGTTCCCGTGGCAATGGCGAACCGTCCTCTCCAGAGAGAGCAGCTCACAGCTGGCCGGTAAACTCATTCTCTTGGCAGCCGCTAGCCGAAATATAGCTAGGGCTGCTCTTGACATCGTCTATGTAGGTACAAAACCTATGCACCTAATGCTACACTGTAGAGTATGTCCAGTGAAAAAAAAAGTTAAAAAAAAAAGAAAACTCTCCTGAAAAAGCGATTTTATCTTGTGCCTTCCTTATATAGATCAGATCCCCTGAACTGTCCGCACCATCCGAAGCAACCCGCGGTTCAAACCCTGTGGCGCCATGGAAACGGCGTTCCGCCAACAGCTGGTTAGCTCGTCTACCCTGCTCCATATGCAGCGGCAAATCACGGCGGCGCGATCGTGTCCGACAGGTAAGGTGACACCGGCATCGTTCCCTGTCTGGCCTCTCCTCATCATCCATACTCAGCGTTGAACCTGCCGGTGCTGTCCCCCCCCCTGTGGTCCAGCTGCTGGAAAAGCAGCCGACATGGCAACCCTCCTGTCGCTTAAGACCGCGTTTGGGTCAATGGAGACTCATTGAATCTCATTTCAAATTGAAAAATGGTTACATCGCAAACTAATCACCAAAGAGATTAGAATCGCTACGTTTTTTGTGTTGAAATAGCTGAATCAGCGGTAGAAGACTACCTCCGCTACCCTTGCCTCAGAGGCCCGGCACCTGCAGGGAGCAGCCAGGAAGCAGCAGGTGTCCGGGGCCGGGTGACAGATGTTGTTGGGTATCACTGAGGTCCCTGATTGTGACTATGGATCTGTTGTGTAACACAGACCCCCATGTCTAATGCAGCGGAGCCGCAGGGGGAATGGAAAAGCCCACTCCCCCCCCCCCCGCTGACCCCGTCAGACCTCCGGAAAGGTCACACCGGTAGAACTGACACTTCGCCTGCCGTCGTTCAAAGTGACCCCCCCCCCCCCCGTCAGGTTCGCTTTTGTTCCAAACTTATTTTAGTCGTGCTTTTGTTTGTACTATTTGCAGTGCCTTAGCAAGCAACTGAAAACAAGTATTCTAGCAACTTCAAACAAACCAGGACTAGGGCGCTAAGTTTGACTTTATTATTCAAATCATAGCGTACAACATGAATCCATTGCAGATCAACCTTACATAGTGTGCAGAGTGACCCTTATGCCATGTCATACCACGTTCTGGTAAGTTAGTCTGCCAGTCATTTCTCATGACGGACTGTTGCCGTCAGGCTCCACAGAACACAGCGATGTGATTGGCTCCCGTGGTGGGCCTATCAGGAAAAAGCTATTTCGACATGTGGTATTTGTAACCCCTTCTAACCTCCTAACCCCTGGCTAACAACAGACTGTATCTCACTCCCTCACTGTCCCTCTCACTTTGTATCACACAGTCTTGCCTGACTTTTTTGTTTCTTTTTGTTTTTGTTTTATTTGTTTTTGTTTTGTTTCTTCTTCCCTTCACCTCTCATCCTCCGGCGCATCAAAGAAATTGGAACGGTCATTTCATTAACGACACCTTGGTAGAGATAGTGGCCGTGGTGACGGCGTTTGGGTTCGGCTGGGGACATTGGTTTGGCTGTCGGGTGACCTCTGTCCAGTATCACTTTTCATGACGGTGTAAAAACGACAGGCTCATCAAACTAACAAACAACAACAATTTAATCAACAGCACGGGAAATAAACCCACCCCCATGCAGGAAGGATCTGAAACAGATGAATGTGTAAGTAATAAAAACCCGCTAACACAGACAAAGCAATTAAAAACACAGGCTGCTGGATAAATGTATGAATTTGTCATACATGTCTGGGGCAAAATCTATTTGGTCGACCGAGGTAGAGTTCTGCAAAATGTACTTGAAAAAAGGACTTATGACCACGCGTTTCCTGTTCTTACCACAAGAGGGCAGCACTTACATATCGCTTCATCTGAAAGATCCCCTTTCAATGAAAGTAACAAAGTACCACACGAACTAGATCCACAAGAGATACTTTATGTCTTAATTGTATAGCTAACATTGGATTACCACCTCACGTTGAATTAAGAAAGACCACTTCCTTCCAGGTAACACTTAAGAGTGGAACTACATTCACAACAATGCCTGTTTTTAGCCTGATAAGAAAGGTATAACAAGACCAATCCCTGAACAGGATCAGAGATACAGTAAGCCTATTGAGTCTAGAATTACAAATTTGAAATACTACTCCTCACCTACAAGTCCTTACAAGGACTTGCTCCTGCCGACATTTGGGGAACCCTTTCCTGCCCCACACTCCCTCCCGTAACCTTAGTTCCTCAAACATTGGACTTCTCACCACCCGCAAGAGCAGACTTCGCTCTGTGGAGGCCTGAGTGTTCAGTGCAGCAGGCCCGCCTCTCTGGAGTTCTCTCCCGCCAACAATCAGGAACGCAAGACTCCATCCCATCTTTAAAAGGCAAACTCAAAACTCGTCTGATTACCTCAGCATATCCTCGGTCAAGTCGCTATGGTAAACGTGCGTGAGTTATTCAACGTTGAAAAACGTTATGTGTCGTCGTTAACCTCAAACACCGACTGACATCACAATGGCGTTCGTGACGGTTTTCAGATGCCAACCACAGACGGGCACCCTGCCAACCACAGACGGGCACCCTGCCAACCACAGACGGGCACCCTGGTTGAGCTTCCCCTCTACAGCTGGCCTGTGTAGGCAACTGCGGAATCAAGTTGCATGTACACTCTCAAAATGGCGCTTCGATACAGCGCGCAGTGGAATGAACCACGGAAAAGGATAACGTGGCCACTCATTCAGGTGGGCGCGTCTGTGGTTGTTTTCACCGCGATCGGAACACTACGGTGTCTGAGTTAATGGGGCTGGAGATAGGAGAACATGGCCGCCACAGATCCCTGCTTCCGCTCCACCTCTTTTAAACTCAAGGCGTGGATGACACTTGATACCTTTTCCTTCTTCTAGCACGACCGTTATCACATTGTCATTGCCCCTTTTGACCCGCTGATCTTCCGCAATCCCCGATGTCAAACACGGCACTATGTACACCCTTCTGTCCGCTTATTTTGCAAACGTACGATCCCTCAAATGACAAAGATAATGGCTGACTGACCGAACCATCCATCGTTTACCAGACAGTAATGTCTGACTTCAGAGCGAAGAGAGAGAGACAGAGAGTTAGGTAGAGGGAGAGAAAGTGAGGGAGAAACAAATAAAGAGAGAAAGAGGGAGGCAGAGAGAAAGAGAGAGAGAGAGGGAGAGTTGGAAAGAAAGAGAGAGAGACACACACACACACACACACACACACAAAGAGCGAGTGAGCGATGGTCGTTTTATGAGGCCTTGTGGCGTCGACGCCGCTGATAAATCCTGTGGTTGTGAACACAGGAGGTCGTTAAAGCTCGGTGTTATAGACTGATGGATCCTGCACACTGTCTATCTTCACCTCCAGCAGAGCACTAGCTGTCCATGGACAACCCAAAACCCCTACACCGAATGGGAACTCACCAACTTTAAGGGCACAGAACGCCCCTTTTCCACCGATAAGGAACGGGTTGCGTGCCCGTTCGCGTACCTACAGTAGTTCGGAGCATCTCCACCAGAAATAAATCGCAACCGGCCATTTTGGTTCTCAGCCGGAACCAGGAAATAGGAGTTTTTGTTTCCTGGAACCGAAGTGGAAACTGTGACGACATGAATGGGCGTGTCCTATTCTACAGGATAGAAGGACTGAATGCAAACGCAGGCTACGTTCCCAAAGATCATGAACGGAACCCGGTTCAAGAACCCGTTCCTTGTGGGTGGAAAAGGGCTATGAGAGACGGAGGAGAAAACAAGGGAACACTACGAAGCCTAAAACCCCTAAAAACAAGTCAACACTAACCTGTGTCTTCATCAGATTGGTGTGTCTGCATTCAGGACTAGCTGCCTAGGACACAGGACGTTTGGTGTGTGTGTGTGTGTGTGTGTGTGTGTGTGTGTGTTTACACTATGTAATCACCCATATAAGCCTGTGTGCTTAAAATGCCCCGGTTATGGCAAGTCATAGTGCTAACAGTGCCATGCCTCCTTGTCACTGGTAAATTGGATCAACAACCTTGTGTTTACGTATGATTAATAGGCATTCAAAATCGATGTAACAGAGTCTGACGAAGGTGTGTGTCAGGTCCAAGATTTGCTTTCGAAAAGCCTACTAGGGGAAAATTGGCAACACATCGACCAGCCGGGTTTTCTGGGAAAACTCCAAATCTCATTAAGTGATTTCAAGCTTGTCTTTCTTTATTTCACATTAGATTACCTGTGATGGAATGAAAATAGAAATATTGGGCACAACGACACATTATGAGAAGTTGGATAACCAGCTGCCACGCATCTATCCTCTCCTTTGAACGCTTTTTTAAATATTTTTTTGTAACTGCATTTTATGTACAATTCTGGAAAGAGAACTTTGCTTTCCTATCCTTGGATCCAAACCACGGGTGACAGGGGTGAGGGTTGGTTCTACTCTGTTCGGTTCTATGTTTCGGAGGGTCAGTTTGGTCACACAGGGATTGGTGTGTGGAGGTCCAGTAAAGGGGCCCTGTGGTTAACTCTTATCTTGCTTATCCGATCAACTCATCGAGAAGTCAACTCAATTAGGCTGTCAGCAGCCTCGTAGCCACCCGCGGTCTGAGTCAACAACTTTACCGACAAACACACACACACACACACACACACACACACTCATACACAAAGGCGAATAAACAGCAGTAGAGCAAGGGCTGGTTCAAGTGTGTGGAAATGAACCTAACCACATTCTGTACGTGGAAGAATTATCCATAGGGACAATGAACTTTCAAGAAGCTTGTCAAAAACGCACGGCCAGAAAATGATCATCCCATAAAAAACGGAAAAGAGCATAAACAAAGAAAAAAAAAATAGAAAGACGGAACAAAACAGATGGCAGGAAGGGAAAAAAAACAAATAAAATATCGTCGTCTGAACCCTGAAGATGGAAAAGCAAGCTACAAACTAAGTAAACAAAGCTGAGGGAACCGAGTTAATAAAGGTTGTGGAAATGTTTCAGCGGTCGAGCGGTGTCCAAACAGACTCTGCCGTGAAGGGACACCGGAGTCCTCTTCCAATTGTCTTCAGAAAACAGCAGAGGAATGTTTTTCCAGGATTATGTGCTGGATAAACTTCCCCCAGCATCCTGCTTTCCATTCTGCTTTATTATCTCTCTGTTTTCCTTTTTCCCCATCTCTCTCTCTCTCTCTCTCTCTCTCTCTCTCTCTCTCTCTCTCTCTCTCTCTCGATCTATCGCCCTCCATCTCTCTCTTTCTACCATCATTCCTCTCTCTCTACCCCCATTCCCATCTCTCTCGCTCTCACTCATTCTTGGCGCGAGCTATTTCCATGAGGTGGGCATCACAAGTGGCTAAATAAACCAGTCTTTGTTATGGTAGGAAAGAATCCTCTGATGTCATTCATCCTTACAACAACGATCTAGGCGGGCTTCGACAGTTACAACGAGCTTAATTAAACCCTGGCATGCAAGGGGGGGGGGGGGGGGGGGCAGGGAGTCGGGCCCACTTTCAATATTTAAAAAGCCTGAAATCAGACACAATCTGAACCGTAGCCGAGTCAGTAAGAGCAATTTTCTGAGGTAACAAATAATAATAATAATAATAATAATAATAAATGTTTGCTTTGCCACCATCTCGTCCTCATTGTCGCTTTGTGAATCGCTCCCCGACACACGACCAAAGATGAATCAATCCCGTCAACCCTGCGATGGCGGCGATGACGCGCGGCGTTTCGGGCGACGGCGCTCCCTCCAAAAGGGCGCTCTAATGTCAACACGTCAAGCACACGCAGCTGGGGCTCAACGAGCCTTCATGGACAAACTGGCGAGCGACGCCGCGTGGAAAAGGATCTCTGCAGGATACGGAATGGCTTAAAAAAAAATAATAAACGACAAAAAAAAAGTGTGGATGAAAGAGAGCGTAACTAATTAAAACGTTTAAAAATAGAGGTGGGGGAGGGGGTGGGGGGAGAACGCAGGACAAAGCCATCAAGGAGAGGGTGGATAATATAGGACTTTATTTACCGTTGTGTTAACGCTACAGACAGACGCATTGAAAATGCCATCAGTCAGCAGCGTCGGTGCATTGAACAACACGTCCAGAAAGGAACTGAATGCACGCCTCTGTCTGCGATGAACACACACACACTCTGTCTGCGATGAACACACACACACTCCCTGATCAGATTGCACACCACGGATGACGCAAGCAGTGGCTCCTCCATTTCTACACCCCCCACAGACAAAAATACAGGCCGACAATAGGCGTGCAGGCTCCTTCTAGCTTAAGAGAGAGAAAGGCAGATGGACGGACAGACAGACAGGCGGACAGGCAGGCAGCTGGACAGACAGACAGACAGACAGACAGACAGACAGACAGACAGACAGACAGACAGACAGACAGACAGACAGACAGACAGACAGACAGACAGACAGACAGACAGACAGACAGACAGACAGTCAGACAGACAGACAGACAGACAGATTCACACTCCCCAGACTGTAATCATTACTGTCAACATATGACGCACGTAAGCTCTCTCCCTCTCTCCGCCTACAGAAAAGCAGACAGACATCCAGCTGCTAAGCTCTTTCCCTTTCTTCCCCTCCAAGAAACACAGAGAGAACAGCAGACAGACAGGCAGATAGTGAGCCCTTACCCTGTCTCTCCCCAGAGAGGCAGACAGACAAACAAAGAGACAGGGAGACAGCGCCCTTCAGCACCTTCAGCACCAAAAGTACTCTGTCAGTCAACAGGATTAATGAGCTCGCTCTGAGGAAAGGTATGTGCGCGCACATGTGTGTGTGTGCGTGCGTGTGTGTGCGTGTGTGTGTGTGCGTGCGTGCGTGTGCGTGTGTGCATGTGTGGGTGTGTGTGTGTGCGCTACATTCTGGCTGACTGGTGCTCAATGATTTATAAAGACAAATAGATGTGTGAAACTAACTCTGGAGTGACATAGGAAAGTGACTGAGCAACAAAAGACAAGCAGCAGTCAACGCACTTTGCAGAGGGTGTGAAAAGAAAACACAACTGTGGTTACAGCTGAACTGTTGATTCACTTCATTCACAGGATGCTGCAACAGGATGACTGCAGTGGTGTGTGTGTGTGTGTGTGTGTGTGTGTGTGTGTGTGTGTGTGTGTGTGTGTGTGTGTGTGTGTGTGTGTGTGTGTGTGTGTGGCATTCGGCATATGTTTAAGCTTCACGACATGGTGGATGGGAACAGAAAGTGCTGCTGGGTTGGCCGTCTGTCCAAAGTGAGACCCCTCACATTGATATTCTATCCCGAAAATGTCAACAAACAAACCAGCCCGGAGGCCATTTTAGCAAAGCACTCTCACAGGGCAGCATATTTTCTCAGCCTCTGGGGACCCCGCCAATGAGGACCACTGTTATGAAGACATCTCAGCGTCACGATATATCATGACGGAGTTGAAAAAGGAATCTGGGGAAGGGGGGTGGGGTTGGTCGTTTTGGTGTCCTTCGCAGCGTGGACCAATGAGGCGGAGCAGCTGATGCCAACCGACCAACGGCATTGAGCGACGGTTGTGACAGACTGCTGTGACCTTTGACCTCTTTGTGCGTCCCGTGGATCTGATACTCTCTAAAAACAACATTCCCAGATGGAAAATACCCTGAGGGACCCAAAATGCGTAACAAAGCCTCTTTGTTTGTGTGAGAGTGTGCGTGTGTGTGTGTGTGTGTGTGACTCGGTGTGTGTGTGTGTGTGTGTGTGTGTGTATGTTGCAAGCACAATGCATATCAATGACTATTATCAAGAATCTGTAACAGTAATGCAAAGGGGAAAAGTGTGTCTGTACAGACTCCCAGAGCTCATTTGACACATTATTGCGTCACATGTGCGTGCACACACACACACACACACACACACACACACACACACACACACACACACACACACACACACACACACACACACACACTACCCTCTCTGAGAGAGAACAATGAGACATGCTAGCAGGCTGCATGGCCTGTCTAGCTCACAGCGCTTCCCTCGCCCTTTGGCCGTTTCTGAAGTGTCACCGAGCCCTAACCGAACCGCTTGTTCCGCGGGGAAAGTCGTCCGCCGTTTACATTATGCATGCGCAAGCAGGCCAACAGACCGGAACGCAGGGGGAACGGTCGACGAGCTCAGACCGCATCTCCTAAAGTCCTGGGAGAAAACACACGAGAGAGTCACCAAAGTTAACAGCGCAAACCCAGTTCCATTGACCACACCGTAGGAGCTTGTGGTCTGTGCGTTGGCTAAGAGCCTCTGGGCGCGACCTTGACTGTGACTTTAGCAGTGTTGAAAGAGGAGCCGCACTTAGCAAGACAACAGCGCGTCTGAAGGTATTGAGAGGTGACGATGGTCCGTCTGTTCATTGACAGAGCCTAGGACTTCATAAGAGCAGCGTGCGTCCTGGTGACCGTGGCAACGACGAGTGCTAGCTCACCAGGGGAGCGTTCCCCGTGATCCTGCGCGAATGGTCCATTCCCTGTGGCAGGCTCATACCGGCCTGCGCCAAGTGCCCTCAGTAGGGGGGAGGTGTACTGAGAGTGGAGACACAGGGTAGACAAGACCATGAAAACAATGACAGCCACCCCGTGTAACTTAACCCTTTTGAACCTGCTTTACCCTCCTCTGGTGGTCACTCTGAGTTGTGGAGCGTCTCTGTAGCTTTGAATCCCTCGTTTCTCTTGTCTTCCCTCCCTTTTGCCCCCCCCCTTCTCCCTCTCCCTCTCTCTCTCCATCTTGCTTTTCTCACCCCCATCTTTCCCTTCCTCCGTTCCCATTCTTTTCCCTCTCTCGCTCCCTCCTTCCCTGGCTCCCCCCCCCCCCCTCCCCACCACCCGACCGATCATGAAACCGTCAAATCTCTGTGGGCGGTTAGCAGACCTGTGTGACGTCACTGCTAATCCCATCAAGCCCTGGGGCTGACGTCACTGACCGTGGTGGGAGTGGGGGCACACAGGAACCCCCACGCACGCACGCACGCACGCACACACACACACACACACACACACACACACCCCATCCATCCCACAAAAGCGCACACCGAAGGGGCTGCGGAACAAACGGCGCACACGAAGACACACACGCAAAACACACGCGTGCACCGCAGAGACACACACTTTGGATGGAGAGGTACAAACGGAGTGTATATTTATCCCCACGGCAACCGGGTTAAGCCGCGCAGCTCGGATGTGGAATTTGAGGCCACGTTTTTCAGATCGTTCCCCTTCTTGGCAGACCAGTGGGGTCAAAAGAAGCCGTCTGGCATGGCTTCTTCCGACAGGACAGGACAGGTGCTGTCGCACCATTGTGAGGGAGAATTTGCCATTGTTGTGTTTGAGTCCACAACACTGACGGAACCTCCCGGGCGAGAACCTTACACTGAATCAACCTACAGTGTTCCCAGCCATTCCATTGTACTATTGTATTGCTTGGCGCACACAGCACACGTTGTAACCGTTGTTTTGAGAGTTGCTATATTAATAAAGATTTCTTATTATTCGTGATCATTATTAACGTGGACTTTCTAAACGCCCCCCCCCCCCCCCCCCCCTGCACTCCTGACAAAACATCCGACCTGCTCAGTCCATGCGGCCTGTGAAACCGGATTGGCACGCCAGCGCGAGCCACCGGCGCTGTTCAGCCGTTCGGCCGTCTTGAACTGACTCTGGCACGGCACTTCACAGACGAGGGGACGGCCTTCTCCAAGGAGCCAGCGAAGCCTTGACCGGCCCTTACAGACGGCCGGCCGCGGACAGAGAGAACTCCGCGTGGAGCAGCCCTCCGTCGTGGCGCTTCACGACGGCGTCAGGGCGCCCCGGGGCAACCCCTTCACCAAACGGGAAAACCCTTTGAAAGCGGAGGGCTCAACGTCTGAATGATTTTGGGCGCGTGGCCTGTGTTTGTGTGTTAGCGTGTGTGTGTGTGTGTGTGTGTATGGGAGGGGTAGGGGGGGGGGGTGCGTGCGCGCGCGCGCGTGTGTGTGTGTGATTGTGTGTGTGCGCTTGGAATGTGGTCCAAAGGAAACAGCCCGGTTTCGGAGTGCGGGGCGGACCTGGAGTGGAATGCACTGTGTGTTGTGAAACACATTAGGCCACGGTCTGGCGGGTGCACATGAATATTGACTTGTTTGGGAATAGCCAGGGACCCTGTTTGGAGGAAACTGTTTTCCTCCCGTGATTGAAACAAGGGGAGGGGGGGCAGGCCCAGGCAGGGGCTGGTGCCTGGAGAAGCTAGCCGTCAGGGGGGAAGGTGTGGCGCAGCTGAACCCTCACAGAAACCGATTAGGGAGGAAATGAAGGGAGGTGAGGGGACAGCTGCAGCCAGTCCCCCCGACCCCCCCCCCCCCCCACACACACACACACATACACACACACACACACACACACACACTGTTTATCTATCCTTTTCCATGTCCCCCACCTAGACGCACTGCATAAAGGACATTTACATCATATCCTTGCTATCCTAATCCATTTTAAACGAAGAAAGTTTCAGCACTTCCACCTCTTTATTTTAGGATATCAGGATAAAGGATTTAGGAAGAAAATACATGTTCATGGCTACACATGTTCTGTCTGTACAACCTCTCTAGCAAACCTAAAAATGGCTGTCACTTGCATTTGTTCCCAGCAGATTTGTGTGTTGCTTCTAGTCACGGGGTAAATACTTAAACACACGACATGCTTTGTGTAGATGTGTTTAAAACACATAATGTTATTGGTTGCCACAGACCTAATGGCTGTATTGACGATGCTTCCTTCCATTTCCAAATATATATATTTAAACTACATACACCAAGGGCAAACAAACAAAAGCATGGGGCTGAAACCTTTCACACACCAGTGAACATTTGGTACACGAACACAGAATGAAGTACGCACGCCACGCACGCACGCGCACACGCACACACACACACACACACACACACACACACAAACACACACACACACTCACACACTCACACACTCACACACTCACACGCACAGCTAAACGCGTATAGGCTTTGATCAAACCAGAATTCAGTTTTCTGACCCCCCCCCCCCCCTCCCTCCCTCCCTCTGCACTGTACACTATACCTTTAGTGGGTCACATCCAGCCCTAAGGGGTCATCATGCCCCCTTTTGTTGGTGACAGGCTGGGAGTCACAAACGCTGCCCCTAGTGGCCGTACGGGAAAACCCAAAGCCTCTGGACCCTGATCCATCTTTCTCACCTCTTTCCACATCCATAAACATCGATGAGGACAGCACGGCACATTGGAGAGCATGTAGTTGGAGAGTGGATATTACACCATAAAGCAGAAGGCTATCTTGATTTAGCGGCCCAAAAAGCCATAAGGGGATTTTGCTCCGCGAATCTCTTTACATATTTACTGTCAATATAACTATATGGCCTGGTTTAATAATCGATTACGATCACACGAAGAACCTGGAAATGTATCTCGATAAAATATGCCCAAGAGATTACCTCTCCAAATCAATTCTCTAAAAATGTCCTTTAATTGGGCTGTTCAATACCGCTAAGTGGCAATACAGCATACCAAGCATCACACTTTTCTTCAAAATGAAACAGCTCGGTATCAGTAACTAATATCTTTGTTCCCCTGCCATTTAGCAGTGAGCAATCCATTCACTACCTTTGACTCTCTGGCTCTCCTTTAGTCCACAGCAGAA
>CM030172.1:49430875-49435875 GCA_017639675.1 Aplochiton taeniatus
AGGTGCTGAATAAGGGTTTGACGGAAACCATGACGTGTTCCAAGCCTCCAAAAGAAACGTTCTGGCCCTGGCACCCTTCGTCCATTTTTAGAGACTGAGGGGCAACATAGCAAGGCAAGGAACGATTTGAGGCTCTTAAAGCGTAGCCCAGTATTAGAGCATCAGTCGGCCATTAGGGGACTCCCATTGGCCAAACTGGTAACCACCCACATTCCATTTCATACGTAACACGTCTTGTTTTCACCAGCACGTGACATCCCCAAAAGGATCTGCCAAAACGGAGAAGGATACATTAAACAAACGGACCAGTTCTATATCCGTGGGCAATTTGCGTCAAAGAACCGAAACGTATTACCACTCATAATGCGCATTACTCTCACTCTGAATGTTGGACATCAAGTGGCGTAGCTGATTTCCACGAACCACTCTTACAATGACATAACCCATGACTGAGTTTTAGGCCTTTGTTTTATTTTTTCTGATCATAATGCTTTAGCATACCACATTTTTTCTTCTTCTTGTCAACCACTTCCTTGTCTACACGAGGAAACCCGCTGCCGTTGTGTAAGAGTGAAGGTGAACATTACCAAGCGTCCGTCTGCCTTACCCTATCGCTCCTACAAAAGCCCCATTCAAGTCCCAGGTCTACCCGGATACCGAAGTCGGACCAGCCACACTAAAGCGTCAACAGCTTGGCCCTCTGGCCTTCAGGCCACAGCCACCTGTGTTTGTGCGAACAGCTGATAGATAATCGTAGGGACTCAAGCTGCCACCTCTGAACCCCGGCCCGGTTGCCTCTCCTTCGAGTCCAGGCTGGCTCCCACGGAGGGGTTGGGCGGGGTAGCGGTCAAGGTGTGGGCCCAACCTAAGCAGCCCGTGTTGACAGGACAAATACTATAAGTTCCTGGGTGCCGCCTACCATGGGTTTATAAGCTCCTCATTCATACGTTCAGGCAGGCAGGCTTACCCTGACTAAGTGGGCTTGTCAGGGAATTAAGGAGGCCCGAACACACACACACACACACACACACATACACACACACACACACACACACACACACACACACACACACACACACACACACACACATGCCAGACACACCTGGCCGCAGACTGGCTCAGTCCACAAAGGTCAATATGTGCAAATAAAAAAAACACACTTAATCACACGTGTGTGCACACACACACACACACACACGCCAACAGCATACACCCACCTTCTCAAATGCCAGAATCGTTTTTTTCCAGAGGCACCAGGGATGTTTGAAACGGGGCAGTAACATATATACACCCCTCTCTCTCTCTCTTTTCTCTCTATCTCTCTCTCTCTCTCTCTCTCACACACACACAGACACACACACACACACACACACACACACACACACACACAGCTCTCCAGTACTCACCAGATCCAGGAGTGTCTCCTGACTGGAAAATTGTTCACGTGCATCATTTTCTTCTCCCGTCCCAGCTGAGAGCGACCGGCCTTCATTTAAGCTACGGGTAAAGTTTCTTGTCTGCCAAGTCAATCGGTTTAAAAGAAAATAACAACAGCAACTAACACCCAAAAAAAACACCTAAAGGGCAGGACTACAAGCCACCAAACATGGACTCATCAACAGTTCAGTTCCTCTCCTCTTTTTCATGGTCGACCGTCTGAGGCCTATGAGTCCTGAGAGTGCTCCCGTTGTCGGACGGAGGTGGACATCCTTCACGTTCATCCCAACGAAAAAAAAAAGAAAAGAAAAAACAGACAACCCTTCAAAGCCAAGGAGGGGTTCGGAACCCTATTCCCACCACTCCGTTGTAAATATTGCTCGAAGGTGCAGCATTAAGGCAAAAAAAACAACCCCCCCCCCCAAAAAAAACAAGCAAAACCTGGTGTGTGTCAATCCTCAGGTATTTAAGGCTCTCTGTGTAACTACCTCCTCGCGACGTCCAGACACCTTAGTGGGAGGCAGTAACCCCCCCCCCCCCCCTACCCCCTCCTCCTCCACCTCCCCTTTGGCCGCTCGCTCTGTGCTAGAGGGATGTCCTATAATAGTACAACAGGAACAGAAAATCCGGGTCGGCGCTGCCAAAGCCTCTCTCTGGTCTTGTCCGCGGCGATCTTCCGGCGAGGACGTCAAACTCGTTCCCGCACGGTGACATCGTGAGGCGGCATCCCTGTGTTCCCCATCCGCTTCGCAATACCTCTTCGTCTCTTTCCGGGGATTTTTTCTTTTCCTCCTCGCTCTCTCTCTCTCTCCCCCCCCCCCCCCCCACCCCCCACCGCCCCCCTTTAGTGCTGTCTTTCTACCCTTTGGTTTGCCGCTCGCCTTTGCTCCGCACCGTTTCTCTGGCCTGTCATTTTAGGACGACTCACGTTGAGGCTTCGTCTGAGCGGGCACACGGAAACAGACGGAAAGTGTTTGTCCAATTCTTAACCTGCAGGTCTCTCTGGATTTTAGTGCCATGTCAAGGAAACGAAATAAAAAAAAAACACACACACGCGGCCAATCAGATTCCGTTTCCTAGTCGCTTTTTAGGAGCGTTAATTAACCGACGCTCTCATGTTTGAAAAAGCCCCAAACTTTATTGATCGCCGGCTAATTGCTGGCTTGATTGAATTTGAATCTTCGCCCCCTCCAAGGGAATTACAAGGACGATTGGTAGCTCCAGCTAGAAACGCGTCCCCAAAGATCCTCTGCGATCCTCTGAACCCTGAAAGTGATGAGGGGGGGGGGGGCTTCCCTGCCTCCCTCCCTCCGCCGGTGGGTGGAGGATTGCTGTCACAGTGAGCCAGGGGTAAAGCCCCACCAAAGGACAATCGCCCCTCTTAACCCCCACACACACGCACACATACACACACACACACACACACACAGGTTTCAGTTTCAAAATGTTCAACCACACGCGCCAAACACACCCGGCCGCCGCACGCACACGGCTGGAGTGTACGACCCCCACACGCCTCAGCGGCAACCTCCTCGTCGCTGGGGCGACTCCGACCAGGACGGGCTCTCCCCCCCCCCCTCGCTGACAGCCCCTCTAGCGCCCGGCGCCGTCTCACCACCCGGCCAGCCCCGTAATCCTCTTTAGGAACCTCCGCGGAAGGTGTGTGTGTGTGTGTGTGTGTGTGTCCTCCTGGGTTTGTCGGTGTGTGCAGCTCGCGTCTCTCCCTAACAACGTGCAGTGCAGTTCACGCTACAGGCTGACAGACAGGCAGGCAGGCAGGCAGGCGGCTCGCTTCCCGCTGAGGAAGAAATGAAAATAAGCGTCCGGTCCCTGTCCTGTGCTGTGCTGTGCTGTCCTGTGCTGTGCTGTGCTGTCCTGTGCTGTGCTGTGCGTCCCGCCTCGCTGCGCTACTCCGCTCTGAGCTGCTCTACCGCCTCTCGCCCGCTGCACAGTGGCTGTGAGCGTGTGAGGTAAAGAGGGAGGGACAGGCATACAGTGTGCGTACGTACGAGCATGTGTGTGTGCGTGTGTGTGTGTGTGTGTCTGTCTGAATGTCTGTGAAACACTGAGTCAAAGGGGGGGCCTCGAGGGGGGTTTCCTACCCGCGGTGGTGGAAATGACCGGGCTGTTACTGATATGGCTGATAAATGAACACAGAAACTCAACCAAAACATTATTTACAGAAAACACACCGGGACATTTACGAGCTGCAAAATATACACAGTAGCTGCACCACTGAAACATGGAAAACCTAAGAACATTGCCAGAATTCTATAAACTATACGATTGTGCATTTATTCTCTAAGGTCCCAATGCACTTCAGACTAGCAGTAGTTAGCAATGGGAATGTACTATGTCGTCAGCACCTGCTTGAACGTCGCACAGGCATTTCCCCCTAAAGGCTCTCTCCTCTGCAATAAAAAACCCTGTCAAGTAAAACCGGCCTGGGCTGTTTAGCAGCGACACACAGGAGAGACCTTGAAGGGGCCCTGTCATGCCTTGGATTATGCCATTTTAGGACAAGGAGGAAATGGTTAAGCAGGCCGGGCTAGATCTCAGAGAGACCTGTCTCGAGGAATTACCCGCGACAACACGAGAGCTAGCGTCTCTGTCACACTGCTGTGTACGAAAACCAATATTATGAGTTCTTGGTTTTAAAGAATGGGAAACGATGTTTCCTGTTCTCCCTTTGGTTGGTATTGGAAAAACGTACAGATGATTGAAAATATGCTTACGTCAATTTGGGTTGAACTAATTAAAAGCTAAACTATTACACTTACAGAATCATATTAGAGATTTTTTTTCCTCAATAGATCTAAATGTACAGTATGTAGAAGCGAAATATATACTGTGTCCTGGTATGAAGAAAAAAAACGTAAATAAAAAAATAAAAAAATAAATTTAACATTTTTTATGATTGTACATAAAGTAGACAAGCCCATTGGAACGCACATATTCCATATAACTGCAAAGCAAAGGCTGATTAAAATATATAATAATATGTAGTAATATTATACATTTCTGTAAGAGGTGTTGAAAATGAGCAGTCTTAGCTCTGTCAGTTGATGGAAGAAGAGGATTTGAGAAGGGGTTAAACTGTTGGCCACGTCAAACTGACTGAGGATTTGTGTGAGATAGCAGAAGAAAACTCTACTTAGGAGGAGCAGCAAAAGATACAAATAGCAACCTAAACAATCAAAGGAGGCCATCTTGTATGTTCCTAGAATCCCTCGAATCCCTGCGGGGCATTCTGAGCCAGTGGAGGCCATTTTCTCAAAACGTTATCCTCAAACTGAGTGCGACTATTAAACTAATGAGCAACGTAATCCTGACGCATTGGTTCCACATGACAGCCTTAGGAAGAATCGCTACATGTCATGTCTAAAACGAACTCACGTCTGCAGTGTAAGAGATGCAACGAAATAAAAATAAAAATATTTGTTGACACTTCGGCCTGGCAAACAATTCCTATACAGTTCAACAGTGCCATTTATTCAATGCTAAATGTGTTACCCTTGATAAGCAATGATTTAGATTTGGTTCAAATATCTTAGACATCCCAG
>CM030172.1:49438375-49443375 GCA_017639675.1 Aplochiton taeniatus
AAAAAAAAACGGTTACTCTGATAAGAGCATTCCGCAGCCCCAACTAACCCCCACAACGCCTTCTCGAAATATTCCCTACACACTTACACACACACACACACACGCATGCATGGACACAACCATTCACACAACACACCCAAGCAAACCCCATTCCCACTCAGTGCTTTCAAACCTCCCCAGCGTACTGTATGCACGGCTTAAGGTTCTGTTGCCGATAAAAGACACTTCATTTCATTCGAGCCATTTCGTCTACGTGGTTTGGTGATTCATTGCGAGTGCTGTGTCTCAAACTAAAAGCCTGCTTGTCATTATAAAGCAATTTAACAAATCTCCGTCCACACCCTGCAGCCTTTCGAGAAGAGGGAGCTGGCTTTACGGAGAAATAAGAACAGATGTCGAGCCTGGACATGCCCATAAAAAGCCACGGAACTGTTCCACACAATCTCTATCAGGCATTTAGACCATCACACCCAATGTATCATTCATGTGTCACGAACTTTGTGTAAGTGTGTGTGTGTGTGTGTGTGTGGGGGGGGGGGGGCGGTTCTGTTCAAATGAACATTTTGTATTTGCGGTGAGTTGGTGGGGGGGCTACCGCAAGCCTTTAGTGTGCATTTCAACATATCAGGAGCACTTGGGGATGGAATGTGCACTGAATGTTCTGCATGGCTGTGTCATGTGTGTGTGCGGTTAGGATCCATACATTATACAGCATCTAGGTCGTGACGTGGATTGCATCTCATGTTTACGTGTGTGTGCGTGTGACGTGACGTGGATTGGATCTCATGTTTACGTGTGGGTGCCGGTTGTGGCTCAGACAGTCCATCATCATCAGTCTCGTCTCGGCCAGGCAGCGATACTGAAGTTTTACGCCCCCCCCCGACCCCCGTCTCCACTTTCCTTTCTTCCTGTATTTCTTCTGCTCCGGAGACAGACCCACTAGAGTGTCTCTATAAATACCCCGGGCGTGTGCTTCCGTGATGGCAAAGGTTCGGGGGCGGAAAGCCCAACGCCATCTCCTCAATAGGACACTTCCAGATGCAGATTATGGGGGCTAGTCCATACGGGGACCGCGTTACCCATGATGCCATGCAGCATCTCAGTCAGGTCCCGTATCAGAGGGTTGGGTCATCATCTGAGAATCTCAACCCACGTACTTCTTGACGTCATGAAGTGGATCCCCTTCATAAACGACAGGCCAGATGGCATGGAAATCAATCTAATTTGAGCGAAACGGTAACACGCTAGAGAAATCAGAAACATGGTCTCTCTACGAGGCAGCAAACACGCTTCAAACTGACACAGGGTCAAAAGTCCAACGCTTACCGATGTTGGCATGTTGCAATACAAGAGGTCTCCGTTTGAAATCAGAATGCAGTCAAACGTAAAGTGAATTGAGAAGTCATGTTAACAAATTGTTCATTATTTGATCATTGTTCTACGTGATCAAAACGACAGCCATTTTGAAAATGAAAACATTACACATCCCAGCTGGCCCACCTGACATCAAAGTACACCACGGCCTTTTACAGCGCACTCAGCCAGCCCAAGGGGCCATGAATAATGTAGTTCTCTACCGCACATTACCATTGTTGCTCGTAAGGGCTGTGCTCTCTTCCTCCTAGGGAAGAGCTGTTAATCCATAATTAAAACCGGGACCAGGCCTGGTTCTACAGGGCTCTCTTAGCTTTGCTGCTGTGTACTGGCATGTATTATTGATGGACGGACACAGTCCACACCCCCTCCGACACAAAACTTTGACTGGGAGGCTAACACTAAACTCTAGACGGCTTAGTGATATCCACTCGACCCCGGTCAGGGTGTCGAGGTGTCTCGCTCTCTCCCCCGATGGCCGTGTAACTCGACGCTTGGGCTTGCGTCAGAGAACAGGGCTAGACAATGCCGCACTACGTCAGGTTTTGGGAGGGGGGGTGGGAAAAATTGGGGTTAGTTGTCCGTCCAAAGTAAACTAGGACTTTGCTGGGTGGCGTTGGAACCTTAGTAGGGGAGAGGAGATTCTGTTGCTACCCTGGGAAATGTGAGCACCTGTTTTGAAGTGGTCCTCCTCAGAGTACGTAAAATATATATATATATTTTTTTTTTAAGTTACCTAAAGTATTTGCTAGCCCCTTTATATGGAAATGCACAAAACACAGAATAATGTAAAATAATTTTCACTGAGGTACATAGATAAATGAGAGGCAGCTTCACACCAACAAAATGTCTCTGGGCTGGAAGCTATTACGGTCAGCATCCTCACGATGTCGTAAGAAGCCCCCACCACAGCTCCCAGCTATACTGCGCCCCAGACTAAAACAACAGAGAAAAGTCAACCTTTTGATCATATAAACAACTGTCAACTCCCGTTCTGTAAGGTAATGGTGGTCGTGGTAGATTGGAGCCAGGACAAACTAGGCAGGTTGAAGATTAAGCCATGGTGGCTGGTGCAGTTTACTTCCAACGCAGAACACAAAAACTATAACCAAACCCCCCCAAAAAGCTCTCCGTTAAAATAAACTGGCAATAAATCAAAACAATAAATCAAACAAGACATAAAATGTTTGGGAGGCAAAGAGTCACACCACGTCCTTCATGTAACACAAACACCTGGCAACAGAGAGAACAAACACAGGGCCTTAAATACCAGTGAACCCAGCAGTTCCCAATAACCAATTACCCTCAGGCCGTTAATGACACATCACATAGCTCCTCCCACACAGACTCCTTGCACAGTCTTTCAGTTTGTACAGCCTGCAAAAGCCAACTATAATGACTTATATTGGACTGTGAAGCGGCTTCATTATTTTCTCATTTTAAAAGTTTTCTTTTCATTTTGTTTTAGTTCAGGTCATTTTTCATGACCTGCCTTCTAAGCCAGGCCTTGCTGCAAAATACACGTCTCAGTCAGTCAAGCCTGTATAAATCACAATAAATAATAACAATAAAAAATGTCACTCAAGTACATGAAGGAATTGCACTGTCTAAAGAAATAATCCGCCATTTTATAGCTATTCCCGCATGACTAAGCGATGCAGATCAGAGTGTAAACGATCCAAGACTACAGTCCTGTTCCAACGGGCAGGGTTGATGAATAGCCAATCAATATTCTCCAGATATATTTCATTTCATGGCAGGATGAGGCTATCTTTGCACTTTAGTCGTTCAAGTAAACTGTAAGTACAGTAAGTGAGAAGGTAATATTGATTACCCATTGATTTTTGTTATCTCTATTTCATGCTCGCTTGGGACCATTTGGAAACAGTTTCAACATTTCCGAGGTGGTCTTGTTAAGACACACTAACAACACAAGCAACACTAAAGAGTGTAAACGACATATTTAGGTCATGTCTCATCCCAGCAGTTCATAATTCCACAATAATAAAAAAAAAAATGCATTAATGGCTACAGTGTCTCAATTCATTGGGGTATTTCTGATCCATTTTATTAACATCATTTTAAAATGGGTGTCGATTAAGTTAGTTGAGTCTAGAATCAAGCACAGCCACAGCACCAGGTATAGAGGCAGCCATCAAGGTCTACTGGTACTGTGTGGCCCTGTGGGTTTGCATTATTTATATCTATTGAAGAAGATCCATCTGATATTACAGACTGCGCACAAACACGCACGCACACAGTCACGACATCTTGTGCAGCTTTTACACCGTGGAGGAAAGAGGAAAGGACCATTAGAAAGACAGACAGACAGACAGACAGACAGACAGACAGACAGACAGACAGACAGACAGACAGACAGACAGACAGACAGACAGACAGACAGACAGACAGACAGACAGACAGACAGACAGACAGACAGAAAGACAGAAAGAAAACAAACAAAAAAAAATCTGCTAGCTCGGTTGTTGTGCTGACGTAGTTTTTCTGTTGGTGAGAGGAAATGACGGAGGGATAGAGAGAAAGGATAGCGAGAGAGAGAGAGAGAGAGACGAAGAGAGTAAAACAGACCAGGGAGATGCCTTACGGTTTAACCACGTCACTGCAGGACTTTATGGCAGGATGGGTGGAGCTCACCACCTTCCCTGTGAGGTTGGTAGGATATCGTGAGAACAGGAACATCTAGTCGGTCACATGACTGACCATAATTGTGCGTGCGAGTATGTGGGCCAACGGCTTCACATCTTCTCAAACCAAGGAACGCCGGAACGGAACGCTGTGTCCGTAGCCGGGGACAACCGAGGGAAACTACAGCCGTTTGCCATTTTGCTTTTGGTCACGACGTGTCCTGTCTATTTCAAACGACATGGGAGCTTACTAAAATAATGATCAAGAGAACCCTTATTTTGTAGTGCATCGTATAAGACAAAATAAAAACATCTCCTAAATAGTCCTCACTTTGCAGAGGTGATCCCTCAAGATCCCTCCAGGGGGCCCCTTTGGTAAACACTGGAGTGGGCCACGGGCTAAGGACCAAACACACTCCTAGCCCGCTATGGATACGTTTCCTGGGTCTGTTTGGGAGCCAGTCATATCGAGCTTTCTTTTCCAGCCATATGAACGTGTCGTTAACACCACCACAACACTAACCAACAGATGATAACAAATTCAAACTAGAACACAAATCCATATTTTTCACAACATAAAGAGATGTATTTATGATGGTGGGTTATATTGGTTTGTTTGATAAGTCACGGTCATAACCCTCGTTGAACATGGACCAGTTGTTTCTCAAACCTCTGCAACGCGGCAAGCCCGCGGGTAAAACCGACGTCAAAAAGCAACCCCCACCTCCATAAAAAACGGTGCGTAATCGGCCCAGAGCCGAGGCATTAAGCAGGGGTGTCCTCTATGAATCATCCATCTCCAAAAAGCTCGTCCCTCTCAGTCTCGACCATGAATAAATCAATACCGAGCCTCCCCTGTCTCTGCTGGCTAAGGTATCAGTGATCAGGCTCTCCTCTACGGCGAATCCCCCCAGCCCCCCAACGCCCCAACCCCCTCTAAGCTATCAGCCATAATTATACCTGGGTCCACTGATTAAGGCG
>CM030172.1:49450875-49470875 GCA_017639675.1 Aplochiton taeniatus
GACACCGAAGATCGTCGCTTCCACTGATAAAGGCAATTCGTTCTGAATGAGAGACGTTTATTGCGATGCCATTGTTTTCCATCCCCCGTGTTTGGATTGGCAGGGCCACAGATGACAGCACTCACCTGGCCCATGTTTATCCAGCACACACATACACACACACACACGCACACACACGCACACACACACACACACACACACACACACACATACACACACATACACACACACACACACGCACACACGCACACATACACACACACACACGCACACACACACACACACACGCACACACGCACACACACACACACACACACACACACACATAATTAAAGGGCTGTTTACATTGGAGAAGTAATGGTGGCACACCAATAAACGAGGAGCTGTTGCCAACCCAGGCCCGTGACGTGCTAAAGGGGTTTCCCTGGGTCGCCATGCAAACCCCGGGTTCAAAGAGATAAAACTACACCGGCTACCACGGTTGTCATGGCAGAACTTCCAATGCAGACAGTGGGAGTGCACACAACACTGCAGGTCACAGCCGAACAGATAGATTCCTAAAGGCCCCCTGAAGTCCAACTGTTGGCCGACGAAACTACCAACGAGGCGAAGGCGGACAGTGGGAGGACTGCGCTCCAACAAAGTGTTACACAATGAAAGTGTAGCCAATTCAAGATTTAATTCTAGCACTAGTAGAGTGCACTAAACGAGAAGGCATGAAATCTAATAGGGAAAAAGGATAAAAGCACATATTAAAAAAAGGTCAAGGAAAGACAGGCACAATGGTGGAGGGCGTGTTCTTTTTAGCAGCGCAGACGTGTTTCTCGTCCTCCAGAGGCGAGTGATTGGCCTCCTGCGAGCCGCTCTAACGCGTCAGTGGAAAAGGAGAGCGAGACAGGGGAAAAACAGCCATTAAGACCAAACACCCTCCAAGACTTCATGCAGCCACGGTTACTAACAGTTTCCAGCCCCCCCCCCCCCCCCAGATTATGCTCCGTCCAGACGGTAGACACACAAGAGATCAAATGGACTTAAAATAATCCTTCACGTTTTTTTCTATATGGATTTAACACTACTTCTTTGGGAAACTTTGCATTCTCATATGCTTCCTAATAAGTAATAACAACACACAAGTAAACTATCCTATTATACTTTCTAACATAAGAAAAGTGCACACACTTAACTAAACACATGACCACAACCTATTCTTAAAATCCTAGTCTAACAAACGTTGGAGATGTGTATTGACGACCATGGGTTATGCTTCTGAGGATAGTATTTTGCTTCGTCACCAAACAAGAGTTTTTGACCTGGTCACAGCAGCAACACCCAGAGAGAAGAACAAAGAGAAAGAGAGGGAGACAGGAGCGTCTGTCTGTGGGGAGAGACAGAGAGCGTCCGTGCTTATTGGATAAGTCTTTAGAGGTGTTCTGAATGAGCGGGCCGGGGAGGGGGCCGGGGGGGATGGGGGGGGGGGGGGCAGGTACGGTGAGTGGAGCGCTGGACCCCATTCACAAATAAAACGTGTTTGAGGTAGCCATACACGTACTGCAGCTGGACACTTTCATATTTAAATGAAGTCGCCGTGTTGAGCAAAGAGAGGGAGGGAGAAAAATCCCCATAAAAGCCTTTTACTCATTCATCCCTCAGTCTGTGTTTCAAGTAAAGCAGAGAGAGAGAGAGAGAGAGAGAGAGAGAGAGAGAGAGAGAAGTGAGAGAAAGAGAGAGAGAGAGAGAGAGAGAGAACATTTCTTTGAACCTGACAGGCTGTCTTCATATTGGCCAAGTCTGTTTGCCCTGTCTCAACTGGCCGACAACAGGTGTTCAACAGGTGTTCAACAGGTGTTGAATAAATGTATACAGATGAGCCACACGATGCCTTAGTACGTTCCACGCGTTACATGGGTCGATCACGTCCGGGTCACTTAGAGAAAGGGGGTTTGGTCATTTGTTTGCTGGAGGGGCATAAACGAGGGTCAGAAATATTACGCTGAGCGCGCGCGTGTCTGGATGGATGTGAACATAACATGTTTGGCTGGTTCCTCTCTGCAAAGCACTGTCAAGACTAGCCTGCCGATACGAAACGAAACACCGGCGGGAAACACGCAACCCTTTTCTCCGGGTCGCCTGGCGGGCCCCCGCGTCGCAGCCGCGCTCAGGGTGAGTCATCCAGCGGTGTTCCATTCCCGGGTTGTTTACGACGCCCGCCCGTTCTTGTTCATTGCAGACCGTCACCGACAACTCTGACTGCCTTGTTTGTTAGCGGCAGTTGAGTCATTCCTTTCAAAGAATGCCTGTCTTCCTCGCTGTAGCAGTGGAAACAAAGCAACTCCATTATAATCCAGGCACTTTGGGGCACGGCGATTTCAGTAATAATCTACCATTTGGTATGACCTTTGGAATCCACTCTTAACTTGACTTTGAATTTACCATTGACATGGCGGCAATACCTCAGCAGTGTCAATTTAAATAAGAATATGCTTTAGTTCTAAACAGAAACCTTGCAAATCCAAAACGATTAGGCTCAAGACAGTAAGAAGGCAAAAGGTATGAGAAAATATGAAGGGTATTATTACGCTTACTAACTGGCTGAATCAGACTTATCATTCAGTAATGCTCATCATCTTAAATGATCTCTGAGAGCCATTCCCAGGGCAGCCATTTAATGAAATGAAGATGCTTGAACAGAACATCCAAGTGCATTATTATATATTAATGAAGACTATCTTCTCAGGGAGCTCTGTCTCTCCCCCCTCCCATCCATAGGAGTTTAAACAGAGCAGCTGAACAAAATGTCCTCTGCAGTAAATGTTCAGTATTGTAGCCCCTGATCAGTACGACGGGACCTTTACGCAAGGACATCTAAAATGGCCGACACTGAGATCTCAGCCCTTGGCATGGACAACAGCATAAACAACATAGATTCTACAAATATCCGTTCAATTTGCTTGGTTTGACCACAAAATGTCAACTGGAAAGATTCAAACGGCGGGGTGTGTACCTTCTAGCGTCTCCGTTTCTATGCTCCCAGCTGTCCTAATGCTAGGCCATGACTAACAAGCTCCGCAGAGTCTGGTAGGACGTGAGTCACTCAAGACACCAAATGTCCACAGACACAGAAAATCTCCCTGTAGACAACGCATTCCAAAATGTCCTCCCAAAGAAATGCCCTCTCCAACACACTAAAATAGTATTCAGGGATAAACTGTATGGTTTCAGTGACTTGTTTCCCTACAGTCACAGCAAAATCCCAGAGCCCTGACACTGGCCTATTCTCTTCTCATTTAATATACTTATATGCACTTATTTTACTGCACACATGGTTATAATTGAGGCATGGTAGACCATAGAGGGGTGGTATTATCCCACAGGGTGCCCCCCTGTGTGTGTGGTGTAGTTGCCGGCAAGCAAGCAAAGCAACGGGTTAGTTAGAGGGGGCTGGGTCTTTTCTACTCGATCCACTTCTAGACGTGCCATGGTGACTGTGGCTGGTGCGTTCTACAATTAGATGTTTGCACAGCATTCCAAACTGGCCACACTACTACAGCACATTAAAAAGACAGTAACCAAGGTAACAGTTGCTGCTCTTAGAATTCCACTATTAAATTATCTGTTATCTGTTTTTATTTCCACTCTTTAAGATGGGATCGAGAAGCTCTTCCCTTCTCTCTCCCTCCCTCCCTCCCCCTCTCCCTCTCCCTCCCTGTCTCCCTCTCTCCTTCCCTCTATACAGCCCTACGCTCCTGCTGTGCCCTCCATGTAAACTGAATCCATGGAGTTTAACATCAAAAGGGTTGTGCTTGTGGACAGCATCGCCACACGGAGAAAAACAATGCCCCCCCCCCACCACCACACACACACACACACACACACACACACACACACACACACATGCCTGCATAGCATGCCTGAAAGGTCTCAGCTGCAGGGAGGAGAGGGGTTGGATGGATTCTCTGATCTTTCACACGGTGCTCCCAGAATCAGTTGTCAACAGATGCACAATGTCAACGAGACACAGTCCTTCTGGGAATCTTCCTCTCCCTATTAGTCTTTGAGTGTGTGTGTGTGTGTGTGTGTGTGTGTGTGTGTGTGTGTGTGTGTGTTTTAATTCTTTCTGAAGCTTTTTTCCCCCTCTTCCTTCTTTCTTTCAATCTATACCGCAATCCAGTCTATAAGCTTTATCCATTGCTGCCTTAACCATTGTTATTTAGAGACCTTACTCAATGTTTTGGAATAATATAATATTCTAGCTGAAGGTCCCAGCTGACAATGTTTGTTGAGCGAGCGACATAAGGCTGTACACTGTTGGTAACGATGGTGTTGACTTATCATGTCGGATGTCAGCCACAATAGGACAATATGAAAACCATTGTTATCAACAGTGTACATCACTATAGGACAATATGAAAACCATTGTTACCAACAGCGTACATCACAATAGGACAATATGAAAACCATTGTTACCAACAATGTACATCACAATAGGACAATATGAAAACCATTGTTACCAACAGTGTACATCACAATAGGACAATATTAAAACCATTGTTACCAACAGTGTACATCACAATAGGACAATATTAAAACCATTGTTACCAATAGTGTACGGCACAATAGGACAATATTAAAACCATTGTTACCAATAGTGTACATCACAATAGGACAATATTAAAACCATTGTTACCAACAGTGTACAGCACAATAGGACAATATTCAAACCATTGTAAACAGTGACAATAAAAGCCATACACAACTGGGGCTTCTGTCTCTTCAGTTAATCTGTACCGTTTTGGAAGCCTGGGGGGAGTGGGGGGTAAACTGCGCAATTTGGAGAAAAACTCAAAAAAATGTGTGTGCTGGCAGGGGCGAGATCAGAGGAAGTGGTATGAATATGTAGTGGGAACCTTTCCCCGTAGGGAAGAGGAGCGTTTCCCTCAGGAAAGCAACGGGGACGTACAGAAAGAACATTGGGGATGGACGTTTCCACCACATCTGGTACCAAGAGATACCGAGACCAAACGCACCCCTCTTGCTTTCAAGAAACTGAAAGAAATTCAAAAAAGAAATTAGCCTAGAGATGACACAAAACACAGGGATGGCAAAAGTGGGAGAGGAGATGGGTCTTGGCTGCGTTAAAACTGTTGGTTCCAAGAAGAGATGCAAACATACAGTAACACAAACCTCCAACTGTTTAGCTCAAAGTAATGCTGTCTACACAACAAAACGGAACAAGCTAATGGTACTATTATAAAACGAAAAGGATTTCGCCGGAACCTCTTTTGAAAGTTCAAGCCAATTCTTTTGTTGTCAAGTATTCAGGCGGGTCTCTTTTCGAAAGATGTTTCAAGGGGAGTTCAAGCAGAGGTTTATTATCAAGCTTCTGAACAGCGTTGGGGAGCGGGTGTAGGCCCACTGGTATTTTTTTTATTCATTTTATATTCCGTTTGACATCGTTGTGAGCCACGTAACAGTAATCCTAAATGTTTATAGATTTGGGTATGTGAAAACCGTTGACCTAAACTAAATAAGTGCAATGACAAAAATGCAAAGTGTTTATTGGAACACCTGTGACGGCCATGCTATTATCCAGGACATTTTGATGCTTTTTTCCTAATGGTTCTATTTTATAGTCATGCAGGCCTCCCCTGTGAAGGAGAACTTGTCTCTGTTAAAACGACGGTTGATGATGTTCAATGAACCAGTGAACCTAATTCGGACCCACAGCAAAACAAACGTTCGATGAAAAGCCGTTCATTTCTATTGTTTACCCTTTTGGGAGACCTTCCAGTTCACCTGAGCAAATGGCACCTGTTTTGAGTTGGCCGTGACCTCTGTCAACTGAGGGCTGTAGCTTTAACACTCGGGCAGGCTGTCAAAACAACTCTTCATTTGTTACAATGCCTCGGCTAACTCGATTGAGCGCTAAGGACTGGGTCAAATCTAATCACCAGTGAACAAGCCGTCATCTGATCCTTTCTCTCGGAGATAAACACCACGACCTTGGTCAAAGAGCGAGCGGAAGGAGAACGCGGCCCGGTCCACAGCTAAATCCAAGCCGCTGTTTGCACAGCGCGTAATAATTAAACGAGGGACAGGCTGTGACAACGTAACGTCAGACGTGACGATAATAATGAAAACGCTATGCATTAAAGCCATTGGTTATGCTTAAGTTGGCTTTATTTATTGACGTATTTATTTATTTACAATTGACTGTACTTTAAACAGTCCCACTGCTAAGACATGCCAGAGGATGACAGAGAACGTGACCATGGAGGACGGTGATGTTGGAGCCGTTACTAGCAGGGGTCTTCCTGTGCCATGCAAACGGGGCAGGAGAACAGCACCTCCCAATTTCAGTTACAACTTCTGTGACACACAACAACAAAAAACTGTCTAACAGTCGGATGGCAACGCTTATCAACCATTTGTATTGAGGCCTGACTGCCAGGGGTCAGAAAGGTGGAATGGATAATGGATTAGTAATCCGCTAGTTGGAAAATCAATGGTAAATCCATGACAATAGCCGACGGCATTAGCTTTTTGCTCAAAACACAACACGCAAAGGTTAAGTAAAAGCACTGAAGGTCCATGTCGTGGTGTAAACAATTTGAGCACACACGCACAGGTATTTACTGTCTACTGTGCCCACATACAATACCGTAAAGTATTCACACATATAAAAAACCACAACACTAAAATCACCTACAGTACATCTACTGTAACCCATCCACCACCACACATTTGATCCCAGCTCCCCCACAACATACAACCTGTCTTCCTGAGGACCTGGTCCCATCTCATCCAAACACATTTTCATTACAAAATTCAAACACTGGTTTATTTTCATGGAAGGCCCATTTTACATCGGACATTGTCAAATTAATCTTTTTCCCTTTTTAATACTTTTTTTTTTTTTTTTTTGCTAGCTTGTGGTAACAAACATGGAAAATGTGCCCAGTTTATAAAGCTCTTTCATACAGGGATTACTGTATGTGCATCATGACATCCCTATGACTAATCACACATCCTTTTCCTCAGCTAATGTAACCGATAGGGTGAATGGCCTGTCTTGACAATGCATTTAAAAGCTAGCGCCTCATGCATTTCTATGGTGAACAGCCTGTTCCAGCTGCGTGCATCTTACCAGGTGTGTGCCACAGTGAACCTCCTCTGCTGGTGCAGGTTGCTGTTGAGCAGCATGCGTCTAAGGAGCCGGGGGGAGTTGCGGGGGGACAGGGCGGTGGGGGAGAGCCGGCTGGACGCGGGGGCGGGCGGGCAGCGGTCGCGGCAAGGGCGAGCCGGTGGCTCCTGCTGCAACAGGTTCTCCCGGAGGATCCGCACCAGGTCCTCGTTCAGCCCCGTGCTCCCCCCAGGGAGGTGAGCCTTGTCTGGGACGGCCAGCATGTCTTGAGCCCCTCCCGGAGCTGGAGCTGGAGCTGGCGCGGGCGCTGGAGCCGCCATGCAACTTACTGGTCTTCTGGCAGAGCTCTGCCAGTCGGTTTGTTCCTCGCCACACAACAATCCAGATTGCGTTGGAGCTCAAAGTTGAATTCATATACAAATATGCCTTTTTGACAGGAAACAAATAACACTGACACACTGGTGTTGCCAACAGCGATTGCCATCCATAGCAACGAAAATAATCAAAAGGATTGTTATCATCCTAATCTGTCACTTTTTTCTTTAAGTCTAAGGCTACTTTTTATTCCTTAACCCGGTACTCCTGCTGCAAAATTAAAAAAGGTACTTGTGAACTTGCGATGACATTTTTGTAGCAGTCTAAAGCTTCGAGGAGTTCTTTTCTACCATCCGTCATGCTGTCATCTGTTCCCCTGCTGACAAGAAGCCAACCACTGGCCAATGAGGCGACAGCGCAGGTGCTCCTCCGGGTTCCATTAAACTTTCTCATATCAGCGAGCAGCTCTCAAAGCACTGCGCCCTTCCTCTCCTTCCTCATGCAATCTTCATCCCCCCTTCATCCTCGCTCCATCTCTCTCTCTCTCTCTCTGTTCCTTTATTCCAAGAGAAAAGATGAGGGGGGGGGGGTCTTGGAGAAACCTTAAGTCCTAAAGATTCCAGACAATTCCAAAAACGCGATATCCTTGTGGGTAAGACTTTGTTGATAATAAAACTAAACAGTCTCTACTGTGGAACTTCTTGCCCCAGTTCATCTCAGGCAGTCAACCTGAGCAGGACCAGAATCTTATCTTTCATGTCTCTCTCACCTCTCCCCTTGCTCTTTGGTTTTTCTTCTTCTCTGATAATGCCGACGGTGAGGATGTAGACTGTGTCATTCCAGGGTGAAGCCTGGAATCTTCTTTTTTTGTCCCCCAGTGAAGGAGAAGTCCAGGAGACCTTCGGAGTCCTTGTCCTCCAGCCCTACACCAGCCAGGCACATTTACACAGCTGTCGCTCTGTTTGTGTGAGAGTGCCTCCTTTGGCGAGTGTGTGAGCACACACACGCACACACACAAAGACACACACACATGCTTTTCCCTCTCACTGTGATGGTACTCTCTACCGGCTGCGTCCTGCCACTGCTGACAACCAGAACTGGGAGGGGCATGTGTGCTGTGTACAAATGGCTGTGTGTATATGTGTGTGTGTGTGTGTGTGTGTGTGTGTGTGTGTGTGTGTTTTCCTGTATATTATTTTCCATTACAGCATTTAAATTCTTTTTTTGTTGGGTGATTATGGTATAGTAAAATGCTTAAATTGAGATAAATATGCATTTGTGTGGGGGTTGAGTTTTGGGATGGATTGTGTGCGCGTGTGTGTGAGAGAGAGTTTGTGTGTGTGTGTGTGTGTGTGTGTGTGTGTGTGTGTGTGTGTGTGTGTGTGTGTTTGTTTGTCCATTGTGGGTAGAAACTAGTGGTAATGGTTTGTAAGCTGAACCAACTGACAATGAGGAGGCACATTTTCTCCTCTCCTTATTAGATCAGCTGTTCTCTCGGACAGAACATAACCGCCCCGGAATACATTAAGGGCCGGAACAACAGAACCACGGCAGAATCAGAACAGATTCTATTAGAGAACACTTAGTAATAAACCTCAAACAGACACTGGAAATACGAGATTGTGTGCAAAGTAGTATCGATTATATTTTTATTTATTTGCACCAATCTAAATGGCCATAGTGGGAATGTTCCTGTGGGTCTCTCTCCACCATGAATGTATCGCATCACCATCACCATGGTATTATACGTTTACTGAGCAAACATCCATCGCCTTGACAACCGGCAAGCAGTTTTTTTTCCTGTTTGTCTTCAGCAGGCATATGTCCAGATGGATGTTATATTTGGCCATCTTTCCCCCTCAGTTTATGAAAGAATGACTCATACTCATTTGATATGCTGTGTGTTAGACTATATGTTCCAAGATGAGAACAGGCTGGCAGTGCTAGCGAAACTAAAATGTTTGGATCGGTTTAAACTTAACAATCTTCTTAATTGGTTTTACAAACAGACAGGGTCATTTGGACACAGAGAAATTGCACAATCAAAAATACCGATATGCATTGAAAACCATTTCAAATTTAGCACACAAAAAAATATCCGAACCATTTACTCTTTACGAACGTACATACATTTCTTATTTGCCCCGCAGTAGTCAGAAGTAGTCGACGGTAAAACATGAGTTAGCGATCTGAATGGCACAACTGACGCACTCCCTCACCAGCTTGGCATCGGCAACCATGTGCCCAGTGCGGCTCGATACATAGTCCAGTCTAACGGGTAACCATGCAAAGCCCTGACGACCAATCAAACGAGCATGCAGCCAGGCTGTCAGCAGTCCATTTTAGGGATGCACCGATTCTACTTTTCTGTAGACCGAGTGCAAGTTCTTATATTTGTACTGCTATCGGTATCAGTGCAACCCTAGTACGTTTAGTAACACAGTTCTGCTAGAATTGAAACAACACTGGACCCTAAACTATTAGACAATATTCCTACTGTCTACACAAGCTTACATGTCTTTGAATGGCAAAACTTAAACACAGGGGCTCATTATCATCATGTAGACGATCTCAGTTATTTTCAGGTGAGCAGAGTGACTTTTTTTTATGTCAGTGCAGTTTGCATTTAATCTCTCATTTCATCCCAAGCTTTGGATAAGAGGTCACTCATAGACAATACTGTGAGTTTCTGAACAAAGCCTAGATTCAAAAAAAGGTAACCAAGGCGATAAAGTTTGCCTAGCATTCCCGTCTCGTAGAACCCCCTACTTAGCAGCTGGAGACACTTGAAAACGCTGCTGACACCAGTGCTGCCTGCGGCCATTAGTCTGTGGCCCTCCATTCAAACCTCACCTGGTCGATCTGCCGCATTACCACATGACAGAGGGCCGCGTGGCAGCACCCCACAACCCCCCCTCACACACACACACACACACACACACACACAGACACCCCGTCCTCGCACGTCATCTCTCGGCCACCACCAGCTCCTCTCGTCTGGGGCTTTGATGCCCCTTAAACAGACCCCTCTCCCCGCAAGCAGGGGATCTGTGGTCCAGGGCAGATCAAAGAGCTGGGCATTGTTACATCCATCATTATTTGATCTCCTAAAGCGCATTGCCCTCTCTGTCTCGAGCTTTACCACGCTTTCTCTGTCTCTCTCTCTAACACACACACACACACACACACACACACACACACACACACACACACACACAGTCCTGGTGAACACTTAGGTAAACATCAAACTGAGTCTTGTTGATGTTTGTTGGTAAAGACTTTTGGGTGAGATCACAGTGGAAAGGAGGGGGGGGGGTATGCAAATGAATTCATTAATGTGTTTATTTGATATGCTAATGTGGCATCATCACAGAGCAGCTAGCGATGCAGCAGGCTTTGGGAGAAAGCTCAGGAAGTGTCTACTAGGGCTTATTAATAAGCTGTCTGGCTCCCTCCTGGATGGAGGGAAGAAGGGAGAGCGGAAAGGAAGAGGAGAGGAAGGAGTGAAGTGGAAGGGGGGAGAGGGGAAGGGGGGAGGTGGAGGTGGGGAGAGAGGGAAGGGGGGAGGTGGAGGTGGGGAGAGAGGGATGGGGGGAGGTGGAGGTGGGGAGAGAGGGAAGGGGAGAGGACACATCCAACTATTTCTGCAAACTTTTGCTGTTGCACAAATCTGGCCCAATGTCAACATCCCTATTCTTTGTCCTCACATCTTTTGTCATCTGCCCCCCCCCCCCCCCCCCCCTACTCACTCTCTCTCTCTCACTCTCGTATTTTTTCCATCCTTCTCTCTCAAAAGTGAAGAGCCGGAAAAACCATGTATTAAAGATAGCCACTTAGCTAGGCTTAACACACTAATTATTTATTTACCAACCTCAGTTACCTTTATTTATATGTATCGCACCATTTTCCATATTGAGAAAAAAACGATGTCCAGTAGGCAGTAAACAGAACAACAAACACTGAACCACAGGAACAAACAAGAAAAGAGGCAAAAAGAAGAAGAGAGAGAGACAGAGAGAGAGAGAGAGAGAGAGAGAGAGAGAGAGACAGAGAGAAAGAGAGAGAGACAGAGAAAGAGAGAGAGGCAGAATGCAACAATGTCTTCTGAAAGTCATGCACAAGTCATTTGTAGTCAAATACGGCGTGATCAAAGTGCGTTCCCCACAGTGTGTTTTTTTCCTTTTCACACAGACAACAACAGCTACAAACAGCACCCGCCTCTATCTGCAGGACACAGCCACTGTCATGCCTTGAGCCGTGCGACAGACTGGTCTACCGAGGGCCTCGTCTGTGGCTCCCTCTGTGGAGCCGCCTTTACAACTGCAACCAGCACATACACAAGGAACACCAATGACTCTCTGCGTGCATTTTAATTTTAAATGCAAATAAGTAAGGGATTTGTTAGAGCGCTTCATTATCTGGACAGCGTGTAAGGCTGTCATGTGTCCTGGACAGATGTTTAAACTAAGGATGAGCAAAGCATTGTATGTCGGTCTGTTCCGACAGTGATGTGGCATCAATCAGATTGCTCCTCTGGATATTGTAGACACAAATATGGCACCCCAGCCAAACCATCCATGAGTAATATTGGTTCCATTGGCAGTACCACCCATGGCCAATAGAGGGCAGGATGCATTCAGAAATAAGGGCCAGGCCATGAAGGAGTAAAGTCAACTACGGTTATACTTGCGTTCAAGGATGGATGTACATCTAAAGTTGAAAAGTGATGTACCTTTAGGTATTTGTTGCATTTACAACAATTTAATTACAAAGCAGCAAAACAAATGTAATAATAAATAAGTAATAAACTTGGTCAGTATTAAAAATACAAAAGTCATGGCAAAAGTCAATGTGTTTTAAAGGCGAGTAGAGACTCTGATAACCATTTCACATTTTCCGGCACACTTTTCTAGAGTCTAGGAGCCCTGATTGCGTTATCCCTATAACCTTTCGTTTTTAATCTTGACCTTGGAAGACTTAACAGAGCTTTCTCAGAGGACCGTAGCTTTCGTTTTGGGGCATAAGGTGAATGTTTATCTGTGGATTTTGTGTTTTTTGCTGCTGCCTACTTGGCCAGGTCTCTCTTGTAAAAGAGATTTTTAATCTACCTGGTTAAATGAAGGTTAAATAAATGAAAAAATAAGCTGGAATAAGTTCTGCAATACACATTGGGGCTAACCCATGCCTAGGCTTTAAAGGTCATCAATGAAATCTTAAAATCAATTCTACAGACAACAGGAAGTTAATGCAACGTTGCCAGGACTGGGATGAAATGTTTGCTTTTTGGGGGTTCTTGTTAAGAGCCTGGCTAAGGCATTCTGCACCAGCCGCAAACAGAAGAGCTTTCTTGTCCTCAGACCAGAGTAAAGTGCAGTGCTCTTATCGAATAAAGGGATGAATCACCTTTTCCAGGTCAGCAGTAGACAAAAACGGTCTTACAAATGCCAACAACGTCGAATTGATTCCATAACCGATTTACGGAGGGAAAAAAAAGCAATGCCCTAGAATCCCCTAGTTTCCCATCAAATTCCAAAGGCCCAGCCCCAGTGCAGGAGGTCGGGGTTTTGGATGTTGATGGGAAATCCAGATTTTTTTATTCCCCTCTTTGTCCCTTCTACCTGGCGAAATACGTAGCCGCATTTCCATACAAGCATACGGTGGCTCTGTCCACACGGGAGCCCTTCCATTTTCTTTCCTGTGAGTGGACGTAGGAAGGGGTTCCCCTGAAGCGCGGCCTTGCAGCCGACATTGTTCGTCCAAGGGAGAAAAGCACCAGAGGGCAGCGTAAACACAAACGAAAGAGTTTCCGTAGAAACCTGCTTCGACCAAAAAAAACATCACTGTCTCTTGGCGTTTTTCTTTACCCTTTTCGAAATGTCACCGTTTCAAAACGAGGACGACCATTCCTCAAACTCTTCACCCAGGCGTGCATGTCTCTCTCATCCCAATGACTGCCTGTAGGACAGCCTGTTTCTCCTTATAAAAATGGAATGATGGTACCAACGCTGTTTATGGGATTTTGATGTTCTATCCAGAGTAATGTGCAGTTCAACATCTTTCAGGACCGTAATCAATTAAAGTAATGACGCACCGTCTCCACTCAACACTAAAATCAAAGAATATAAATGTTATTAATGTGAAAGCTTCCGGGTCAAAGTGAACGAAGGAAAAGGGGTTGCCATTGAACAAACGATTCTTTTTTTGGTACAGCTTAAAATGGCATAACTGCTCACAACTGTGTCTGTGAAGTATCTTGTCACGGAAAACAGAACGATACTTTGTACTTCAAAAGATCATTTGGAGTCAAAACAATATGGGGAAAGTTTGACTAAAAGTTCATTGGGCACCGTTTTGACTTCAGTCACGAAAAAAGCGTGAACCAAAGCGTGAACCGCCTTCTCCTCCTAATAGCGGCCTGTTAGGGAGTCTCGCGTAGCCACCCCTCCAAATCTCGTTCTTTCAAACTCAACTGGAGGTCTGGAAACTTTCATATCCAAAAGGGCTCTTCTTTTAACCTTCCAATCTGGAAGGCACGCATTTGATTGGCACTAATAAATGTCACTCACTTGTTGGCGAAACCCTCCTCCTTTCAAAACACGCCCTTTTCCTGGTTTTGTGCGACTCTGTTCCAATACGAGAGAGCGCCTAAGCAATAAACCACCTCTGTCTTTGAAGCTCCGCCCATTTCAATACTTTATTGGTTAATTTGAGGAGCGACTCGTTGATAGTCTCCATCTCTTTCATACGCACTTTCACTATCAAACTTCCCCAGGCTTTCGAACCGAAAGCTGGAACCAAGGTTACCTGTTAGGTAACATTAGCACCACCCCCATGGTGTGTAGTGGAGCTCTGACCTAGGCTACACCGACAGGTTTCAAAATGAGGGTGACTATTCCTCAAACACTTCACCCAGGCGTACACGTCCTTCTCCTCCTTATAGCTGCCTGTTAGGTAACATTAGGGCCACTCCCTTGGTGTGCAGTGGAGCTCAGGCATACACCATCCAGGCTGCATAAAATATCAGGGCAGGCTATATCTTAGAGGGGGATCCACTTATTCAAATCAGCAGAGTCCGTTTGATAAACAGGGCCGAGAGTGAAAGTCAATAAAATGCCTTATAGGCTTCGCATCTCAAACCTCAAGATCATGAAAGCAAGCCTACATTAGTAATTCAATAGGTTTTTAATTAATATACTCCGCTTTTTTCTGGACGTGATCGGATAAGAACTTAATTAGATCCCGTAAAGATTAACACCATGGGCACCCCCGACGTGTTAATGAAAGACATTTGGCTATTAAAGGTCAGAGTTCAAGAACAAGTCTAAAGGATCTGCATAATGACTTAAAGCTTCACCGTAGGATGCCGGGCAAATGGAAATGAGCATCCCAGAGACCCTTGGAGCCTAATTAGCAAAGGCAGACACACCGTCTTATTTTTTAGTCCGAGTCACTCTCGTTCTTCCACTAGGAGCAGAGAAAAGGAAATGACCTGTTCGGTGGCGTTCAATGAATTTCCAAAACAGGATTGGGGGGAAAAAATGGTCTCATGGAGTTTATCAGCGCCCTGGTCTTAACCAGACATCAGTGCTCTGGAGATGCATTGGTGTCTGTCTGCCGACAACAGCAAAACCAAGGACTTCCACCACCCATTATCAGTTTAAAAAAAGAAATGCTCTTACCGCTTCCATTGTTGCTTCATCAACAACAAAAGCGTATATGTCAATAAAATAATATGTTAACGATAACAATACGCATTTTACGTATTATGTCCTTCATTTTAATCCAACATGTACATCAATATAATTCCTCTGACATATCCCCTAGAACTTCCCATGATGCACCTGACAAAAATAACCTGTACAACAGCTGGTGTGAGGGCCGGGGTGGGGGTGTGTGTGTGTGTCTTCTTCTTATCTTCAATCTTCGTATTTCTGTTGTTCCACCTCCCTAGTAATATCTCAGCAAAGTACAGAGACTTCGGAATGAACTTCTCCTCAACTCAAACGTGCTGTGGTTGTGTTTGCTTCGAAACCAGTGAAATCAGTCCCTGTGACACGAGCTTGTTTAAAAGGGCCCTGAGAGTGAACACTCATTTGGTTCCTGGTCCCTCTCCAACTCGCGGCTGGTGACGATGTGGATGACGAGTCACGACTTTGACGAACGACGAGGGTCTGGAATTACCGTGGGTTGAGAGAAGCGCCTCCGCCGTCCACAAGACGGAGACGCGACGAGGGATGCGATTCAATCTGAAGGCGCGCCAGGCGGGGGCCCACGCCAGATATTAATAATCACACAGCGGGCAAATAATGGGGCACTTCAAAAAAATGTTAAAAAAAATTTTTAAAAAAAGGAAAACTCCCGTCTTCATGAATAAATCAAGATATTAAACAATAATGCTAAAATGGTCAGTTATTATGACAGCGTTCCAAATGGGGATTTAGATCAAAGGCATAATTCTGCCGTCTTTGTCGTCAGAGACAAAGTGGGAGTCATCCCTCACCCGCTGCCTCCTAAAGGTGATCCATGCACAGGCCAGCAGCTGGGGGAATGATTAGCTGCCGGTCCAATTAGCCTCTCTTCAACAACACATTCCTCAAGTCTTTGGACTCCCTTTCTCTCCAGCCGCCCTCGCTTTGTCATTTTCTCTCTCGCCTGCCCTTGACGTCATCTTTTTCTATCTCTCTCCTCTCTACGTCCAGACACACACACACACACACACACACACACACACACACACACACACACACACACACAGAAACCCACATGCACACACACACAGAAACCCACACACACACGGAGCACACACAACACAACCAGGCACGCCAACAGGGAGAGAGCAAGAAGTGCATCCCCAGGCACCCTGACTAGTAGGCCTGCATCTCTTTAGTGAGGGGAAATGTACCACGGCCTGGGCGTTCTGGGATCCTAATGGCTGACTGGGGAGGTGATGCGGCCCGAGGCGAGAGAGCCCCAGGCACAGCCAGGTCTGAGGTCTGCACGGCTGCTGTGCCAACGAGATTGGCACTAGGAACCCATTAAGGTTCTCTCCTCCTGGGCGTTCACTTTGTCACCACATGATCCGTCCACATCTCCACACATGGTGGCTGAGACAAAACAAGAGAGCAACCCCTGGCCTACGAAGGAGGCGCCACCTAGAAGACACTAAAACCGTTGTAAACCGTATTTAGTTTTTAAGGCTAAGCCCACGGCAAGACATGATAGCGAAGTTAAAGTTTTGAAATATTGGCTTGTTTTGTCATTAGTAAACAGCAACCAGCAAGTCTCGACGCAGTGAAAAAGGGGCCCCGTCTGTTAAAGGCGGCGTAGAGCTTGATGGATTTCATGGGTTCTAATAGGCTCCATAAAGCCACCTAATATGACGGTGTCAGTGGGGCCCCGCGGGGAAGAAATGGGAAAGTCAGTGTTAATGCTGAGTTACCGGTCCATCTAAAAACAGCCCTGGATCGATCATACCCCGGGCTTCGGCGAGCCAAAGCCAGAAAAAAAGAAGACCCAGCATCCTTGTGGGACACGTCCAGCGATAATAAATACGTCTTCCTTTGGTGTCTTACGCGGAGTCTATGGCCCAGCTCGATGTGAAGACGTTTCCTCTGCTCAGCCGACAACCCCGAAGGCCTCTCCTCCTTCTCCTCCTTTCTTCTCCCCCTGCCTCCCCCGCCCGTCGCCAACAAAGCCTACAGACGAACGCACAGCTGGCGGCGGCGCATTGCGCTCTCGTCGGGTGTCTGATTGCATTGGCCGAGCGAATTGAGCGCGCTCGGCCCCGCGGAGCGTCTCGAACAGCCGCCATTACAAGAGCCACAGCGCTTCCCAGGGTGTAGAGAATTGGCCCCGTCTATGCCAGAGCTGGGCCGAGCTTCCGAATGCTGCCGCCCCTGGGCGAATGAAGCTCGCAAGCTCTCAACAGACTTGGATATCGAGGGGTCGCGGGTTTATGGCCGCTTTGATATTCATGCGCCGCTCACCGCTCTTTCTGAACCCATCTCTCGACTCCCGAACCCGGCCAGTTGACCCAGCGGTTTCGAATGCAGAAGAATGCAACGCACAAACACAACCTGGAAAGTGTGACGGAAATGCTGTAGCTCGTTGAAACACACGACTCGAACAATTCACATTCATGTTGAAAGATTAGTTAATATTACATTCATACTAAACGACCCTGCATTCATGTTGAAAGATTAGTTAATATTACAATAAATCGAATTACACAAACCACAAACACAAGGAATCCAAACCGAGGCTATATGTACTCTGCTATCGCTAAAGGCTATGATTGGTGTGGTAGACTCTTTGAAAATAAGAATCTGTAACCGTTTTTTGGTTGTTTTTTTAACCAGTCCATTTTCCTCCCTGTAGGGTCTTTCTCATCCTTCTACATCCCAGCCCACTTTCTACCTCTCTTCTTCAATTTCTAATTCTCTCTGTCTTAGTGACAATCCATCTTCATCTCTCCACCTATAACTGTTTTCCCTCCACTCCATTCCTCTTTTACGCAGCCATCTTCTTTCCTAAACTCCCTCCCTTTGAGTCACCCTTAGCTTTCACCCTGTTTCATCCCTTTTCACCCTTTTTCATCCCTTTTCATCCTTTTTCTCCATCTTTCCGTTTCCTATCTTCTTTCTGACAACTACGCCCTTGCCATTGTCAATTTTCAATTTCCAGTTTTTTCACACCAACTCTGTCTTTCTCCCCTTCTTTGCACTTTTTTTGAAGTGCTCTCTCTGGGTCCTTTGTCCTAAGTCCATTGTTATCTAAGGGACTGGCTGTCTCTCTCACACTTTCTCTACTCCCCATTACCAACACTCTCTCTTTGACTGTCGCCTCTTTAGTATTGCCCTCTTTGCCGCCGGAACCCTTTTCACTAACTCTGCCCCCCCCCCCCCCCCCCCGGCCTCTTTTTACCTTCTTTTTAGGCATTTTCTCAAGATCTTTTACTTAAACTTGCTCAGTTGGCGACTGACTGTGTGTCTCTCATTCTGTTTATCTCTCCATCAGTCTCTCTCTGTCCGTTACTCTGTCCTGCACGCACACACACTCGCCCCAGTTCATACAGTACACACACACACACACACACACACACACACACACACACACACACACACACACACTCGCCCCAGTTCATACAGTACACACACACACACACACATGCACCACACGCACACACATGCGCACATGAGAAAAGAGCTGGAATAGATCCACACAAACACCCACACTCACTTACACACTCCCTCCCTATCTCCAATTCTCTCTCTCTCTCTCTCTCTCTCTCTCTCTCTCTCTCTCTCTCTCTCTCTCTCTCTCTCTCTCTCTCTCTCTCTTTCTCTCTCTCTCTCTCTCTCCGCCCTCCTGCAGGGCTCAGTAGGCTCCGTCAGTGAGTGACGAGGCCTCAGGATGAGCGACGGCCTTTAGGCCTCCAGGGGGCGAGGAGTGGGGGGGGGGTGCGTGTGGAGGGAGGGAGGGGGCAGGGGGGCGCATAGGGGGGAGGCGAGAAAAGATGAGCCTGAAGGGAATAATCTTAATATTCAGTCGGTTTGAAAAGAGAATTGATGGTACAGCTCTGTCTTTGTTTACGGCACCAGGCGGGCTGTGGGAGAGAATCAGCGTCTACGGTACACCCGAGACGTTCTCTCTTCAATTAGGCATATTCATCGCCATATGTTAAGAACCCTTCCTGGGGTTCACATGGTGTGTGTGTGGGTTTCTGGGGGGGGGGGGGGGGGGGGGGGCGGGGGGCGGTCTGTGTGAGGGTACCAATCAGCACCTATCTTAGTGCATGTGTGTGTGTGTGTGTGTGTGTGTGTATTTGCTATGGTAAGCGTGACTTCCTGAGTGGTTAGATTAGCGAGTGGGAGTGAGAAGGATGTGGGGTCGGAGTGCTCTCTAGTGCAACATGTTGGGAGTGCTCAATGCATTCCCTTCATTAGTGGCATTACTCCCTAGCTCACTGCCACGGGTATCATCCATTCCTCTCTCTCTCTCTCTCTCTCTCTCTCTCTCTCTCTCTCTCTCATCTCTCTTCATCCGCATACTCTACGCCTTCTTCTATCCTCTGCTAACTGACTTCTTTTTAATTAACACCTATCAGATGGAACTGGCAAAGAAGTTCAATTCATACCTATATATTTATCTATCTATATATATATATATATATATATATATATATATATATATATATATATATATATATATATATATATATATGCAAGTCGAAACCTCGGACCGCATGGTGGCTGTTCAGCCCCTTTTCAAGCAAGTTGGTCCAACTTTTGGAATGATTTAGCTCAACAAACCGAGGAGCTTTTCTCTCGCTCCCTCTCTCTCTTCCTCTGCACCGTTACTTTGCCTGAGTGCCTGGTAGGTAGAAGGTAAATCTTCGGGTAAATCAAGTCCGCTCCCCCTTCCTCTTTAGCCACCCTTTCTCGGCGAGTCAATTCGATTTTAAGCGGGACAAATGAGCCAGAGAGAGGGTCCATATCTCTGGGCGGTGAGCGTTTTACTGCAGGCTGTGAGACAGCGGGGTTCT
>CM030172.1:49475875-49710875 GCA_017639675.1 Aplochiton taeniatus
ATTCATGGTGTTTTGTTCATATGCTGCCGTGCGTGTGTGTGTGTGTGTGTGTGTGTGTGTGTGTGTGTGTGTCTCTCTCTCTCTTTCTCTCTCTCTCTCTCTCTCTCTCTCTCTCTCTCTCTCTCTCTCTCTCTCTCTCTCTCTCTCTCTCTCTCTCTCTCTCTCTCTCTCTCTCTCTCTCTCTCTCTCTCTGTATGTGTGTCTCTCTCCCCCTCCTTAGCCAAACACATCCACAATCTCTCTTTCCTTCTCCCCCCCCCTCTCTCTCTCTCTCTCTTTCTGTGTGTGAGTGTCCACAATCTCTCCCTCCCTCTTTCCCTCTCTCTCTCTCTTTTTCTCTCTCTCTCATTTTGAAGGTGAAACTTTGAATCCCTTTAAAGGGATATACATCACCCCTCCGGCATCCAATCCAATTTCACAGACAAGGAAGGTTTTCATTCTCTAAAAAAAAAAAGCACCCCGCTCAGATTTAGGCCACTCGAGCTGCTGATAGCATGCAGCCTACCAATCAGGACAATCTGCCGGCCCATCTCGGTGTGAAATGAATTCACAAATCAGAGGCAGAGACAAACAAACGTCAACTACCTTAGGAGAAAAAGTCAAGCAATTGAAAGCATCCGTCTCCTTGACAGAGTGAACCAATGGCCACGTCTTCCTAAAGCGCGCTATAACTCCATGCACGTCCCATAGTTGATCGCATCACTTTCTTCAGGATTATTCAAGGATATCTTTCTTGTGTGTTGGGGCCCTGTAATGGAATTAGGTCATGTCCAACAGGGCCAAATTTCAAATGATACGGTTTCCTTTTACCCAGAGGGAATTTTGGAATTTTTACCCGGAGGTTGTAGTGGCTGTTGCGTGTATGATTGTGTGCACGTGTGTGCGTGCGTGAGTCCGATTGGTGTGGGTGGTGGTGGGGGGCGGGGGCGGGGGGGGGGGGGGGGGGGGGGGGGGGGGGGGGGGGGGGGGTAAAGAGCCGCCTTGTAACTGCCACAGGGATTGCACGGGCTTAGTGTGTGAGTCACTGCTGCGAAAAGTATTCAGAGTCTGCGCTTCCAAGAGTCAGCTCTCATGAAGTCTTCTATTACTCCACAGCCCACACGCCAATTAGGCGGCATTGTAACGCATATAATCTGGGTGGGCGTTTCAATAACGTGGAGAGCCAAGGGGGTCACAGCCTCTCTTTTGTTCTGGCAGATTCTTTTCTCCACCCTTCCATCTCGCAGCTGCAACAGCGAGCCCACCCGCAGCAGTAATTAAGAGAACTTCAAAAGATTCAAATAAGCGCATGACCCCATAGGTTAAAACAACACGAAAACATCATCTTCATAGACTATAATTCCATAATTGGATGCGTTTCACACCGGGTCTGTCATATAGATTGTTAGAATACAAATGAAGACATGGCGAGATTAAAAGACGTAAATTCACTGACGACGTCAGTAAAATGAGACATCTAGAATGAATACAGGGGAAAGAACCTATTCAGGAAAAGGGACAGTGGTGGCCTTTATAAGTATTAACATTGCTCATATTTCTTGAAAACATCTTTTTGTCCAAAAGGAAGGACCTTCATATCCGTCAAAAGAGTGGATCATGAATCATGCGAGAGTCACCCAGCGCCTGCTCGTGCAGTCGGAGCCTGGCTGGCAGGGAAATCAAAAACGTGATTCATCAAATGCTGCGACCTTAAAAGACATTAAACAGATGTCGTGCCCGTTTCGGAAAAGGTCAAGTCTGGGACGACGCGGCGCTGACAGACCGGCTTCACTCACACTGCGGGTCACACACCACAGCCTGTTAATGAGCATGGGGGAACAACAACATGGAGTCAAGGGAAGAGGCATTTCTGTAATTAGTTTCTCTCTTCTATCAAGGGGGAAATGAGTTATAGGGTAAACAGTGCCACATTAGTCCTGCCTCATTGCCAGGCAATTGCCAAGTCTGCTAAACAGAGCAAAGGTTAAGAAGTTAGTAATGTTCATTGACACTTGTGTAAAAAAAAAATGACGTAACGTAGGCCTTCTGGGTATAAGGTGTGATGATTAAAACGTCAAGGTTTTCCCATTACCATGTTGGCCGAGAGCGCAACAGGAATAGCCGTAGCTGTTCTAAACTACGGCATGCGTTATTGGAAGACCACCGTCTCCATCTTCCTGACCAAGGAAATCCCAGCCAGCCTGCGTGGTCGAGGCCTGTGGAGGTCCCCAGCCCCCGGGGGGAACCCCTGCACCGAAGCCAAACACTTCCTAACTTTGCGTCATGATCGATAAACGATAGATCCGAAAAGAAATGACATCCACGGCAACGCCGTCTCCCTGGAAGATGAGGGTTATGGGATGTTGAGAGTTGTTGAGGAGCTGCGAGGTAAGAGAATAGGACTCCTGGCAAGAGCTGTAAACCAGACGAGATGAGGGTATTGTTGAATTACGATATGGTTACACGTCCATTAGTCAAGCCACAGAACAGGTGGTGCTGCACTTAAAGCACCTTTGCGAGAAAATGACATTACGTGGCTTTTGAGAATTTGCTTTGGAGATTAGACCAGCGTTGCAGCTTGTACGATTTATCCAAAGGGAATTTGGAAAAGGGTAAATTGAGGGAAAACGTCACAGGTACATATCAGGTCTGTGTGCTTGACTAACAAAGGGTACAGTAAACACGGCACTAAACAAACAGCCCTGGAAACAGAGCCAGCACACACACACACACACACACACACACACACACACACACACACCATCATACACACTATTACACACACCCACACACACACACACACACACACACACACACACTATTACACACACACACACACACAGACACACCATACACACTATTACACACACCCACACACACACACACACTCACACACACACACGCTGTTGCATTCAAACCAAACAAGCCACCCCCGCTGTGTTCTTTTGGCAACCTTGATAACTAACAAGCCAGCAGCCATAACAAGGTACCCCAAATTGAAAAAAGGTGCTTGACGGAGTTTCACCTCCCTGAGACTCCCACAGCCTCCTGCAAATTATTTAAGTCTGCTTAATAAACGGAGGAAAAGATGAATTGGCATCCATCGAGCGTTCTGGCAATTTAAGGGCCATAGGTCTCAGATTACACCTTGTCCTTCGACTGAGGAGGAGGAGGAGGAGGAGGGGGAAGAGGAGGAGGAGGGGATGCTAATAGAATCTGAACATAAAGTGGTTTCCTCAACATTTGACGGATAGGGTAATACAAAGGGTCCATGGTTTAATTTCAGGGTAAATGAAAACTTCACTCAAACTCTGCTCTGTCAACGAGAGAAAACGCACACAAACTTGACATGGGTAATCTTACCACGAATGAGTAATCCTAATTCATGCCCGCCCGCCCACACACACACACACACACAGATCACACCTCGAGAATTATTAGGTTTCTGGAGTCTTTGAAGTGGGGTGTAAACGTGTCAAGAGAATAAGAAAAGCTTTGGGTTTTCATTACAATGCGGTTCCTCATAATGGCGTTAATAAAAAGGGTGTTAGGATCTAGTAAAATGCCAGCCCATGATGAAAATTCCGAAGAAAGGCGAGGTATCCTTTACTAGATCCGTGTTGCATCCTCTATATCTACCTAGTGGATCTCTGCAATGGATACTCCAGGTAATAATTCCACCCTCCACTTTTCAGATAGTTTGTTTAAGTCCAGCGAAAAATTATTAAAATGAGCTAGAAATCCAAGTGTGACAGACTACAGATATTTTGAACTCAAAGGGTACACAGGGCACCTTCTCATCCACATAGCCATGTGTTTGGTCAGCAAGTGGGCTCTTAGACATTACTTAAGATACCAAATATAGGTACTGTTAGCTTGCATTCATATCCAACCAGCTACGTTGTCGAGATGTAGTTGGAACACAAAGCCTTTCTCTAAGATCATCTTGAAGGACGTCTTTCACAAAAAAAAACATTAAGTATATCTGGTATAACAGAAAAAAAGTCATTTGTAGAATTCAATTGTCTGGTCAAGCCAGGGGAATGTTTGCACATTTTTGCATCAGCTGGAAGGAAGACTGATCCTACCACACACTTTGATTACGCCTTGGGAAATATAAGTGAGCTAGAGCCCTTTGAAGCGACTGGTATCCGTCGGCGACTAAGAAAACCTTTGGGGTTTCATTGCCATCCGCTTCTTCATAATGAGAGTTTTTTTTTGTGTGTGTGTGTGTGTGGGGGGGGGGGGGGGGGGGGGGGGGGGGGGGGGGGGGGGGGGGGGGGGGGGGGGGGGGGGGGGGGGGGCTTAATGAAATGGCAGTACTACATGACACTTGGTTGAGACGCAACTCTTTAAAACTTCTGTTTTATCCCTTACTGGTGACGTCACCAAGTTGATCTCAGGAGTGGGCTCCTTGTTAATTCCATATTCCACACACATTTGCAAACACACACACACACACACACACACACACACACACACACACGCACACGCACACACTGAATCCTGTGGGATCGTTCTTTAGAGTTAGCCCTTTATTATGGGCTTACCACGTTTTTGAGTTAGACTGCTATTCACTCTCCAAAATGCTTTTGTAATATAATCCCCCTGCATCTCCCTATAGTAACCTCAAGCATCTCTTTAGATAAACCCCTGCATGCAGGTAACAATATTCAGAGGAATACTAATCACACTCTGGTCTATGTTGTAGGCCTGCCGAGCTAAAAAGCCTTTTGAACTTCAACTTTATGGGCATGAATGTTTACGGATAGAATAAAGGTATGGATCATGGAGATTATTCGCCAGGTTAGGAAGAGTTACGGCTTATAGCTTATTCTTATTTTTGAAATGCAGGGTATGTATTTTCTTTTGTGGCAGGACATTCAATAGGACAGAAATCGGAAAGATCACACCTAAAAGGAAAGGGTTGGGGTATTTGTCAAACAAATAAGTTACATAATCTTTTATCCTCCCATTAAATGTGAGACAAAAGCATTGTTTCCAAACTCGCAATCTTCTGCATCTTATTACAAGAGTGACGTAATTGCCGTAATTCAATCAAATCATGCAATTAGAATGAATTTTCTGCCAACTCAAGTGTCACTTAAATTTGATTAAAGGGTGAAAAGGGGAGAGTTTGAGTTTGAAATCTGCCAACGGAAAAATAAACTCCCTGTGTTATCTGTAGATTGCTCTTGACGCGGCAACATGGTACATCCGGGGTGCCCTTTTTCAGATATTTTACATCTCAATAATGTATATCACCATCTGGCAGCCAACTAACATATTCTTCACCTGGACACTTTCCCTCTCCTCTCTCTTTGCTCATCTAAGCTTGTGCACTGATTTCTGAGGGAAAGTCAGCAGTCTGTCCCTGTTAAATGTTTGATGAGTTGTATAGCCGCATGGGCTGTGTGACAGGCCACTCAATCCACTCTGACAACCCTTTAAAACATGTTTCCCTGGGGTCCAGGGTGAAACCGCAACCAGGGTCGAAAGTGGCAAAGCTGGCGTCATTGGTCCTCCCATCCGTGTGCGGTCTTTAGCCAATCCTTCTTTCAGTCCAGTTCAGAGTGGAAGAGACCATGGAAGCAGATGAAATACAGATGAAGTCTCATCTTTTCATTACATCATTTGGTGGAAATAACGCTGTGTTCCAGACAACTCGGATGTCGGACTTTTTCGACTTGACATTTCCCAGTTAGGACTTTTAAGTCGGGGTGGGTGGAACTGCCCCGAGTTGACGAGTAGGAATTACGACTATGAGTGGCGTTCAATTGTACTTTTTCAAGTAGGAAATCAGAAGAACTGTACGTACGTGTCTATCTGGAACACAACTGGGAACTTAAAAGTCGGAGATATTCCACATCCGAGTTGTCTGGACCGCAAAATTAAATGGAGGTGTTGCTGCCTGCCACCCTACCCTGCCCCCCCCCCCCCCCCCCCCCATCCCCATCCCCATCTAAAGAGTGTCATCAGTGACACATGAATAAACATTTTCTCTCATTTTCCTCATTCCCAGTTCTTGAATGGCCGTTTGAGTTCTCTTTTGTTTGCAATATGAATTGAAATGTACCCCGCAGTGTAGTATTGTTACCATCCCAGATGGGATTAGCATAGGAGACTGTACTTCCTTCGAGTTTATTCCTCAACGACGTATTCTAAAGATAAAGTTTAAATGATGTCGGGCTGTTATTTATTTATTTCATTGAAAATAATTAGATTGCGTCAGGAGAGAGCAGCGAAACGGTCACCAACTGTCGCCAAAAGAACTCCTCTCCATGTTGTTTGTATTGGAATAAAACAACAAAGCTGCTCCCGACGAGGACAAAAGGAACTAATGGATAGTGGCCTCTCAGAGGGACTTTCTGAACAGGCGTGCCCTTTGTCATCTGAACATACGCTGTGTCAAGGGAAATGTAGTGTGACAAGATCGCGCTCAGTGTAATTGGCCTACAGATACCATTGAGACTGACAAGCATCTTTCAGGAGGGAACGAGCGTGTTCCTGAGTTATCCCTTCAAACGAGACACGCTTTTCCCGTGTACTCTGTTGCATCACCGAGCCCCGATTGATCTCCAGGTCGTATGGTCTCGACTAGAAAGGTTATTAGCCTTAGCTCGTCTTGGTTTTATGTCAAGCAAGACGAGGCCGGCGTTTAATAGACAGACCTAGATGACTGTAAAGTACATCTGACGTGCAGCTGGCCTGTTCTACTTTGGCAGAGATAGTAGCCTGTCTTTCTGTCTGTCTCTACTGCTCAGTGGTGGTGATGTTGTGGTGGGGTTTTTTTCAAAGAGAGTGCACTCCATGTAATGTGAGGGTAGAACCTCTTTCTGCTGTCTGCGCTGTCAGGAGCCACAGCGGTAATCCAGCGTAGTACTAGTCATTAAAGCAACAGGGGCCAAAGAGGCCGAAGCCCAGCGGTCTCACATCCATTAAGGCATCACGACTGTTTCCTGGACCACGTGCAGCAGAGACGCTGAACACATAGAACTGGACATAGAGCTGAATGCCATGGCTTGTTAAAAAGCTACCCAGGCAAAACCACCAACACCCTCTGAATGGACACTGAACACATGGACTAGCTCAATCCAGCTCAGTTTAAACAGCAGCACTGGTAGTTCTGCACTACCACAACCATAACTTATACATCAACTTATGCTGCTAACCTAACTTATACATACTACAAACAAACTTACAGTAACATATACTGCTACCCCTAGCAATACATTGTAGACTATACATTTCTGCATATATATGCATATATATAATTTTATTGGCCATCTTTAAGCTTTAGCATATATGTCTTATCTGTGTTTTGAATGTGCACTTTATATGTTTACCGCAAGAGTGTGGGAAACGTCTTTTCGATTCCTTTGTATGTCTCGACGTGAAGAAATTGACAATAAAGCTACTTTGAATGGAAGGGTGGAGGGGATAGGGGAAAAAGTAGATGGAATAAAAAAAAAAGGTAACTTGGGCAGCATCGTCGATCAGGCAGTGGTGCATTCGTTTAACATTCAACAAAGACGGAGGAGGAAAAAAAAACTGTTTTACTGCTGCAGACTTGGACGTTAAAAATCGCGAAGGTGGCACCAAAGCCTGGCTCCAACCACACAGGCAAAGTCTTTTTTATCCTGATTACCTTAACAAGCCAATATTCTTATAACAATAAATACGAATTACTTGGTATTTCAGTGAAACATATTTACTCAGCTCTTCCGTTTTAAACCGAGGGTGATGAGTAATAAACTGTTGCATCAAACATGAAGATCAGCTGGATGTATTTCAGGAAGCAACGTCAGTTGTTAACTGTAGAGTTGCCTGGGAAGGAGCAATGACAGCACAGCCCGGGATGAGGTTGAACCCCAGGCATAAACTGTCACAGCAATTAACCAGAACTAATTCCTCTCCCACTCTTTTCTGTCTCTCTCTCTCTCTTGCGCTATGTCTGCCTTGATGCCACTTAATCAATTCAAATCACCAGGCCAACGAGTGTTGGGTGAAGAGGTGCCGACACCTTTAACAGCTTCCCTGAGATTTCTCTACTTCCATGTACTAAATAGGACCCTTCTGGCTTTTTTGTCTCACAAGACAGCCAAACCCACTTTCCGCCGTGTGCCGTGGTCAGCGACGGGCACAATTGCAATTCGTCGGAAATAAATATTTATTTGACGCATGAAATGATATCAGCGTGGTTCATGAGGGCAACGGGTTCAGTGGTGCTTGAGCCCGCAGGCTAATAGAGTGAGTCATAAGTAGACTAGAAATGAATGGAAATGAAAGGGGATTGGGGAGACGGTGGGCGGCGGACGTTAATTGTATGCAAACGCATTCCTCGCAGGTGCTGTTAGGCCAGGAAAACAAATCAGGCAAAGAGAGCAACGACAAAGGCGTCCGCTTATTGTCTTTGGCACTCCATCAATCTTTCCAAAGACACTTCCCTAAGTGCTAAACAACTGCCAGTTGCATATTGATTTCAGAAGTTAGGCGTGCCATGGGCTCCTAAAAAACGCTCCACTGATGAGTTTGTTGTTTTCTCAGCGACTGAACCGCCCTGCACACACCACCATAGTGTCCCCGAGTGGAATAGGCAGGTTGTTTTTATGAAACGGTGGCGAAGACACAATTGCTTTCAGACATAAAACACCCCCGACGCACCATTCGGTATTGTGATCTAACAAAAACATAGAGCTACATAGTATAAAAAAGCACTTTGTGTCTGTCTGGAAGCGTCAGGCTTTGGGGGTTTTGCGGGACACGTTGTAAATGCCTAGTGGTTCCCTCATCTAGACAAAACGACAGACTGGGGACACTGCACAGTTTTCTCTTTGGTTTCCTCAGACCTGATCCTAGAGATCCTAGAGAGTGGATTAGCCCACCAAGAAGGTTTATTTGAATTGGGCCAGACCAGGAAATAAGAGTGCTGCAATGTTAATGAACGGAAGTTCTCAATTAACCTGCCTTGCAAAGAAAGGTTGACTGAAGAGGGGTGTTTTAACCTCACCAACAAGATCAAGTAGCCCAACATAAAAAAAAATGAAGATGTTAAGAGCATATGCCCAGTGCTCCTGATTAGATGAACCTATATACTTGAAAGCCTTCGGCCCATTTTCATTAACGTTTTTTTCTTCTTCATGGAGATCAGCCTGAAGTCTCCTATAAGGGAGTGTTCTCCTATCAGCTGTGAAATAAATGTTCAATTGGTGGCAATGAGATCAGATCAGATCAGACGGCCACAGGAGACTGGGCTGAGGGCTGTCCGACCCACTCTATCATTACATGCTAATCAGATGATCTTGGACACCGGCAGAGAACAGTAAGCATGAGCCTCTGGATTTTGATCGACAAATTATGCAAATTGAACCTTTGGGTAGGGGCTCAAGGATGCAAATTGATGCATTTTGCATCTATCCCCATGTTTAGAAACGTTCAGATTGAAACTTCAAACTGTGTGTCATTACTCATTATGTAAAATTATGAAGGTTCGGCCCATTGGGGGATTTTAGAAATAATTCATTGCTTACATGGATAATTCTGCATATCGCTTTAGTTACAAATTACACTTAATCCAGTCAATAGTGTGATAACGTGTAAAAAGCAGCTTACTATTTTCCCTTGAAATAAATCACTGAGGAGCTTGTCGTTTACAAAGGGACCAGGCTGTTGGCAGCAATACGTTTACCGACAGCTACTTGCTTTAAAAAATATGACATTCAGTTAATTATTTTATTGGGAGGAGCATCATGCACTCTTATTTTGAAATAATGATAGTGGAAATGTAACAACTTAGTCTGTAGCAGAAGAGCTTGATACCACAATTTACCTTCTTAAATCACAAGATAGCTACTGCTCAGGTAACAGTGAAAAAATTTCAAGCAATAAATAATTGAAAGCCTTTGCATAAAAAGTGGATAAAGTGCTGCAGATTATGTATCAGAAGCCATCACAAGATGAATGTTTAAATAATTGGTTTGCAAGGCTTTATAAATCAGGCCAACCACATCCATAGACCCAGAATAGGAAACTGGAGCAGTTTGCCAATGATACAGTCTATTACAGCGCCTAGCATCAGAGATTCCTTAGAGAGATGACCTCATCCTGGCTTTGCACTAAGGTGGAATGTGAGCAGAATCTTCCTCAACAAGGATTCTTTCTTTTGGAAACAGGAAATGTCATTATTTCCATGGGTATCTTCTTCATATGCGCATATTTATATGAATTCAACACAACCTTAACGTTGGTTAAACTAAACAAAGAAATATGCTTGTAGGCCCCCCAAATCATATGCAGACATGATTTCTTAAAGCTTTTTGAATTTGGAAAAGAACAATATACGGTTTCAGTAGTGAAGACATTTCACAGGGTTTTATTGAGAGGAAATGCGCCTGAATGAACCACATGAACCAAGAAGGCCTTTCAGACCAAACTATAAAGTGACATTTTGAAGTCTTCTCCTCTACAGTCTTCCTATCCACAACCCAGCTTTCACAAGAACAAGACACTTATCTACAACCAATGTCTTTTCTTCATGGCCTTTTAACAGGGGTTAACCTTTGGCTTCCTATGGATATCGATCCCCATCCGGTGAAGTTTGAATGACACAAGTGATCTCAGGTTTATGGAGGAGGAAGCCAGACATCCTCCCAAGAGAACAAACCCGTTTCTCTGTATTTGGTTGACAGCTCTCATTCAACCTGTCACTCAGCCTTTGTTTGTATATTAGAACTGATCAAATCAAATCAATGTCTCCCCTTGCGAAGCACGATGAGTAATGCCACACAAAAAATAAATAAACCTTTGAATATTAATAATAATATTAAGCACTGTGGTTCTCTGGTTTGGAATCTATAAGCAGGTTAGTGCGTGGTGAATCCCAAACAGATGGGAGAGCCGATTCCACATTAAATTAGGGTTCCCTGGGCAAGGGTGCAGCATTTCCGAGGACAAAACCAAGGTGCATAAACAACCACAGTGTATCGCCAGCAAAAGTCTCCTCCCTTGACAGCAGGTTTTTACATACAAAATAAGAAAACATTACTTGATTCCCATCACTAACTATGATTTGGACAACTTCCATCTTTTAGTATATAAATGCCTCACCAACACAGCTAGATTTCAGTTCAGAGTGCAGATTAAGATGGTTTGAAAACACAAGCAATTAGTCAGTGGGGAAAAAAAATGCAATATAGTAAAAAAAATTAAAAAAAAAAAAAAAAAAAAAAGAGAAGAATCTCTAGGTGCTCACACCATTATGAGCTATCCTCCAAGCCCAGACCCAGCTTCTCACCACCCACGGATTAGCATACACTTGCCGGCAGAACTCATTAACCACATACACATAGACACTTTAGTGTCTTCAAATTAAGCACAAGCTGCAAAACACACGTGGGGTTAAGCTTATAAGCTATGGCTAGAGCAAGTGCCTAAGAAGGATTGAGAAGCAAGCTTACGTAAGTCACTGTGTGTTGTGATCGTCAGATACAGTACAGCAGCAGTCAATAGGTAAGCAAAAAAAATTGGAAAATCAAAAGTGCATAACTAAAATGATGCATGATGAAAAACATTAGTAATGCTTTAAAATGTTTACTTTCCATTTACGCAGTAAAAGGACCACACCCTAATATTAACCACAACTTGATTTTTAGCAGAGTGGGAAAATTCAAAACGAGCTAAAAGGCAAGTCTTCCAACTGTAGACTAAAATACATAAATAGTCTTAAGCTTTTCCAGTACAAGACCGCGTTTCAAACCAGGAAAACTTAACAAAAATTAGGGCTGTGATCAACTTTACGTTTTCATATTTTTAAACTAACTGTTTCATCTATTATGTTAAACAGTCTAGTCTAGTGTTTAGACAAAAAAACTGCATAATTCTATTGTTCGGGAATCTTGGTAACTCTTACCGTCTAAACCCCTGAAAAGAGGACGGCCAGGACATCCGCGACTTTTTCAAACCCGGTCGATGCCCGGTATCCACGGCGTAGGTCCTATCCATTTTGGGGGGGAGAGCCAAGTTCCTTTTTGATATCCTATGCTCTGCGCCCGCTGCTATGCACTCGGCTGAAGGAGGGTGTCTTCGAGCGGTAGGTAGTGGTACACAGAGAGGGAGCGGTTGGGGATGTGTAATGTGGCTGCTACCTCCGCTAGAATAATGTTAAGGCGCGTTCTCATCGCTTCTGACGCTGCCTGCCTGCAGAGGATGGCTCTGCTGTCACAGCAATGTTGGCTGTACACTATCAATCTCCGCTGGATGTCAGGCTGCGGAAGCCAACTCCAATTGACCGAGGCAAAGACGTCGCCCAAAAAAAGTTGTTCGCGTTAGTTTTAATAAGTCCTAAACTCTTGTAAGAACATAATCTCTTACACGTCGTTTAAATCAAATGTTAGGGCTACTTCCTTTAAGGCTAATACAAATATGCCTTCGTTGTCAATGTATTATTATCACTACTATTGCTGTTAGTTTAATGATCGGCTGGTTGAGGTTTTTCCCTTTATGACTTAAGCGTCCTGTTCCGTTTGGCTACCACACCTTTCTCTGTCGTTGTCCACTCCATGTTCAGACAAAGAAAAAAAAAACATGGACTGAGGAGGAAACGCAGATGAGGAGGAGGTTGCAATTTTTTGCCTCTCTTTTGTACATTGCTAAACCACAATCCCAGAGGAAAGCTCTCAACAGTTAATTATGCAACACATTTGAATGTTTTTCTTTGTTCCAACTGTAAACAAAGCCAATTACTCATCCAACTAAATAATCAGAGGTGCCAGAAGAAAAATGGTGGAGGTGATGCATTGTGACCAAATAATATTGTGCAATTGTGTTTGTCTGTAAAAGAGAAAGACGGAAGGAGATAGAGAGAAAGAAAGGGTGCAGGACAAAGAGGACCTTTGCATTGAAGACATCTCTCTACTCCTTAACAATTTAGTTGAAAAGTACTTGATTAAACGGAAGCTGAAGAGGAGCTCAGTAGTGTCATTCAGTTAGTCACTGCAATGGAAACTAGTGTATTTGTCTAGGAACAGTAAAATGTGTCATTCTAATGGCAGAATTCTAGAACGGTGCAAGCCAGCTCTCCCAGTTGCATACAGTATGAATTATACATGAGTGTAGCTTCGTCCCAATGCCGAGATAAGGTAAAGTCAACTATGTTGGATAGCCCCCGGGGGAAACACAAACAAGAACACAGACACACACACACACACGGATGCACGCTCGTTAAGTATCCGTCAGAGGGTGTGATAGAGTGAAGGGGTGTTTGGAAATAGGAATGCACAGGGGGGGTTTGAATCCACGCAATGCTGGCTGTGCATCACGGCATTCGCATGACAACAGAGACCATTCACAAACTGCCACTTTATCCAACATTTCACTCCTGACAGGTGCATTGATTTAGAGAGCATTTCCTTTTTTCTTTTTTACAATTTCCATCATGTTACGAGGCTTTTTTTTTCTCTGTCTGCGGTGGTTGTGAGAACAAAAAAATCCTTGGCAACATCGTACACGTAAAGTGGTGTTGGTGTAGGCTATAGGAGGTGGACCCCCACCATTTTGAGTGCCTATAAGCCTATTGAGGCAACACGTGAGGCAATGAGTTAGGCTTGCTGTCGGGAATGTTGTTTGTGCACCCCTATATAAAGTTTGATCAAACAAAGGAACTCTCTCTTTCTTACTGACCTTCATGGAGTTCATACCGAGATGCTGTAGGTACTGAGTGTAAATTGTCCAAGGCCTAGGCCTAATAAAACTGTGTTAACCTTTACTGGAGCTGTCCTATTATTCCTCGACTATAATTATTCGGCTACACAAGAACTCACCACATTACCTTACATATTTTCCCGTCAAGCTGACAGAGATGTCGATAATAGCTGTTGTTTTTTCATGCCAAAGGTGGATAAATAAAGACAAACTTGGGTATGTTAAGTAATTTGCTTTATAGTGGGGCAACTCTAGCAGTGGTCATTTTCAGGGACGGGATTTCAGAAGATTTATACTGTAGATACCACTGAGCATTATTGCGATGTTATGCTATCAATCTAAAGAGTTGTTTAACATCACCAAGTGGCCCTCTAAAAAGCCTCCAAATAACCATTCCAAATGTAAAAAGTGAAGACTAAAATGTCGTTCATGTCTCCCATTTGTTTCTGTGGCATGTGAGTGGGCAGGGGGACACAATGGAAACGATGCTCTGCATTCGGTTGAGGAAGGAGAAACTGATGATGACACAACACATTGTGTTACCCGAGGACTCTGTCGTCGTAACGCACAGAAACAATCAAAGATGATAGAACAGGGCGGTCACATGCTGCACTGGGCACAGTTGTCGAGTCTATCAGCTTCACTGTCATCCAGAAATATGCTTTCCCTTACTTTCTTATCCTATGGGCGTACAATGAAAAGGAATTGTTTCCCCTGGGCATTTACTTCAGTGACCTATTTCTTTTTAAAGTAGGCTGAAGCCAAACTATAGGGGCTATAACCACCATGGCTCCTATGGATATCCCCGGAGGAGGACAGCGGCAAGCCGGCAGTTGCCCATTCGGTGCTCAACGCGATCCCCACCGTCCAAACGAGAAGGATCTCTCTCTCTCTGTTGAGTGGCAAAGAGAAACGGGCTTGGACAGATCCCACCTCTCCTCCATGACTTACATAAAGTCCCTTCCTTCTCTCACACCGCCTACGTTCTACCTAGCTCGGCTGGCCAGGCAGCAGCTCCTTGCAGGCCTGTCTCGGCTAAACCAGTCGATGGTTTTCTCTAGGAAGCCTGTGGCCCCAGAAAACCCTGGAGGTAGGCCAGGCAGGGTGGCTGAAGCATTGGGCTTTTCCTGGAACCGCAGCAGGGGCACATTGATTAGGAGCTGTGGGGGGGCAGATGCTGCTCTCTCTCTCTCTCTCTCTCTCTCTCTCTCTCTCTCTCTCTATCTCTCTCTCTCTCTCTCTCTCAAAGAGAACCAGGATCGTGTGTGAGTGTGTGTGTGTGTGTGTGTGTGTGTGAGGGGGTGGGGGGTGGTAGTTTCTGTTTGGCTGGTGTTCAAAATGGCAGTCTGTCTTTGTGTGTGTGTGTGTGTGTGTGTGCGTCAAGTGTTCACATTTAAAAATACCCAGCTGTCCTTACCTACAGTAAGTGTGTGTGTGTGTGTGTGTGTGTGTGTGTGTGTGTGTGTGTGTGTGTGTGTGTGTGTGTGTGCGTGTGTGTGTGTCTGCATTGTGGTTGATACTCAACAGGAACTCAAGGCTAACCTGCAGAGATGAAGCCGGCGGTAGCCATGAATAAAATGTCTCTCCATCTTATTTCTTTACGAGCAGCCGCAGCACAGAGGGCTGTCGTTGTCCTGTGTCGTGAGTCACAGGTCTGGATCCCACTGAGTCTTACCCTGCTAATGCTTTCAACGCTTCACCTATGGGGTGATATAGACTGAATTCGACAGATAGGGTCAGGTCTCGAGCGACATATTGGATCTTTGGTTCTCCATTTTCCAAAAGACACACAAAGCAGTTTCTCAGTCAGCCTGATCGTTTCCTTTCCGGTTTTCCGGAAAGCATCCTTCCAGGATTTGACCGCCATAGTCAGTGTATGCGTGAGTCTTAAACCTCACAGGCAGGCTGTGTAAGCACCAAGCAAAACGTCATCTTGTTTGACCAGTGAAATTGATCTGTGAAAGGGAAGTTGTAAACAACCACCACGAATTCCGTTCAGAGGCATTTTTCACGACAACAGCAGCCCGCGCACAATCTACCGATGTAGCCAACGAGCACATTTGTGACACTGCACTACATGTGTCCGGTCGTTCCTGTAGGTTGGCCAGGGTGACAGCGCGAGGGAGGAACAAACACCCGAGCGTGCCTTTAGAACGAGGAGGAACCCATTCGAAGCCGCGGACAGAAGAGACAGGACAGCCATCAAGCCTCCCTTCCAGACGATCACAGGAAAAGAAAATGGAGGGCGAAAGGCCCTGCCACCTAAGGCCCCAGTGCAGCGCGGCGGTCGCGCCGCCCTACCGTCCCCCAACCCCGACGCCTCTCGACAGCGTCTCCCTTTCAACCGCGCGTCTTTCCCGCATCCATCAGAGGCGGGATGGGAGCGCGATAAGGTCAGCCAGGGAAGCAGGGGGGGAGAGAAGCGGAGGTGTCGGAAATGTCAAACCATTTCCTAATTGACCCATTACTCGCCCCCCCCCCCCCCCCCCCCCCCCCCCCCCCCCCCTCCCCCTCCCAGCTCCATAAAGCCCTCAAGGCTTTGTGCTTATGGTATTCTTTCAGTTCGGCCGCCGATCTCCTCCTGCGAACACAGAGCTCCGGTAACAAAAGAAATGTCTGAAGGAAAGGAATGAAGAGTGCATGATTGATGACCCGTTCATACGCAAACACGGACAGATAGAACGTATGCTCTAGGTTTTGTTCCTCTCTCGCGCTGTCACACTGGCCAACCTACAGGAACGACCGGACACACGCGCGCACACACACACAGACAGGCAGACGACACACCCACACACTCACACACCCTCACACTCACACACATACACCAGAATAGACAGAAAACCCAGGGAGAGTCAACAAAGGGCCTGGAGTAACTGACAGTAGTGTCAGCAGCAGCACAGCGACACATAGATACAAAGACACGGTGTGGATACATAACACACTAGAGGCCCAGCCCACAGGGTGAGGCTATAGACTGGCTGGCACTCTCTCAAGGTTTGGCTCAAGTAAAAAAGAACAAACTGAGATTCAACCACTTAGGACAAACCAAGGGTTAGCTCAAGTAAAAAAAAAAAATTTGATTCATCCTCTTCAGACTAAGTGAATGACTAACCAGGGTTGAACTCAAGCAAAAACCCAGACAGAGATTCAACCACTTCTGACTAGCCAAGGGTTAAACTCCAGTAAAAACCCAGAGATTCAACCACTTCGAGCTAACCACGGTTTAATTCAAGCAAAAACCCAGACAGAGATTCAACCACTTCAGACTAGCCAAGGATTAAACTCAAGTAAAAACCCAGACAGAGATTCAACCACTTCAGACTAACAGATGGCTTAACATATATTGATTTTCCATTGGATCTATTGTCAATAAATCACCTTGAAACCCAAACTCAACCCCCCCCCCCCCCCCCCCCCCCCCCCCCCCCCCCCCCCCCTCCATTTCTGCGTGCCTACTTAGCGGAGTAACCTATTTCGGTTGTATACAGACATCGGTCTTGTAAATACAATTAACATATATGATAGTGTCAGCCAGTTGCTGCTAGAATCCCTAGAGTTCGACTAGGTTGCCCTAAAGCACGCCAGCGTAAACATTATCAATCTTCTCTGTATCGAAGCAGAGTGACAAGGATAGGTGGGATCTACGTTTGCTATCTAAAACTGTCAATTGTCCGTGCAACATAAAATATCGATTTTTCTTTATATTCTATACCTTTATTAAAAATAAAGCTAAGATGTGTAGGTTAAGTGAGTAAACAGCTTTAAAAAAAAAAAAGAAAAATCCTTGAGTTGTTATACCGCATTGCACTCTAAAGTATTTCATTTCACACATACACACACACATTCATTGAAGCAAACACATCCACAAACTCTCTCTCCCTCCCTCCCTCCCTCCCCCACCCACCAGCATCAACCCCCTCCCTATAGGCTGACCTGCTGGTGTCAGCCGAGGTGATGGCTATGAGTGGCGGGGGCCGCAGGGCCAGGGTGGTTGGCCTGGGAAGGTGTTCTGTCTCTGGGGATCTCTGCTGGGCCCAGTCCTGTTGCTCTGCCAGCCGGAAGGCCAGTGGAGGCAGCTGCAGGTTCCGGCACGATAGCCTCCGCACCTTAAGAGTTTAAATAGAAGGAACAATTAAGATGATTAGAACAACGTGGAAACTATACAAACATATTCAAAGTGACATTGCTGTGTTCTAATTGTCCACGGAGCATATGCTTTGAATGTTATTTATGAGTTGCTGTTATTGTTGATTTTGAGTTTATGCCATTGTGCTTTCCAGCTTGTAAAATGATCTGAAGAAGCGAAACAGGTTGTTGCCCTGTTCAAAGTGTGTTGTCAATTGCATGCGTGTTTAATCTGTGCACCTGAAAGGGCTCCATGTCTGGTCCCGGACCCAGACTCCACCCACCCCCTCCCTCAGGCTCCGGGGAGGGGCAAGGAGAAGGGCACGGGATCCCTGGGGAGTCATCGACAGAACCCTGCGAGATTAAAAAGATGCAGCAAGGAAAAGCATTAGGAAGGAGGATGGGTTGGGGGCTGTAACAAAGAATGCGTTTTTTTGGGGGGGATTGGTCAAAACTAATATGATATGGTGTAAGTTTCAATCTAAGTTTGGTGTTTTGCTAATAGAATGGTATGGGTTATGAAGCTGACTTTACTTTAATAAGAAATGGGAATGGATGCATAGAATCAGACATGCTACAGTGCAAAGAGATCCTCAAAGCATGGCCAATAGGCTGAGAGGCCCCAGATGCCTGACCAATCGCTAACTGGCAAGTCGCCGAGGGAAACGTTCCTAGGGGTTCACCCAGTAACCCACCAAGGCCGCGTAGCGAATATAGATTTTTTAAAAGGCGAGTCAAATCCTAACCACTACATGACTGACGGTAATGTGCCACTCATCACGGGAAAATCAGTCTTGCTTTTCTATGAATACATTTCAGGTCTGGCCTCCTTTACTGAGGAGTGTGAAGGGAGCTGTCCGGTGCTGAAATGAAACGCTGTCTTGCTGTTGAAGGGAGAGTTGCCAGGAGAAAAAATGTACCGCTATGTAGCGAAAGGCTCCACTTTGATTATGTCTTGATTTATGTGCGCTGTTACTAAGTCCAATGATGACTAAGGATCACAATTTAGATTGGATTTAGTGCCCTAGGGCCTAGGGGATGAGGCCCCACTTTACCATCAGGTCTTCAGGCATTCAGTTCAGCTGGGCTCGCTCAATGCCAGGCCCAATATGGCTCTCTGTGCACGGAACCAGTCGCCGTGAAGCAGCCTCCGTTTCCTTTGCATTGGACATTGGTCCTACCGTGCGCGTCTTCTTTCCCATCGTGAAAACAGGTTGCCTTCCATAGCAGCATAGAACACACTCTGTCATTCCAATGGTGAGCAAAGCCGGACTCCCTGCACACAGCCGTTCTTTTCCAGCCCGATGCGCCTGGTCCAATATGCAAGCAATACACGTTGCCCTTTGCTTCGGCGAACATGTTCAGAGACATTTGAAGAACCCAGGAGCCAAAACGAAGTTCGGCGCTAACAAGGCAATTTACAGTCCAGGCACAAGCCTACAGTAGTGGATGGGGCTAAATTAGCTCTGAGTACGGTAGACTCAGAGAGGAGGGAGGAGAGAGGAAGGTGAAAGGATGTGTGTCTGTGTGTGTGTGTGTGTGTGGGGGGGGGGGGGGGGGGGGGGCACGGTGGTAGACTAAGGGCCTGAACCAAGGCATGTGCACACAAATTGTACAGCAGGAAACCCATTAACTGGTACACAAAGCAATATGAGCGAGAGAGGAGACACTGGCGATGAAAACAACAATGGGAAAGGAACTCGCTAACGCAGGGGCTGTTCAGCTCCCGGTGAGGGCCTGAGAGAGGAGAACGGCGGGCTGGATAACTCAGTCCGCCAGCGGAGAACAGGCACGGCCTTGTCGGAGACTCAGAAGGGAACATTTCTCCTCGGCGCTTCACGGTCAATGATCTCAAAGCGTTAGGCCACTTAAATCTGTTGCTTCTCTCCTATCCCGCGCTGAACCCGTCTACTTTACCAGACGTAACACACACACACACACACACACGTACTGTACACACACACAACCTTGCCTATTTCTTTTCATGGTAGCCCATTAGTGACATTATTGCTGCAGCGTTAGCCTGGGGTAGCACTCCACCTTGCCCCATAGTGCTTCATTGAACGGCTGAATGGCACAACATGGTGTCAAAGCAAGTCAAGTGAACAGAGTCCCTTTGCTACTGTTCCACAGAGCTCCTTCATTTCCAAACGGGACTACATTCATTGCCTCTTATTGATCATTCTAAGTGGCCATTAGCAATGCTGTGGGTTTGTGCTGGTTGGGATTGGCTCGCTCTCTTTAAACGGCTGGCGGGAGGGATTCCATTAGTAACGATGAGAGACCACACAGACCTTGGAAAGGGCAAACGGCATCGCCAGGGCAACATCAACTAAACCCCAAGAAGAACTGGGCTGACCGTCTGATTGGCTCCCTTGAGACCCAATAGGCGAGTGTGTGTGCGTGTGTGTTTCTTTTGCTCTTGTTTGCATGAGTGTCAATGGAGGGTTGTCTGTGCATGTAGTTGCATTTTCATACATTTTTGTGAGTTTTTATGTTTATGTCAGCGTGTGTGTGTGTGTGTGTGTGTGTGTGTGTGCGTGCGTGTGTGTTGACATGACAAACATTTCTGGGCGGCCTTAATGGAACCGGGGGGGCCATTCCCTCAGAAATCTCCATTTCAAAAAGCCACAGTCCTCATGAAAGTCATAATGTGTATCCGCATGTCACCCACCTACTCTAAGGGGATGATTGACAGTTCCTTCTGTCGGTTCCTTTCTAGCAGAGACTCGATGGTGAGTGTAGTATTACCATAGCACTGTGCCGTTCTCTGCGATTAATGACAGTTGTTGTCCAGGAAGCATCTTCAAACACTGGCTGGTCTTTTTACGCAGCACTTTACTTACATCACCCCTGCTGATGACGGAAAATTGAGTCCGAGTCAAATTGTGCTCATAAAACTGTGCCGTGACTTTTATCAACCACAAAGAACACCCTGAGATTTTCTTTTGATATTACTCTTGAAAGAGACAAGTTCAAAAACAGCCTGGCTGGTAAGTAAAAGACATGTCTGTGACTTTTTCTTTGACATCTCCCTAACTAACACAAGGCCGAAAGCCTGACACCCCTAAACATTGGTGGTTCATTCTAAAGGGCAGCCCAAGTACCAGGGGCCATTTTGTGACAAATAAACGCAGTTATCTATTTGATGAAAGTATGAGACACAGCAGCAACGACAACCAAAACATCAACAGACCTCCCAAAACTAACTAGATTAACTGTTGGTGCTATGGAGAAACTCGCTTCCGTAGTCAATTGCCAATTGACTTTCACAATTAAAAAACGTCATGACTCAAATGTTTAAAATCAAGAATTGGTGATAAGAATGTAGCTGCCAAATCACAATCCAAATAGTAAATAAAAAGCTGCTCTTCAAATACAAAAAAAGAACCAAACGCAACTTCCTTATTAAAACCTTGAATTAGAATATTCTGGTGAACAATGTACTACTGGGAAAAAGGACACTGGAAAGTAACAAAATAGAGGGAACAACCAAAGACAGAAAATAGTAGCACCACTTATTCTCCTTAGTCTCCTTACTCAAATCCAAACACACACACATGCACACATGCACAAACACAAATGTTCTGCGATGCGGAAGGGTGTCTCTGCCCAGTATCTCTGTTGGTGTCAAAGGCCAGGAGTGAGCTTCAGAACGTATGTGTGTAAAGTGCCTTCTCATAGAAAAAGAGAGCCGGCACCAGGCCACATCACAGATCGCTTCAGAGGAGAGCAAACCTCAGCACCGCTGGTCTAAACTAAAACAATGAATCAAAACACCATGAAGTATTCCACCATAACACACCCTAAACTGATGCTAACTTCAACTGGACAAATGCATTCACTTTCAACCCTCATGTTTATATTAGATTCAATTTGACTGTGTGTCTACACCACACATAGGCCTACCCCCAATGTTTAACAACAAAAAAAGAATATTCTGTGTATATGTAAATAGCCAACATTCAAATGATTTAAACTTGATAATTCAGACCTCATACACAGAAGTTTCCTCAAAAGTAGGAAGTAAGGCTAGTAAAGTGAAAAACTGTCAAAGAAAACGTTGTGAAATCACGACACATATTCTATTAAAAAGTGTTGTGCTTATTTAATCACCGCGGTAACCTTTGACCCTGTCACAAAAGGCTGTCTTTGTTTCCTTTTATTAGTTTGAGCTTGCGAGAAAAAAAAAGCTGCCCCATCTATTCTAGACACTATCAGTTTGATGAGTCGGCTTTTTCCTTATAGCAGAGCTTATTCAAGGCTGGAAATTCCCTTTCACAGAGAGAGCAGTGTACTTATTGAAAATGAATTACGCGAATCCATAAACTTGTCGATCTCCTTGTCAGGGGGGATATTTCATTAGTAAATATGCTGCCGCATATTTTCACAAATCGGACGGCAGCGGAATTACTTAGTCCGCGTTTCCTGTAATTGAAAAATTGTCCCTCAAGATTTACATATAATCAAAAACATAAGCATAACAGATATGGCATTTTGAATCGTTACTTTTTGAATATCCTAAAATATTACCCATTTCTATTATTTATCTATTAGAGCAGCAATATCTATATTACAAACCATATCCCCATCAATTCAAACGTGTAAAACTCATGATGCAAAACTCCCTCTGCTCAAGGAAGATATGGCTATCCCTCTCTTCATGCAGGAAATCACCTCTGCTACACTCACCTACACTTGGCTGCTTAGAAATGGTTGGACAGCTCATCTCTACCATGGGAACCCAGGCAGGTGCCACTGAGCCAAAGCCTAATTCCCACCTCTGCAAAAGCTCACACGCTTGGTTCAGAAAAATCTGCCTACACCATACCCATCAAAAAAAGGTCCAGGGCCCATATTGTAAAAAAAAATAATAATAAAAGTATTATTCAAAGAGGGAAGCTATGAGACAATGCACACTCTAATCACAATATAGCCAGTCATATTAAATTACTTCATCATCCAAGTTCGGGAGATGAATTAGTCCGATCACTCTCATACATAAGACTGCCAGTCCTAGTATGAAGACAATTCTCACATGCCAATATGTCCTAACTGTCAGGACATGTTAGATTCTAAAATTGTTTCGACACCCAATTTCAATAGGCGAAAAAGAAACAAGGTGGTTGGTATAGCTGTCAAACAGATATGGGAATTATGAAGGAATTACTCTCAGAAGCCCTCAGAGAAGCTTACAGTGCCATTGCTAAAAAGCATGAATTGCCCAAGTTGACATGAATAATATTTTCTTGAAGTTTTTTGAATCTTCCAATTATTTGCTTTCATAGCGGTGGGGGATGTCTCTCGGCCCTTCCACTATGTTAAAGAATGGGCCATTTAATTGTCCTTCTGCTAGCTGTGATAAAAGCAAGTTGGTATACTAATATTTTTATGTCAATGCTGTGTCTACAAGATGCTGTTTGTAGTATATCAAGTAGTAGATGAGACGCTCTTAACATTAAAAATTGCTTGAATTATTACGGCCCACACATTGACAACACACAACAACCCTCCAGTTACCTACCCACTCAGACTCAAATTTCTAAATACTATTTGCAGAAATGCTTGGGAAAAATTCAGTTATCGCTTGCTTCCATACAGACCGTTTCTAGCAGGATCATCCAGGAACGACCAAAGGCGAAACTGAGAGAGCTTTCACAAGGCAGAGCAGGGGAATATGAAACACCAGAACGTTTGCTAATTGTCATCCTGGAATATTCCCCCTGATGCCTTGCCCTGCTGGCTTCTTATTAGAGCAGTGAGGTGAGTAAAGAAGGAAAAGAGGCAGGGGGGGGGGGGGGGGGGGGGGGGACATGTCTGCCAGGGTCTTGAAAGACCTGAGAATAGGGGGCTAAGGGTTGTGTTGTGTTATAAGTGTGTATGTAGCTGCATCCACGTCATCCGGTTCAATTAAATCATGTTCTTCAGCCAGGGCACGCCCCATTTGCCATTAAAGAACATATCATTACAACATTTTACAACAATTATCACCGACCAACTGCATATCAAACCACAAAATACAGTGCTAATCAGACCATTATTTTATATCATACTTCCCACATATCTGCATATGATTAGAGGGAGAGTAGGGGGGGGGGGGGGGGTATAGAAATAGCAACGTGGCTTTTTGAAAGACACACAGCACACCAGGTGTAACTCTTATGTTATCTCTTAGTGATGTCAGTCCATTAGCCAACATTAGGCACGCCAGTCAAAAGCTACTAATTAGGCGCAGGTGGTAAAATCCAAAGCCATTTCCATGTGCTTGCACCTGTAATGATTCGTCAGTGTCTAATAAAACTAAAGCCTCAGCACTCTTACAATCTTCAGTTAGATTTCTGACATCAGGCTCCAATGTAGTACCAAATGCAGTTACTGAAACACTGACAATGTGTTGGTCTCTACTGCAAGAAGGCCTTTTGCTCTCTCTCTAGATCCAGCAAAATGGACACTGGCTGTTTGATAACATCACATAACCAGTTCAAACTGTGAATGAGTTTAGAGTAGAAAAACGTCATCACATACAGTACTGTGCAAAGGTTTTAGGCAGGTGTGAAAGAATGCTGGCAAAAATTTGAAAGCAAAGAGTGGTCACGGCAAATATTCTTTGATTCAGATTTTTCATCTGTTCATTCACTTTGCATTTGGTTTATTGATAAAAAAAAAAAAAACTATTTAGACTTCGATCTTTGAAAGCATTCTTACTTTGCACACCTGCCTAAAACTTTTGCACAGTACTGTATGTCACACACATCTGCCCAATTCCAGCCTTGCTGAAGCACCCCCAGATCATCCCCGATCCTCCACCAGATTTCCCGGTGGGTGCGAAATGTTGTGGCTTATTGACCTCTCCAGGTCTCCTTCCGAACCGTTAGATGACCAGGTGTTGGGCAAAGCTGAAAATGTACTGGAGATGTCATAGTTTTGTATCGTTCATGGGGTTTTCTGCTGCTTAGATACACATTAATCCCCCAGCCTTCATGCCCACTGGTCTCTCCCCAAAGGGGCATCCCATAATAGGATATTACGGCTAACCTGTCACCTCTCTAAACCAGCCTTGAATAAAAAACTGTAATAAAAAAAGGGTATGAGAAAAGAGAAATCCATAAACATGGAAAAACAGGTGAGCTGAGACCTCCCCTACAACCAATATTAAGCAAACCGTAAAACAACAGGACACAATTCATGCTTCCGAGATTTTAATGACCGTTACGAAAAAGAATAACCACATGAAATATTTATGATGGTACTTCTATAATAACAGAAAAGGGCCCATCCTTTGTGTGATTTCCCAGATTCGCTGTCACGCTTAGTGGATTCCAATAAAGATGATCTATCTAGGGAGAACACTGAGTAGCTTGTTGGGAGTACCCATTTGAAAATGACTCATCAGTGACATCTCAGGCGAGCATTGCTTCATAACCACAGCACGAATTGTACACTTAATGACTACGGTGCACTCCTATTGATTTAGAAAGCCAATTGCTAGGGTCTAGAAAGGCCTTTCAAACATTTGTATTACGAGAGATCGAGCTGTTATATAAACTGTGGTGGTCTTGTACACAAGCAGCCTGTGATAGACTGGCGTCCTGTCCAGGGTGTACCCTGCCTTACGCCCTGTGTTGGCTGGGATAGGCTCCAGCCCCCCCGCGACCCTGTAATACAGGATAAGCGGTAGAAGATGAGAGTGAGAGAGGGTCTTGTACACAAGCTTATCAGTCGATTTTATGGCCATGGAAAAGCACACTTCATCGCTAATGGCCATTCTAAGAGCACTTTGGTAGTGATGGTCTCAGTCTGGTAGTGCAACAGTGGGTGAGAATCCACATGTTCATTCCTAAACCTTTTTTTTTCTCAATTTGATCTAGTTTCATCTAGATGCAATAAATCATTTAAAAGCATTCATATCAGGCAGACTTCATAAAGTACGTATGTGTGACTATTAGGGGTGACCCCTAATAGTCGACTATTCGATCGAAGAAACCTGAGTCAACTGCCAATCTCGCAGTCGAATCGTCACAAAATATGGTGATGAAACAAGGATCATTCCAATCCGGCTGTATGGGGGTGCTGAATGTTTGATTTTATACATAATTACTTGGTTGCTCCCAATAAATCATGATATCTGGCATGTTTTGGATTCCTTTGTTAAGTTTGTATATACTGTGAAGCAGAGCTAGGAAACTACAGGTGTTTTTTTTTTTTAACACGACCAGTTCTCTGTAGCCATAGGCATGCAATTAGTCATCAGGTTTTTCTATAAAACGTATATATTCCATCAGCTTATAAAGCAACCCCCCCCCCCCCCCCCCCCCCCCCCCCCCCCCCCCCCCCCCACACACACACACACACACACACACACACCACCACCACCACCACCACCACCACCACCAGATAGCCAGCAGATAAACCTAGCTCTCTAGAAGTTTCAATCTCAATGTTAATTTACTCCTCCGAGGAAGGTGACATTTCCTGTCAGTTTGGATATCGGTCATTAATGGCATTGTTTTAACTTAAAGAATGCCAGGGGGTGTGTAAGGCTTATCAAAAGGGAACCTTTTCCGGAGTAACCTCTATATGGTCTGCCTGAAGGTGGGTATCAGGGGGCATGCGTTGGGGGAAAAGAAAGAGAAGGAAGGGGGGGAAAAAGACAGAGAGAGAACCACTCTCCCCCTTGCAATCCGAAATGCAGAGTCCCTGGACACTTTTAAAAAACGATTTAAAACATACTTGTTCTGCCAGGCCTTTAGCTACACCTGACCCTTTTATTATTGTTGGGTACTTGTTTTAATTGTCTGTTTTTAATATGCCTTGTAAAGTGTCCTTGGGTTTTAGAAAGGCGCTCTTAAATTAAAGTTATTATTATTATAGAAGGATACAATGGAAAAACGAGATACGAAAAAAGGAACCGCCAAAGAAAAAGACAGTGAGAGACTGGAAAAGAGTGAGAAGCCGGGAGGGATTATATCCAACTCAAATGGCAGTCCATCTGATGCCCGCTGTTATTGGCTGGGCCTCCTCCAATTAGCGAACCTGTCCTGCTACCCTTCCCAGACACTTCCTGCGGGGCTCCCTTCCACACTGGAGAGTGTGAAGCCTCACTTAAGACACGGCCCACACGTCCATATCCTCCCTGTCTAGTGGAAAGTAACTACACACATGCACACACAACACAACACCAGATAATGCACACGTGTACACACACACACACACACACACACACACACACACACACACACACACACACACACACATATGTATGCATATCCAGTATATATATATATATATATATATATATATACATATATATATATATATACATATATATATATATATACATATATATATATATATATATATATATATATATATATATATATATATATATATATATATATATATATATATATATATATATATATATATATATATATATATATACTGGATATGCATACATATGTGTGTGTGTGTGTGTGTGTGTGTGTACACAACATGTACACAACACCCTCTCACAATAAAGCCAGATCATACACCCGACCCCACAAAAGAGAGAGAGAAGTCACAAAGCAGTAAGACATCCATGTTGGGTTAAGTGCGGGCAGTCCTCTGTGGCTGCCTAACCCCTCTCTTTATACCAGACAGGAGGCTACAGTCTCCACACCTTAGTCTTTAATATCGCTGCAATGAAAAAAATCTACAAATAAAAATCGAAACCAAATCCTCAAACAGCTGTTAGAGGACTATGGCTCCGTTTCAAACTTTTTCAAAAACGTCATCGGTTCTGTCTCTGACCCTTCTCTCCTCCAGCCAGCCGCTTACCTGAAGGCACTGTGTAAACACACTGAAAATCTGCATGAAAACTGAGCATTTAAGAATCCTAGACTCGCAACAACACACATATCTGACATTAAGCCGTATTATACCGTCTATTCTTTCTCACTTTATTTCATCATTTAAAAAAAAGGGGGGGCCTTGAGGGAAACATTTTGAGGGTAGATTTGATCAATCTGACAACCTCCGTCTTTCTGCATAATGTGAAATCCACAAATCTGAAATCCCAATTCTTTTAATGAGACGGTTATTATTACAACCTTTCATCATCCTACTAACATTTTCTGCTTTTAGCGGGCCTAGGCGGCTGTTCTCTCTCATCTGCATTCAGTCAATTAGACGGTCCGTCTTCTTTCATCTAATCCAACAATCATCGAAAAGCTATTAGGGAGTCCTCATTTCTCTGCCTGTCTATTCAGCCACTGAACAAACACTTTGGGGCGAGTGTTTGCAAACGTACGCTTGCGTAAGGATGTGATGACGTGCGTGTACCTGTATGTGCCTGTGCGTGTGTATGGATGTGACGACGCTTGGCGTCTGTCTGTGTGTGTGTGTGTGTGTGTGTGTGTGTGTGTGCGTGTGTGTGCGTGTGTGTGTGTGTGTGTGTGTGTGTGTGTGTGTGTGTGTGTCACTCTCCTGCTAAGTGTTACGCTGAGGTCATAGGAGGTGTGGTATAAGGAAAAGGCGAGCAGCATCTAAAATTGGCAGGCAGACGCTTGGCAAAATGCTCTCACAGAGTGAGGAGAAGAAGAAGAAGAAAATAATAGAAGCCAACGTTACCACAGAGCAGAGAGCATTACCCTTTGACTGTATGCAAAGTGAATTCATTCTCTGCCCCTTTCCGTTGTTGAATGAAAGAAGGTAATGAGGCCAGGAGAAGACCACAAAGTACTTGGGAAAAGAAAAAGGGCGCCCAAGGCCATGGCGCATGATACACACCCAAAACGCACACTTTTTAAGTAATAATGTGTTTTCTCAACCGGTATGACGAAGAAAATCAATCAGTCAAAATCAACGTGCGAGTCTCTAAGAAGTTTTCGATTCGAAAAAGAAATAGCGCTTTTGAATATTCAAAGAAAACCTCACTCCGGTTTTAGCAGCCTTTTGGTCCCCAGCTTTTAAGACAATGTGTATACTTTGTGAAAAAATCATCATGCGATGATTCGAAATAACTGAAAGCAAATGTGTTCGAATACCTGACCTTTAAGTGCCATGCAAATGCACAACTTCTCCACGATATTAAAAAAAGAAAAAAAATGTAAAGGACCCTCTCTCTCGCTTCTCTCGTTTCCAAGCCATAACACAATTTGTACTCGCGCTGATTGCCATCTAATGAAGTTGCATGATCTGAGCTTGTGTATTGCCTTTGCTCATGGTGATGCATGCCCTCAGGTAGCCTTATTCAAAGTAAACCATGACGGGTAACGGAGGGGCAAAATGCTAAGTGTGCAGATGTGTGTGTGTATTTGATTTGTTTAGGGGGGAGAGGGGGCGGGTGGAAGCTATTTCTCGACTTGGCTGATGCAAATGAAGACTGACAATACGGGATGCGAGAGGGGAGGTGGGAGAGGGTTAATGTGCAATACAGTTGGCATTCAGGCAGGGGTCGTGTGTTCGATGTACGCCCCCTGTCACGCATTTTCCATATGGCCGACGGCCGACATCTTACAGTGCAAACTCCCCAGAGGGCATTACGCGAAAACCTGTCTCATCCACTGACCTTCAAGTATCTGATTCATTATCAGATGACCTTCACTATTCTAGATATCCAGTCTATTAGCAGTATAGTATCCCGGTGTTAAATAAATAGCGTGAAACCCCTGGGTCTTCCAGATAACACTATAAATAGAAGTCTTACATTACATAAAATGATAGAATTTGGATGATGACATACTGGGAAGTCAAAGCAGCTATAACCAAAGTTAACTTGAGTGGCGTTGCACTAGGTTACGATACAAACCAAATATAATTTATTTGATGATTTCCATAATATGAGGTTTTTGATACAGTCTGGTCCTATTTTTTTGGTACTGTCATTAACAACATTTGTGACAGTTGCACCTGTTGCTGCCACCTGTGATGTTTTACAACTCGTCACACAGTTGTTTTTCAAAGCCTCATAAGGGGCTAAGTAAATATCAATGATGTGAAATAAACCAACATACCCATAGAGCTGTTGAATGGGTTTACAGTTTTTTCACGTTGCTTAAATACGATTTCTGAAACTAAGGCGCATTTTCAGAGAACTCTACGCACAAAACCCAAAACCACACACACAACAGGCAGAACATAAGAGATCTCTTGCGAAAGCAAACACTTTAGAAAAATATATTTTAACACTTACAAAATGTGTATTGTTGCAGAAAAACTGTACACACAACACATCAAATGAATAAGCACAAGAAGCACCCACTACACACTGATATGATAAATGAAAAGCACTTTTGCATTCTCAGTGTGCAGTGAACAGCAGTCATCTGCAAAGGTGTGGCATACAGTAGTACACCAACATCCTGTATGTTAATGTACCCTTATGTATGCATATCCAGTATATATATATATACGGATTCAAATAGACCAAAATTACTCCATTTATAACAACGTTGCAACAAAATAATGTTTTCATACACACATCAGTAAAAACTGTAACAGACAAAAAAGAAAGAAATTAGGCTAAATGCTGTCTTCAATTCGCATTTGACTAAAGAGATACTAATCTGTGGCCAATTTACAGTGTTCAAGCTCAAATTATCAGTAAGTGTTGACACACTTCTCCACTGAGTGCAAGCAATTGGTAAAGTAGTGTGGCATTTTGAATGGCAATGTTCTCCAAAATAAACACTTGCACTTTTAGTTTCTAATGATGTGTCTAATGTCAAGAATGTGTGTGAGTGTTCCGTGTTTTCAAAAACAGTGTTACACATTCTCAAACTGAGTATAAGCAGATAATGTGCTTGTAGTTTTGTTGACTTGGTATAAATATTAGCTACATGAGTAAGGCCTAATGGTTTCAGTGATTGAGCCTCAAGAATGATTGTAGTGTAATATTTACTCACATCGTCTGGCCTTCCCCCTTTGGTGTTGTCACTCCTCATCATTCTGAAGGCCGCCCCCACTCCAGTAAGCCACCACTGCCAGAGTCCTATAGTTGAGCAGAGAGAAGACGATGGATTAAAATGAGTAGCCTATAACTTGAACCCCTTTATAGCCAAACAGCAAGCTAGCATGGGTGGAAGATGTAGGCATGCTATGGGTTTAGCATGCTGTGTTGTCATTTTATCTGCTTACTGAGTCCAAAAGTTTAACAACTGAGTTAGCGGGTAGACAGTTGTTAGCTATCGGATGTTAACCAACGAAATGTAAAACTGGGATAAGTCTATATAGCGGTGCTTTTAAAACATCGGCTACTGTATTTATGGCACGCTGTTTGTTGCAACTGGCAGAGAGAATGACAGCGTTAAAACTGGTAGGCTTATTCAAATCCAAATTTTACATTTGCATGAACAGTGGTCTTGTCGTAGACCCGTATGTTCTATTATGGATTCATCTTTTATCTGTAATATGATTGAGATGTAAGGACAAGTAAATTAGTCTATTTAAATATGTGAAAACATTTGGACACTTCAATAGCCTACAAATGGGCTACATCTACGATATTGACCCTGCAGCCTGCTCAATGTTACTCCCTAAAACACCTGTACCATACGCACACCTGTATGAACGTACGCCAATAGTGTTGAGAATAACGTCATTCGATAATTTTAAACTGCAACCCTAGTGGAATGAAATATACAAATATTCCAGCGAGTGGTGTGTATTGATAGTTTAGAGATCCCTAACTCAGCATACCTCGGGTAAATTGTATCCACCATTCCTAGTAGGCCCTATTGGATAATCGGGAAGTTAAAGTTACTCCTGAAGTTACCAGGACAAGCCAGTTACCTCGCTTCGTAGTAAACCCTCGAGTCATAAAGCAATCCAACAGATTTTTGACAGCATCGCCAGCTTTCTTGGTGTTTAACCAGGTAGACTACTTTCTAGTGGCGATTTGATGATGAACAGATGACAGCTTTATGTCAGTTGGGGACCACACTTCATCAGTGACACCTATGTAGTTTTACCATTGACAGTACACTATAAGGGTTTTACAAAATGTATAATAAAGTGGCTAAATTAGTAAATCTTTATGTACCAACAAGTGGTGCAGGTCTCTGATTATTTCCACATCCCCTCTGTCTTGTCCCATCTTTAGCCCCAACCCAACGGTCTCTGAGACAAGGGCCACAAAGGAAGGCGAGGACTAACAAGAAATACAGTAGGAGCTTGAGGCAATGTGCCCTAGTCCCTGGAGTGATCTGTCTCCTCTCAAATCAGTCAGATTTGATGAGAGTACGTTGTTTACCGGCTTAAGTATCTCACCCTTCCCCCCCTCCCCTTGGGGGTCACTGGTGTTGGTGACGTAGGTTGTGTTTTTGCAGCTTGACCCTCTGCTGGTTTGCCAGCCTTTCTCACCCTCTCGTCCTATGAATGCAGTCTAACCAAAGCTTGGGCGGCAGTCCGAACAGTTCGTGTCTTGAATGGGGGTTAACAAGTTGCCGTTTTTGTTGTTACTGCCGCTTGCAAACCCACCCCCAATTGGAATCAAATATGCATTGCAAGTCGCACTGAACATAATTCACTTATTCGAATTATATTTGTATGCCTTAGTGGACTTAATTCACTCTGATACTCTACAGGTTTGTTTCTGCATACCTAATGTGATGTGATGGCAACAGCCCTAGTTTGATGGTCACACCGCTCTGACCATCCTGAGCTTAGCTGCCAGGGTCCCAATCCATGGCATATATCTTCCTGCCAAGCTCTGTGTGTGTGTGTGTGTGTGTGTGTGTGCACGCCTGTGTGTGTGTGCGCTTGTGTGTGTGTGCGCGCCTGTGTGTGTGTCCCTCTAAACCCCTTCCCTGGGCTCTACCCTGGACCCTACCTGCCAGAGCATACAAAAAACCCATCACAGCTAGAGACAAGCCCATTAATTCATGGGATGAGCTCCTGGAGTTTTCCAATAGCTTCATTCTTGTTCGGTCCCTGGCAGGGAAAGTGGCATGGTGGAAATTGTGGCCTGTAGACAGACTTTGAGACAGATTCACTACTGGAGGTATATAATGGTTAATGCTCACTATGGCATCACCACCCAATTTGCTTAATGTTGAAAAGAGTTGGAATCAACATTGGCGGTGAAATTGGTGTCACTCCGACTCAACTATTGTGTTTTTACTTTTGACTTTTAAAGCTCACACAGTGTTCTTTCCTGCTTTCCTATTTAGCATAAGTGTCGTTGTTGATTGGTTGTTTTTGCTGCTAACATCCCCAGCAGAGCTGATTGCAATGTTGATTGAAGTGAGCAGAACAAAGTGAGACATTCTGTGAGTGAGTCTGGAAAATCAAGGAGCCAAAGTCTCTCCACCTTCATGTGGTAATATAATATAATATGATATATCCAAAAAAGACCAGTTGATAGATTTTTTTTTATTTTTGTCTCAGTTGGACTAGGCCACTAGGAGAATTAACTTTTCTACACGGTTTATAACTGTCAGGGCAAATAATGGTTCTTAAAATTAACAACCTATAAGCCCTTTAGTTAAAAATAGTTATTTCACCACCTCATCAATGATTTCTTAATTAGTCTTTCATGGACTACTATGAATAGAAATGTCTTGATTCCAAGAGGTGAGATTACATTACAATTCTCAAGGCATTTGAAGGAACAAAGGAGCAATGAAAGAATGGGTGTAATCACTTAGTTAACAAACTCCATCTGATTGTAAAGTTGAGACCGCCAAAGTTCTTTGCTGGGAGCATCTTTTATCTTTGCAAAGTGTGATTTAAAATAATCGAGGATCGATTACAGCCTACACAAATTTAACGATATCCCTGTGACCAGCTGAGCTGTTTATGAGACATCGATCATTTAAGTAGTCTCCTCAACCATCAATATAGATTCAGAAAGGCGTATTATGACGCTGCTGAGCACAATTCCCAACCGAGGTTGTTGGAACCCACTGGCAATGAAGCAGGATTGTCAGTGAAGCGCAATGTGTTGGAAATTCTATTGAATGGGATGTTAGTGATACACTGTGCTGTGAAAAGGTATTTCCCCCATGCTTATTTAAAGGGGTTATTTTCTGTGTTTGATTGTAACCCACGAAAGTATCAGACCTCAATCATGCTTACTCCAAATAACCGTGTTGGTGAGTGTGCATGCGTGCATGTAATTGGATTTTGGGGGGTTTCTACAGGCAATGTAAGAACATCCTTAAAAAAATGCAGTATTACTAAGTATGTGAATAATTTCTACCAGCCCCATCCAGATAAAACAAAATATCAGTTAAATCTCCCCCAGTCGAGAGGAAATGTTTTGTTTCAACAGTAGCGTGGTGATATCACTGAGACATGACAAGGTGTTTTTCCCTCGACGCTATAGCGACCATATTAGGCTGAAAACCGACAGGAGAGCTTTTTCTAGCCCCTTTCATTTCTCAGCTGTCACATATGGTTAACGTCAGGGCCGGACCATTACACACCTAAAGGTTTGTTCCTAATTAGAGCCTCGTTTCAATTAGCATCTAATTTCATCAAACACACACAGGAAACGGACGTCGTTTCATAATGTCAGCCAGAAACTCATTATGTCGAAGGCTTTAGTTGAGTTTGAGATTTTGCTAATGATTATATTACTATTTTGGCATGATATTAATAGTAGTGGCATATTTTAGTACGCAGCAGAAGGCTAGATAATTATACGAAAAAAAAGATTGACCAGTATCAGGCCGACTAGTTTCTATGGAAACAAGATCACCTGGCACTACACCTTTGTGCTACTTCCTGCTTGGTGGAGAGAGTGAATACAGTATGAGAATTGATTGCTCCCTTTAGTTGTTTGTTTTTCTCTGTTGCCCTGGTAAAAATAGCTACCAGATTAGATTTAAGATTGAAGTCCTGACTCTCTGTGGTCAGCGAAGACCGCAGAATCAGTTTGGATTCTGTCCTTGTATTCCTGTGAGAGGACATGTAGCCTATCCTTTTTGACAGTCTGTTATTGCTGGATTCTACGTGGACCAAAACCACACTATCTATGTGCACAAACAAACCTGTTTTAATATAGGTTTTCTCCATATTCTTTGAGTTTATTTGAATTCAGCATGGCAGCACATTTCATTTTACATCCTATAGACCAGACCTGGAACAAATGCATAGATGGTTATTAATAATTAAAAAGGGTAAATTGCAACATAGCTTTTGTATATTCTAGGCCAATTAAACCAAAAAGGTAACAACAAATATTTCAAGAACAACAAGTAAGCAATGTTTCACGTAATAGATTTTGGTCTAACACCCAATAGACAAGCTGTCCACATGCTATACAAACACAGTGTTAGGTACTGTCTCCAAATTACCAGACTGGATTTACAACTGCTTATCCAAACAGAGGGGACTCAGGCATTGGGGGCTAATTACACACGCGGCAATAATGTGTTATATTTAATAGTTCACTGTATACGGTGCCTTTATTTTGCACATTAATATCACTGTCTAAGGCTAAGCCCTATGGAATATCTGCAGTTGCAAACCAAAGTCAAAAGTAGTCTGAAGAATACAAGCAGCACAGACCCACACTGCTTTACCACTGAGATAAGATGTAGATGGTGTGTGGACATGCATCCCATTGCAGAGTTTTAACAGTACAGCAGGTGTCATCGCAGTTCCTCTTTTTATGCAGCTGTCTCTTCATCTCTGGCTAAGGTCACCCCATACATAGGGATTTATTGTTAAGCTAACATATCGTCATCTAAGTAAGACACATCTTTAAGTCTGCAGTTTGCTGATGAGCTGTACTTTGGAAATGGATTGGGAGCAGTGCGATAGCTCACACGGATGCATGAACACAATTATTGGCTGATTTGGCTCTCAAACAGTTACAAAAAGACTATAATGTAGTAGATCAGAATTCTGTATGCTTTAATATTCAAATATTAAAATGCAATATATATGTATGTAATATAATGATTTCAACTTCAAAAATTAAAAATCATCTGTTTGCTTAACCATGTCAGAACCAATCAGATACACATCCACATACGATTTTCAACACATGACAGACTGACTTAGAGCAGACAAGAATGGACTATTTAATAGTGGATTATAGTGGAGATATTTTTCATTTGGCTGAAGAGGTCAAGGACACAGTGGTTTAATACAAAAACGTGTCACCCACATAAAAGCGGTTGCCATTGACGTCACTGACTCATCACCGTGCCCATTCAGTCCCATAAATGTAGACCACCCAGGAACCTTCTACGTATGGAATCTTAATCCAATTCTGTTTCCCTCTCACGCCGTTTCAGAAGGGCTCCGTTCATGTTCAATTGCTTTCAAACCGAATGCTGAGAGCACCCATTGCAATGTGTGGGTGTGATTATGTATTAAATGTACTCATAAAAATGCTCATTTGGGATACGACAGCAATTTCTCAGGGTTGCACCTGTTTTGAGTGACATTTAATGAATGGATAGTCCTCTAGCCATACTTGAAATGTGCTTCATGCGCGTTGATTTTGCACAGTCAGAAATATAGACAATTTAATAAGTAGGCTTTCCCAAGTGTATGAACAGTTGGTTGACTTCTGCCAAAAGATGGGGATAGCAATTTGGAGCAAAACAAAAATGTAACAATATTTTAAAAGTTTTCAAGAAATAAGGTTTTATTACGATTTCTTTATGATTTTATGGACAATAAGTTACATTCAACATTGCTTGTTTGCACGTCTGGGGCTGCACACGTGTCAAGAAAGTACAAAAAAAAATGTATTTGGCATTGTTGACAAGTTAGGGTTTTTGAGTTCCATTTGACTTACTTTCCACTTTCTCTTATATCATTTCATTTTAACCTTTGACACTATACATGTGCCTCAAAAGGTAAATCTAGAAACACTGGGTATTAGGCCAGGCCCACCTAGACCTGCAATGAAGCTTAAGTTACTGGTTTTGTCTATGTAATGTGAAAACAATACTCGGAGAAACTAATAGTCTGGGAGTGTTAAATGAATGTAGCTCAGATGTCTGAGTGGAATAATGGTGTGAAAAATGTTTGGAAAAGAATATCGGAAAGGCTGTAATCGATATTCCCCAAAGTGCGTTCTTCCTGTATCGCACATGCTCTGACGGACGATCCCTTTTCAGTTTGATGGATTTGAACCCCTGGTGTCAGCCAGACTTTGTGCACCTGCAGCTGTTTTTTTGTGTGTCTTCTTGAGAGTGAGACAGTCTGGTTTTCCCTTTGCTTGAGAGAGAAATGCATATCTCATGTTGTGCCTATTCCGGCAAAGAACCAGCTCAGTGATACGATTAAGGACATGACATTCAACACCCTTGGCTATTGGCTTAGCCTGTTTGACAAGTTAGGGTTGGGCCAAACCATCTTTTAAGTGCCGAGTGTCTGGAAAACAGAATATTCCTTTGTCAGTCCAGTGCAGCTGGTTTACAGGTGTGCTGTGTTGTCGAACCTTTGTGACTAGAGTGACAACACAACACATAATTATCTGAGCTGAGAGCTGACTGAGACATATATTGGGGGGGGGGGGTAGGAGAAAAGAGTTTGGGGTCTGGAATTTGTGCCATGACCATAACAAAGGACCCAACATGTAGAGTCCCACCATGCAGAACCTCCTCATAGAGAAGTTTTATAATGCTATATATCGCCCAGCTCTCCCAATTAAATAAATATTTATTAAACACGTATTTTGTTGTTGTTAGCGAAGCCTTATTGGCTTGAAGACTCCAGAGCCATTAAGAATTGTATCTTAAGTAAATGTGAACTGGACGAACACCGCCCTGCATTGGTGTATGTTGATTCTATTCATTCAAGTTCAATGTCTACCCACATGTTTGCACATATGTATTACCATATGCTTTGAGAGGAAATAATACAAAAAAAAATATATATAATAAGAGTGCAGGGTGACTGACCGAGTGACAACTTTCATATGCACGCCACGAGTCAATCCACACAGACACACCATCCCACTGAGCTTTTCTCAATCATTTTTCCAATTAGCATGCTCCCCTGCCAAGGAACTACTGTATACTGAGCTGTTTGTATTTGTGTGCTCTTGAATCTGCAATTACCACCATGGCAGGCCTCAGATGTTTTTTCCCTAACTCTAACGGCCTGTGGTTGTCAAGGAACAGATCATATTAATTTTTCTGAAAACCATGAGCATCAAAATAATTATTTTCATTTCTTCAGCCACAACCGTATAACATGGAATAAATTATGTTGCCACTCTAAAAACCTTGTTGGTTTTCCTTGATGAGGGCTGAGGGGGGAAAAAAGTGACTAGGTTAGATGTTTAAATGTATGCAGTCCATGTATTTCCTATTTTTCTTGTTCTGGAAAGACAAACTTTCCTAGCTATATTATATTCTAAACTATATTATTACTTGGCTCATCACTTCCAAAGTCCACTGAACGAAAAACCAATGTCAATTTGTCTAGCTTATTGCGGTTTGTGCAATGCAGACCCATTCATTGCAGAGGAGCAAAGCATAAGCAAAGATTCTCAATGGGAACATATTGGCTTATTAACTGTATACTCAAGACATATTTTTTATCTTGCTGGGTATAAATGCAGACGCAAAAGGATTTTCAGGGTTTTGGAATAAGACGTTAGCCCTTATATCATGACACACCTGTGGGAATCGGTAAGCACATTCTAAGACGAGTTGTATTTAAAATGTATCCTGTTCTTTTTTTTTCTGGGAGAGAACTTGATGTATGGCAATAGGAATGAACAGTAAAGAGATCAGAGCATTGGTGATATGGCATGCATTTGTTCTTTTTATTTTTGGGCTGTACAAACCATGAGGATCATAAAATATTGCACTTATGCCCCAGGGTTACTTTAAGATGAAGAGGTCACAATGAACTTAAAAATAATATTCAATGGATATATGTTGAACTCCTACATGTTTAGATATAAGTTCTGAAAGGATATTGCACCTGTTAAATCTATGGTGTAATATTATGTAAAACAAAATGGTCAAAAACAGGCCATACTTAGATTATAAAGTATGGTTGAAGCATATTTCCCCGCATAGAAACCAGAGATGGATGAAAATGTAGCTTGTGATGTGTATTCAAAATAAAGTGCAGTCTTCTTTACCCTCCTTAACGTGGAGTATGTATGCGGGTCGAAGAAGGAATGCAAACTGTTAGATGAAGGGAGGTCTGTTGATGGTGATCGGACGCAACCCCAGGGAGACGCTGTCCACTTTGGTGCTCTCAGGCTGTTCTGGCACAGCTAACGCCTTCCTCTTCACATGGGGGCTGCTGGCTGTGTGTTCCATGCTGAGAAACACTGTCCTTCTGGCCACCTCGTCAACTTCGATACCCCTAAGGCCTCGTCATAATTCCCCAGGATTGAAAGGCTGAATGCCGCATAGAAACAATAAAAACATCTAAGCAAACGAGATTTTTTTTTTTTTTTTATGAACGGCAAATGAAGGAGAAGGAAAGGAGAATGGCTGGAAAAGCTTGAAGAGGTGTGGAGTGTTGGGAAGAGAAGAAAGGGGGGAAAAACGTGTCCATGATTTGCAAGACAAAACAGATGTGTGTTTAGTCACATTTCAAATCTTCCAGTCAAACACTAAAACGTTGTGCCATAACTTCCATTTGGAACTCAGTCAAACACCGTGGAAAAACACATGGACCTAAATTCCATCCGTTGTCAATATAGATTATGGGACAAATGGACCTGCCCAAAAAGTGCTCTCTCTCTCTCCTCTCTCTCTCTCTCTCTCTCTCTCTCTCTCTCTCTCTCTCTCTCTCTCTCTCAACTTGTTGATTCAGCAGTAAACTGACCAACCCTAAAACTGGTGTCATTGAGAGCAACAACCCCGTTTCATGGCAGTAAAAAAGCAAAGGAAGATAAATAGATCTTGGCTGTGTGACTGTGTTTTTAATTGTAGTTGTCTTTTCAGCTTATCGCCGACGACGAGAGCAGCATTGTGAAATGCCGCTGCTGAACATTATCTGAATCACCATGTCCCTTCTCCTCCTCCTCTGTGGCCAGTGTTATTTGCTTCTATGGTGGTTTTGCTGGTGAGATCACTGAATCCAAAATATTTTAACTCAACGTCAGTCCAAAAATGACCTACTCAAATTGTCAGCTGTAGTTTTGATTTGTTGACTGTGGGACTATGGAGTCTGTCTTTACATTCTGCTAGCTGCAATGCCCACATGTATGGCGGTGAGATTTGAAAGAATTAAGCTGGTTAATGTGTTTACAAATGCCATGAATAAAATCAACAAATTTTATCAGCAGTCAAATATAACAAAGCCAACCTTTAAAAGTCCCTTCACCAGTCTAGCTACTGCAATGAAATAAACCTTTTTTTTTTTGCCTTTGAAGGAGTTGTGCAGCTTTGAAAAGCTGACACCGATCACCAAGTGCAACCAAAAAGGGAACTCGGAAATCAGCTTGGCGTGTCTTGAGTGGCGAAATGACAGCCCATCGAGGTCGGTGGAGGCAGGCATGGAGCAGAACCTCTTTGACAGGACCTCATATTGTTTTGGCATAGCTGTTCTGTTACCCTTTGGCTACTGCTGCGTCGCTCTTTGCATGCCTGCCTGCCTGCCTGCCTGCCTGCCTGCCTGCCTGCCTGCCTGCCTGCCTGCCTGCCTGCCTGCCCGCCCGCCCGCCCGCCTGCCCGCCCGCCCGCCCGCCCGCCCGCCCGCCCGCCCGCCCGCCCGCCCGCCCGCCCGCCCGCCCGCCCGCCCGCCCGCCCGCCCGCCCGCCCGCCTGCCTGCCTGCCTGCACGCCTGCCTGCCTGCACGCCTGCCTGCCTGCCTGCCTGCACGCCTGCCTGCCTGCCTGCCCATCCAAAATATTGGGGCTGGCACTTCCTCTAATGTCAGTCCCGAGTTCCAAAATTGCGTAACAGCAGAACACCCACTGCCCGTTTGAAAATAGACACTGCTTACACTATGTCCTTGAACAGCTATCTTTGATATGGTGTGGTTGGTTGGTTTGTTGGTTATGGCAATGGATTAACAGATCAATAATTTGTTCCTATGACTTGCTGTACCACCATGAAAACAAAGTCTGCAGTCTGCAGTCAGCACATTCATTGTCCATAGCTAAGTAACTGTCATACATTTATTGGACCATCTGATTTGTGGTGGTTATTTACCTAGGCTAGTTGCATGCACTGCTTGTAGTTGTTAGTCGCTTTGATTTAAAGAGTGTGCTGAATGTAACTGCAGCCATACAAGGGTGAACAAATTAAAAGGATTGGGCATTCCCTGCCTCTTGGATGTATGTGCACTGCATTACAGGTTACTTGATATATTCAGACCAGTGACTAAAATAGTGGAAAGACTCACAACCACCCTTCATATAGTTTCTCATCTCATGATGTAGGCCTAGCCTACTATTTAAAAGTACCAGGGGTTTATTGGAACAGTATTATACTGTATTTACTGTATGTACCAATGTGTTATATTGATGCACCCTGGGGGTACTTTGTGAGTAGGATCTACGGCCAGATTTTATAATTCTATGGTGGTAGGTGCTACATATAAACTAGAGACATCCTTGCTGGTCGGAGGTGGGTACTGCAGGATAGTTATGGCTGCTTTCAACGCCGGAGTTGATTTACGTTAAATTTGAATGATGTGTGCGATATGCATTGTACAGAAAGCAGTGGATTTTCGATGATTTTAATGTAAGGTATTAAATATGCATGCAGCCAGAAGCAAATTTCCATTTTCCTGAGTAGGAACAGAATTGGAGAGTTTTATTACATTTAAAAAAAGGGACATCTATTTTTTCTACCTGTTGGGAGAAATTTCTAATTATTCATACTGATTTAAGGGAAAATGTAGAACTCTAGAGGTACACCTGCCCCGGAAAATCCTGCTGTTCAAACGGCTCCATGTCCAAAGGCTCAACCAATTAGGCTTGTTCTTTCTCAAAGACCTGTTAATCATGCCCCATATGGACTGAACCTGTCTGTGACGAGTTAGTCTGGAGCTTACAGCAAGTATTTAATTTGAGATTTGGGAGAGAAAACAAAAGGAAATAGCTGCACCAATACCCTTAATGGCCTACCCCAGCTTTAAGCAAAAACCTTATTTAAGAATATGTTTTCAACGATTTGGGATATATCCAGCCAGCTTGATCTATTTGATCCATTTTGGCCACATTACTAAAGTTTCTAGCATTATTAAGCCTTAAGCAGTAATCTCCTCTGCACGACCAGTCTTCCTTTACACACATACACATACATAGTCCCTTTCTGTAACCAAACTTCATTTCTCTTTTTCCCTTGAGTCACTTTTACAAAAGTAAAGAAGTTTCGACAGTTTCTCCATTAGAGTTCCTTTACGAGTTTATTTTTTCCCCCTTGCCCTGGAGGATGTTATGGCAGGTTCATTGCAACATGCCAGGAAGTTTAACGCCAACCTTTAAAGACCACAGGGGACTCGAATCCAAACAACTGAAGTGGTGAACCGCATACTGACAGGCACATTCACACCCAGCAGCCTTTCAAATTGGACACTACATAATAGAGTTTGCACACACTGTTTTTGACCGTCTAAGGTGGTCAATTGCAATGACAGCTACTGTACTGTAGTAAGTGTGAAAAGTATTATTTTGACACGTATCTACCTAAACTGTGAAGCGAAAGCTGATGGGCAAACAATCCACTAACTACCATTCAACAGACTGAAGTCGAGCACAACTTTGGGGATTTGCATACAAGCTAAAACAAACTCTACTCGGTCGTATATCTCTTCACTAACTATGAAGTAATTTACAATAACTGTCACCTTCATAAGTCAATAACCAACTGTAACCTGCCATTGCGGATTGAGATACCAATAAAACAAATAGTTGCCTAATGGATAAGAAGAGTTCCAGTGCTTTTCTCTCGCTGGACTATGCCTAAAGACAAATGTGCTTTATCTTTCCCATAGACAAAGGCAACTAGTCTAAGTAGCAGATTAGGAAATAAAGTAGCAGCTTACCTTCCACCTCCCAAATATGAGCCTGAACCGAGCCAACAATAATCCCAGAGATGACATGAACCAGTAGCGCACAGAGTTTCCTAATGAATCCCAACATACACTGAAGCTTGTGAGTGGACAGCCCAGTCCTCCAAAAGAGAAAGCAGTCCACAATCCTGAATGGTGTTGACATTCACACACACACACACCCACACACACACACAAACATAACACTCAAACACCACACACTGGTTGGCTCACCCAATGGTAAGGATGTGCTTCTTATTAACTCAGCCAACAGTGTGACTCAGCTCACACACACACACACACTTTCCCCTTTTGCAAATCAAAGACACGCGCGCGCACACACACACACCCAAACACGCTTTTCCCTTTTGCAAATCACAGACATATTTACACACACACACACACACACACTCACACCCTCCGTTCTCCCATGAAAGAAGCCAAGCTGGCTCTGACTTGTTGTGGCAGCGGAGGCAAGTCAGGCTACATTATCACACACGCACGCACACACACACACACACACACACACACACACACACACACACACACACACACACACAGACTCCCTAGGGTTTATTCTGCCTATAATCAGGCTAATCCCCAGCGCTGCTTATTCATTGTATTTTTTCTCTGGTCGTAGCTGGACCTCACCTTACAGGGTAGGACTCTTTGTAAAAGGGCTGCCACTGCATTAGGACCCCCACCAATCCCCTGGCCCAGACTCTTGTTCCTTAACTATGACAACATGGTCTGTCAGAGTTGATTTAATGCGGGTAGCATCATGGCACACTAGGAAGAATTCATGTTGAGCTTATAGTTGGTATAGATGGGTGTCAAACAATCCCTCTTTTGTTCCGTGTGTGTTGAATTTAAATTCAAACGAGGGTGATGTTGAACGACTGCCTGACCTTTAGACTATCTGCGCCTTTGGATCCGTAACTCATTATATGCAAACCAATGTAAATGTTTCCATCCTGCCCACATGATTTCATTGCTTGAGGTATGTATTGACATTTCTTTGAATGCACACACCTGTATGGATGATCGGCTGAAAGCTGCGGGAAATACAAACGGCAAGATGAGTGTGTTCTAGGTGGGAAGTCCCTGACCAGATATGATCCAAATAAACACGATTTTTTTTTAAAGCTGACCTTTAACCAACGTTTCAACCCCTGCAGCCATGGCAACCGCAGGAGAAAACCGGGCAGTCAAAATCAACAGGGGCCTAAACTCTTTATATCACATTTAACGTTAATTAATTCGAGACTGTTTAGCTATTTTCCTACTCACACCCTTTTTTTTTTCAAGATCTCACTTCCAATAAATCCAAATGAGTTCAGAGTAACTGTTGCTATCCAACAGGGATATAGCTACTGTACCCAGCCCAGCAACGCGTCCCTGTCGTCGACTGTTTTATGTAGGAGGCACGTTTATTTCCCTAATTTGACTTCAGCGGCAGCAAAGCCTGTCTTCTGATATCAGCGTCTCTATTCCGCCGGGAGGAGGAGGGCTACGAGGCCAAGGCTGCATACATTTCCTGCCAACGTCACATAAGGCAAGTAGCTAACCATACAATGGAGAGCGGGAAAGCAAGCTCTAGGAACTGTTCCTGAAATCACTTTTTATTATACCTGTAGACTGAAAAAAGAAAAAAAATACTGCGTAGAATGAAGGATGTAAACGACTTTTCCGGTGTTGAGAATGAAAAGACTCTCCAGGGAATTGACTGCAGCATGGGGGAGATTGCAAGCATTAGAATAGAGAATACTGAATTAACTGTAACGATTCAACTCAACCCATTCACAACATTTACAGACATGTGTGACCAGTGGCGTCTGGCCAGTAGACCGCTGGCCCACAGCCACCTGGCAGGCAGAATGAATTACCATATTTAAATGTTTTAAATAAAGATTTTTCAAATACATTCTGTATAAGTTGGTCCTGCTATGTATGTCATATTTCATACAAAATTTGGTATGTTTAGCTAGCACATTTTTGGACTTGGAGTAGCATTTCTTTCTTCCATTATAGTATAAGTGACAATTTGTTTTGTTTACATTAACATGTTTGTTTTCTCATGGAAATGTCTTTCTCCTAACTTGTCAGTAGACTAATTCAATGTTGCCAGTATGAAAGCTTATAGTTTGTATATTGATGGTTGTAGTCAGTATTGAGAGTGCCAGTAGATAATAACTACCTGACACAAGGTTTATTGTTTGGTGAATTTATCTGGTTTTGAGATGAATATTTTTAGTTGTGAGGGTCTTCAAGCATTTTGCAAGAAATAGATTTTGTTATGGTACACTAGTATGGTGACCGACGTTTCAATTCTGAAAACAAATTATTTTCATTAGATGACAAGTTGTTCTGTTTTGATGGACTTATCCTTTTTTGGTTTGTGAGAGGTATTACAGTTTTAGTAATGTTGCATAAAGTGCACACTCAACTTATTAAAACCCAATTGGACCACTTTTAAAGCCGGGTAATGTTCTTTAAAATGCATTAAACTAGTGCAATCTTCAATGAACATCCTCATGCAGTTCAGAGGCTGGTAGGTCAAACCAGCTGTAAGGAACAATACTTTTCTCTAAGGGCAGTGTGCTACCCTCAAACCCGTCAGCAGCGTGCGCAAACACACACACAAACTCACACACACACGCGTGTTATACATGCCCATACTCGCAAGCTCATGTGGGTGTTGTTCTTTGTCTTTGTATGGTTTAGGGTTGAGATAGAGGCCAAAGTAAACAAAATGCATGGCAATGCGTATTTCCTACCTGCAAACGTATTGTTTGCTCTGAACATGCTGCGTCACGTTAACCACAAGCCTGATAGAGCAAAGGGGGAAAAGAAGTGCTTTCACGTCATAATCAAACACCTGAAAGCCTTTTCATTCAGGTCAGGTGTAATCTCTTTTTTCTCTGACGGATGACACATTGTAACAAAAGGTTGTTTTTAAAAGAAGAGTTCACATTAAAATTCAAGTTTGAAAATGTTATTTCTTATAAAAACTTACTGTGGAATGTAATTGTGTGTAAAGTCCTGAAGAACCCTGCCTGCCTCTGTGTGGTAACAGTTCTGGTCACTGATTGTGGGATTCATACCAGCCCTTCTAATTCAAACAATAAACAGGATAACTTAAACAGGACAGGTGTGTCTGTTAGAATAGTGCAAACAGTGGTGATTGGAAAACGCATGACACATGACACCCCATTTAAAGACAACAACAGAACATGTATATTCATTTCCTTGTATTAAAGATCTTGGGATGGCAACTGTACTTCAATTCATGTAAGCGAGTCCTTTAAAGTTTTATCAGCGATATTGGTCATGAAAGGCTTGATAAATATTGAAGGAGACTTTTATTGCAACATTAACCCACCTGGCACCACACATTCCTGGGGAGGTCATAGGATCTAACCTACACAATCATTTGGGCCCGTCCCCATCCACTGCAATACAGCGAAGTAGATTGCACAAGTTCCAGCGCTGCAATGTAACTGGCCTTATACGGTCTCCATGGAATGGCTTTGCGCACTTACACTTTCTCTGTGGGGCTGAGTGTGTAGAAGTGGGCTGAAGCAATAGTCATGAGCCTTGCTTGAAACATGAAAAGCCATTTGCCTTTCTTGAAAGGTGTAGATTTCCCCATTGGCCTTAAGGTAGATTGTTTGGCTTTGAGACCTTGTATTAAAACCCTGTCTGTTCCCTGCAAGTTAGTGTGGTTATTCATGCTTGGGAAATAAAAAAAATACAAACTTAATCATTGTGTTATCATTTGAATAGCTCTAATGTTAACAGCTACGGCTGCATCAGGTAAAAACCTTTTTTTCATCAAAGACAACACCATGTGTAGCTTCCATTTTAGCTCAGTCACTTTGCCGTCTTTTAGGTCAGCCGTCAGAGGGGAAAACATGATGGTTCATAGCTCAACGCTTTCAAGACAGTTAAGAAGCTGATAGTGTCTGAAGTGATCTTCACACTGCAGCGGTACACCGTAACCAAGTACAGCTGTGCTCAAATGGAGCCAGAGCGAATGCATTTGAAATTCCCCTTTGAACCTCTCCTCAGTTTCAGTCGAACTGATATTTTTCTCTCTCCCCGTCCTTCTTTTTTCCCAGAGCTATCACTCATTTTGCTCACACCAAGTCACGGTACTGCTAATGTTATACACTTTCTCTTCACACTGCATATATTTCGCTAGTAAGTGTATTCAAAAATTAATATCCACTCGTCAAGAGACTAAAACCACTTTAGCGTCCTTGACCCCAATGCTGGTAGTGGTTTGGGCTGCATGCCACGCTGTGCTCAGACTGATGTGGAAAATGAACAGGGGGGAGCACGCTCACCACTGTCACCAGACCTAAATACCAGCTACTGAAAGCACGCTAAGCTCCAGGCTTGATCAATGTGAAAAAGACCATTTGGAACAGAAAGAAGGGACCATGCAAACCTACAAGCTTTTTGTAAGTGGTACATGAAATGAGAAAGAAAAAAAAATTGGAATATTTTAATTTGAGATAAAAATCTCTTATCGACCATTGTAATATTTTCCTTCCTTTTTGTGTAAGTGAGAAAATATCTGTGATGGTTGGATTCATGGTCAGGTTTTCTGTAGTTTTTTTCAGACTGTGTGGGCGTCTGGCTCCATGTCTCCTGCCTCTGGTAAGCTGCCATTGATTCGGGTTGGCAGAGCGAGGGAGCGGACAGGCATTGGGAGCCAGGCAGCAGTAGCAGCAGCTTTTGTTTAGACTGTCATCCAGATCCTACAAACACGGCCTGATGAATCATTGGCTGGTCCAATGCCAGCCAAGGGAACAACTAAATAAATCGTTCTGCTTTTTTTATGTAGACAAGAAAAAGAATCAAATGACAAAGACAATAGAAACTCCTTGTCAGGGGACAAATGTCAGTTTAATCAATAATTCTGTTAGACATTAGGCCGATGCAGGTCAGACTCCTCCGTAACAAAATGACAAAATGCTATATATCCTTTCAGCAGATCCAAATTGAAAAGCAAGGACTCACAAAAACAGATTTATTGGATACGGACCCAAAAGTATGTTTTTATGGGTCTAAGGATCCCATGCAACTCCACTGTATTTAATTAGGATAATGTCCACAGCCATAGGACATCCAGTAGATTAGATTATCAACCTGCTAATTTGTGTGCATTGGTTTCCAGTCACCTAACAAAAATAAGCAATCATACATTTATAAATATCATATTAACTGGGACTGTATTTATTCAGAATGATATGATAAGGCTTAAAGAGTGTACACCGGTAGTTCTCTCATGGGAACATCATTAGCTTTAATATGTGATCAGATAGATCAGCCTACCCACAATGCACAACAACACACGTAGCTGGGGGGTTGGGTTGACCCTTCTAGTTCAAATGAGTTGGCTCACACATGGCTCTGCACGAGGTTCACTAAAAGTTCTCCCTTTTTGAGTTTTTGTTTTCTGTTGCCACTCTCTGGCTTATATAACGGTCCACTTCTCTGCCTTTTGGAGACGAGATGAGATTGATGAATTTGGGTGTTTTTCATCATTCTGCCGTTGCACTAAAAAGCTTCATCCGGTGCGACTATGGTAATGCAACTTTTTTCACACACATCTCACACACGGCTTGTTAGTGATTCAATTAATTATCAGGCAGCTTTAGCTCCGAGACGATCTATACTCAATCAAATCAGTTTGTACACCAGTGTTTTGGGCAAAAAAAAACACATGCATGAATGAACTGCTGGATTAACCCTTGTTCTAATATTTGAATGGGAAAGAACAATTGGCTTTAACAAACTGGTTGTTAGACAATGAAAATATTTCATAGCAGGGTTCTACCCAAAAGCAACCAGTTAACACGCTGTCACACAGCGTAAAAAAAGGTCCAGAGCCCTACAGCCACGACTGTAATACCACAGTGCCATCTTATGGGCAATAGCATGTGGCTGTTGTAACTAAAAAAAATAGCACTGGGCAGTTATTCAGAAGACTGAATGGAAATTTGAATATATACTGTAAATATACATATATATATATATATATATATATATATATATACACACAGTGAAGGAAATAATTATTTGATCCCTTGCAGATTTTGTAAGTCTGTCCACTGACAAAGAAATGAAAGGTCTATCATTTCAATGGTAGGTTTATTTTAACATTCAGAGATAGAATAAAAAAAAAAATCCAGAGAATCATATTATATAAAATATATACATTGATTTGCATTTGATTGAGTGAAATAAGTATTTGATCCCCTAGCACAACATGACTTGATTTGATCCCCTAGCACAACAAACCCTTGTTGGCAAGCACGGAGGTCAGACTTTCCAGGTTTGCGCACATCTCAGGGGGGATTTTGGTTCACTCCGCTTTGCATATTCTCTCCAAATCCTTAAGGTTTCAAGGCTGTCGTTTGGCAACTCGAAGCTTCAGCTCCCTCCATAGACTTTCTGTGGGATTAAAGTCTGGAGACTGGCTAGGCCACTCCATGACCTTAATGTGCTTCTTCCTGAGCCACTCCTTTGTTGCCATGGCAGTGTGTTTTGGGTCATTGTCGTGCTGGAAGACCCACCCACGACCCATTTTCAGTGTCCTGGCTGAGGGAAGGAGGTTGTCGCCCAAGATTCCACGGTACGTCGCCCCGTCCATCCTCCCCTCGATGCGGTGAAGTTGTCCTGTCCCCTTAGCAGAGAAACACCCCCAAAACATAATGTTTCCACCTCAATGCTTGACGGTGGGGATGGTGTTCTTGGGGTCATAGTCAGCATTTCTCTTCCTCTAAACACGGCGAGTCGAGTTGGTGCCAAAGAGCTCGATTTTGGTCTCATCTGACCACAGCACCTTCTCCCAAGCCTCCTCTGAATCATTCAGGTGTTCATTGGCAAACTTCAGACGGGCCTGTACCTTTACCTTCTTGAGCAGGGGGACCTTTCGGGCGCTGCAGGATTTTAATCCATTCCTGCGTAGTGTATTACCAATGGTTTTCTTGGTGACTGTGGTCCCAACTGCCTTGAGATCATTAACAAGCTCCTCCTGTGTAGTTCTGGGCTGATGCCTCACCTTCCTCATGATCCTCGATACCCCACGAGGAGAGATCTTGCATGGAGCCCCAGACCGAGGGCGATTGATGGTCATTGTGTGTTTCTGCCACTTTCGAATAATTGCACCAAGAGTTGTCTCCTTCTCACCGAGCTGCTTGCCGATGATCTTGTAGCCCATTCCAGCCTTGTGCAGGTCTACAATCTTGTCCCTGACGTCCTCAGACAGCTCATTGGTCTTGCCCATGGTGGAGAGGTTGCAATCTGATTGATTCTGTGGACAGGTGTCTTTTATACAGGTAAAGAGTTGAGGCAGGTGTCTCTTATACTGGTAAAGAGTTAAAATTAGAAGCACCTTCTCAGAGTGAGGGGGACTAATATACCCGGCCTGTGGGAGCCAGAATTCTTGCTAGTTGGTAGGGGATCAAATACTTATTTCACTCAATCAAATGCAAATCAATGTATATGTTTTATATAATGTGATTTTCTGGATTTCTTTTTTTTTATTCTATCTCTGAATGTTAAAATAAACCTACCATTAAAATTATAGACCTTTCATTTCTTTGTCAGTGGACAAACTTACAAAATCTGCAAGGGATCAAATAATAATTTCCTTCACTGTGTGTGTGTGTGTGTATATATATATATATATATATATATATATATATATATATATATATATATATATATATATATATATATATATATATATATCTCAAGAACGTCCTTGGTTCAAACCCTGCCTGATCCAAGGTCCTTTCTGTGTGGAGTTTGCATGTTCTCCCCGTGCTTGTGTGGGTTTCCCTCCACTATTAAAGAAACATGCCAGGGTTAATACTCCAGCGCTACCAAGGCACTGGCTATAGAACTGGGTTCAGTGGGTGAGCAAGTCTGGCGCAAATTGACTGCTGTGGTGTCATCCAGTCTGATTGTTGTGAATGATCGCTGTCTGCCTGTTCTTTATGTGCACTTCATGGGCTACCAATTTGCAAAGTGCTTTGGGTCCTAAAAAAGCGCAAAAAAAATAAATACAATGAATTTGAACTATTATGTATTTTTTTTCCATATAGAAAAAACAATACTATAAGATAAAGATTCAATGACGCACATTTTTGAATTTCTTAATATTATTTAATTTATTCCAGCAAACGGATGAGAGCAGCCACTTGGCTACAGCAAGTGTGTAACAATTACTCCAGCGATAGTTAATAGAAATTAGTTCACCTTAAAAAAACGAATTATTCATACCTCATTCAGTCAGAATACATGCAATGCAGGTAATGCATAACATTCTTCCAGTGCCAAGTTTATAGAAAGCCTGATTACAAACCTCTTCACACAATCATAAAATACAGATCCATCGACCTTAAGGAAGGATCTGAAAGAACAGCAAATAGACTAGAATAACCACAGGAAAACAACTGAAGGAGAACACAAAGAACACGCTAATAGACGTACCAGGTTACACACACACACACACACACACACACACACACACACCACCACACACACACACACACACACACACGAAACATTTATCTAAACGTGCATTGATCATCAACCGTCACACAGACCAATTATTGCTCAAGAATCTTTCTGAAATCTATCCAGTGTGGTCAAGATCAAAATATGTTTGACAAAAGTTAAGACTAACTCGCTGACCTAAACAAACAAAAATGCAGTACTGAAATACAGTGCCATGATTGAGTCATTACAAAACCATTCATCATTTTGGAGATGCATTAATCACACTCTACAATACAAATAGTCAGATGACGTCCCGATCAAAGTTAAGGCCGATGTTTTGAAAAGTCTATGGATTTAGTGCTGAAGATGCTACTCTTAGTGCTATAGGCCTGGTTTGGCGTGCCTGCCTTGCCTGTACTTGTAGTGGGGGTACTGAACAGACGTGGCAAGGTTACAAACAGGATACAAAATAACTGCTCCAAGTTAAAAGAAAAATCTTTTATAGTGCTTTAGTACCATGATGTTCCTGCTCATTTGAAACTATTCTGGACATCATGTTTGAAATCCAATTGAAATGCAGCTGAATTGAAATTAGTCGTTGACATTTTTTGATAGAGCGGACCGAATACAGCATGAAAAATACGTACATTTCTACCCGTACAGTGTCCATTTCTTAAGAGGTCAATGGAATTACAAAATGTTATACAGGATAACCACTGTTTCCAGACTGTAATTATTCAAGTTCTATAAAAAACAAAAAACAACATAAAACAGCTCTTTATGCCGATCCTAAGATTAACATTTTATCATCTCTTTTAATTAAACAGTAGTTCTTGCTACAGTAAGACAAATCAAGAAAAACAAACGTATTATTTACCAATCAAGTGTAACAATTCCTTTTTGACCATCAGCGATGTCACCAAAAATACGTCCAGTACAATATCACGACGCTCCTCACCTGTATTGGCTACCAAGACGGTCAACGAGGGAAAAGGTCAACAGGTGAAAGATCAGGCCCGGAAACTCCAGCTCCTCTGGAAGGGCTGGAATGGTTTCTTGAGGGTGAGGAACATGAGTTGAGGTTTCAATCGTTGTGGTTTTTCTGGTAAGACGGCAGCCTCACTCTCCGCTGTAGGGAAGCGCCTGCGGTATATCTCTGGGTAGGACTTTTGAAACTGAGGGGAGGAAAGATAGTCGATTTTATGTCCGGACGACTGTGAACTGTGTGTCTAAAAGGAAAAGGGAAATATGTGTAGCTGGCCTGCTTAAGTCACAACACGTAACAACTAACTTTGAAGAAGAAGAAGAAGCAATTTGGACTCGCACTAGATCACATAATTGCATTACTTAAGTCGTTTAGACTCTAGACGCTTTACTCAGATAGTCAGAAAAGAAACCACAAATCAATAAGATAAGTGCATTACTACAATAAAAAAGGAATATCAAACATCCTAATTCACCCAGGAAGAAGGGCAATCCTTCTCTAATCATGGAACTAATCACAGTCACATAACTGCACTATAAACGGAAGCTTTTATAAATAGTCAAATAAATACAAATCATTAAGTAAGTGCATCCCTATCAGAAATAACCAGAGGAGGGGTAATAGCAAAACTAACTAAGAGGAAGATCTAAAACAAACAGGCTGTTTGAAATCTGCAGTCAGAACTGCTCTCTGTCCAATCATCCTTCAAATCATGTTTGTTATTCTCTGTGAACTAATATCCGTTCGCCCCAGTGACCTATAACCATTGGATAGCCAAATCTCTCTCTTTTCTTTTCCTCTCTCTCCTCTCCTTCTCTCCCTCCCTCCCTCCTCCTCCCTCCCCCCCCCCCCCACCTGTTTGAGTCTCTTCCTCTTGTCTTTGGAAGATAGCTCCCGGTCGGCGATGAGGCCCTCCAGAAGCTCCTGAAGGGGCCCCTGGGAGCCCGACACCCTCTGCTCCTCAAACTCAGCCCTGCTGATCTGCTTACAGAATGCAGGGGAGGCCGCTGTGGTGGAGTAATCCGCATCAGCACCTGCATACTTAATCTGAGGGGGAAGAGACGAGATGTACAGCTTTGATTTACTTAAGAGATTTGTGTTACTTTTATCTGGGCATGCTTTCAAATGGAAAAAAGAAAAAAAAAAAACACAACACTCAAGCGCAGCACCACGGGCTGGAGGTGAGGCCCTGCTGTGACGTTGGGTGTGTGTCTGTCCGCTCTGACCTGCGACCTGCGGAGGTGGGAGAGGTGCTCGTCCACGTGCCGGTGCAGGCCGGCGGGCACGCGCAGCACGGCCTCATGCTGCTCCATCATGAAGGTCACCAGCTTGGTGGCCAGCAGCTCGTCCAGGTCCGTCTCCTCCGCCGAACCCAGGATGCAGCGCGAGAACGTCTGCACCATCTGGCCGGGTGAACCACGGTGGGGGAGGGGGGGCAACAGGAAGAGAGGGATGAGAGACTGCTTTCTGCCTGTCTGTCTGGAGGCGCAGGTGTGTGTGTGTGTGTGTGTGTGTGTGTGTGTGTGTGTGTGAGAGAGAGAAAAGAAACGGGTTAGCTGAACAGATGTGTGCATACATTTATGTGTGTGTGTGACTGTGTTTTGTTTAAGATGCAGTTGGGAGTAAAAAGAAACCATCTGCTGAACAGACGTGCGCGTACGTTTATGTGTGTGTGTGTGTGCGCGCTTGTGTTTTTGTCTATGATGGAGTTGTGAGTAAAGACAAACCGTCTGCTGAACAGACGTGTGTGTGTGTGTGTGTGTGTGTGTGTGTGTGTGTGTGTGTGTGTGGTTTCCGTGAGCCAGCCTTTACCAGCGTGCGCGGGGCGATGGCGTCGTTGAGCGGCGGCAGGGCGGCGTTGCTGACCACCCGGGCCATCAGACGGAGCAGCAGCTGGAGGCGACGGCGGTTGGCCGGGGGGAGGAGCAGGCAGCAGACCTGGAGGGCCTCGGAGGCCACCTCCACATTCTGGAGCAGACCTAAGGGGAGACAGGGGGTGAGACAGAGGGTTATGGTCGAAGACAGGGACCCACTGGGAGGGGTTGAAACGCCACCTCTGCCTGCCGAGGTCGACCAAGGAGGAGACAGGGATGGAGGGAGGAGGGGAGAGCGTTAGACACAGGGTTAGGGGGGGGGGGGGAGACAGCACACAGGGAGGGCTTCAGATGTAACCTCTACCTGCTCCCTTAAGGGGAAACAAGGGGGGGGGGGGTGTACCTGAAATGTAACAAGAGCAAAGAGCTAGAGAGAGTGGGTGAGAGGAGGGGGGGGACAGAGGAGACCACACACCTGGTGAGGGAGCGAGGTTGGAGACCTGAGAGGAATGACAATCAGGCAGGACAAAGACACGGGCACCCCAACGTGCACACCACTCGAGAGAGACAGAAAAATATACCTAACCAACCCCACCGCAGTCAACGCAAAAGGTCGCCCAAGACCATGGCTGAGGCTGAGGGAAGTCTAAATCCCCGTCTCTCCCGGGTGTCCTTTTGGGAGGACGAGGACGCCTAGGTGGACTTGTGCGGGACTCACTGAGGATGTTGACGAAGACCTCGTAGAGGTGGAAGGTGAGCAGCGGCTCCTTCAGCCTCTGGAAGTACTCCGCCACCGTCTTCAGGACGTCCCTTTCGAAGCCCGGGTACACGGGCTGCTTGGCGTCGCCGCCGTTGGGCCCTGGAACAAAGACGGGAGTCCCTCAAACACGGAACGATAGCACGTGCCCCTTAGCTTTCTCTCTCCGGTACAGTGCAGGGAATAGGCGCCGTAGTTCTATCGAAACATGACTTACAAATGTAACCGGTCATAAAATATATATATATATATAAATAAAAAAAATCTGGACACACCTATGCAGTTGCTATGACAGACTGGCCAGAGGCTGTTTGCATGTGAGGGAACTGTTTATCTTTTGCGAGAGAGGAAAGGCATTTTTGCATTTTGGTGTCAGCGTTGGGACTAGCCAATAGACAGAGGGACATGGGGAAACGAAATAAGCAACTGACAAATAAATGCTGAAAAACATCACCAACAAGGAACAAACAGCTGCAAAATACACTAACAAGAGTTGGGACCTTTGGGCATCCATGAATTATGGTGCCCAGTAGTGAAAGTGTTAGCATTGGCAGCTGCCTGCAGCTCAAAACTTTTAGTCTTTAGTCTTCTGGGTCTCTGCTTAGAGAGCTCAATGTTTAGGGAGCTAATTAGAGATTTGACAGGCCAACTGCCAAGCAGATGCTGGATGTTATAATGAGAAAAACACTGTTTATCATCAGCCATGGGGTTTTTGTCTACTCACAGTTAGCTAGGCACTTCATCGCCGATAACACCCAGTAGGGCATGTCCTCTGTTAGAGCAGGGGAAGGAAGGAGGAATTGCATTTACGGCACGAATCAAATTAAAGTCACTTTTTAATATGCCGATTGTGTTAGTACTTAACTTAAGGTTAGGGTGTGATAATACCTTAGCGGAGTAGGCCTACCTGCTTTGTTCTGCAGAACGACGATGCCCGTCTTGTTGACACTGAACACATTGTGGAGGATGTGCTTGGCATTCACATGTCTGGAGTCCAATACCCCTTCCATTGTTTTCAGGCCCAGGACTCTCTGCAGACTGGAACAGAAAGGAGCACCAGTTTGCAGATCAGTGAGACTTCATATGTTTAAGAAAAGAAAAACTGAAGATCTTTACCAGGATGTGTTAGAGCCAGAGAGATTTTCCAATTCAGAAATCGGTCAAATCAGTCTATGGCTAGCACAAAAATGTTCTGCATTAAAAAAAAAATGGTGTTTTACGCCCAAAAATGAAATGATTAGAGGACACATACTGTGCTATAGTCATGGACTTCCAGACGTGGTCCACTTGCTTAGGGGTGATTTCCCTTCTGCGGACAAGCTTACACTCATTGACTTCCCCAATAGCTATGCTATGTCTCTTGTTCCACGATTCAGAGTTCTAGAAAGGAAAAACAAAACAAAAAAATTGCAAACTGATAATCATTACAAAAAAAAAATGTACAATAATAAAGGCAATAGAAACCTTACTAAGGTGGTATGCAGGGGAAAATCCAGCAATATAATAGTAATAATATCTGAGCCTTGCCGTTCCTAAAGCCATTACACCCCACGGCCCCCACCCCCACAATTCCGTCGCTTTTTCTACCGGTCCTAGAATGGAACTTATATTACGTCGCTTCTACTCATTCAAATTCCGGGGTTCAGCCGTCTTCCTCTGTGCTCACCAGAACCAGAGGCTTCACACGCACGTTCTCCTTCTGCGGCAGCTCCTCATAGTCATCCCATCGGATCAGTCTGGGCAGGTCCCCCCTGTCTATCGCCGGGGGCCTCTGAGGCAGCGGCTTCAGGGGAGAGGTGGGCGGGAACCTGAGGCAACATCAGGTCATGATGTCAATGACCACTGGTCTGACCACGCTGACATAACTGGAGGAACGGACCCCCCCCCCCCCCCCCCCCCCATGCACTGTACTGGTCGAGATAGGGTTTGGCGAGAGACGCCATGCCAACATTTGGTCACGCTACTGTGAATCTACGGATGCCAATTATAAAACTTGAGAAAGTATCAAGCTGCCTCTGTGCTTATCTCAAATGCAACAATTTGATTAAATAAATAAAGAATAGAGCCATTGAACTCGAGACAACTTAATGGGACTAAGCCCTTGTGAATTCAAAACACACATTTCTGCTCCAACAACAACAACAACAACAACAACAACAGTAAGCCTATTGTCCATCCGTCATTTACCTAGACTTTGCATCATGGGTATTCTGAACCACATATTGCACTGTGTTGTATGACTGACCTATACAGCTGCCCGTTGTCCTCAAAATCCTCCTTCCCATAGCGCCCCTTGACGTCCTCGATGACATGGTTCTTCACGAACTTCCTGAGCAGCTGCAGGGTCTGATAGCGAGTCACCTCTGGCCCAAAGTTGTGGTTCCGACGCAGCAACTCGTGCAGCCAGTCGACAGCCTCGGTTCCGTTGAAGCTGTTGTCGTAGCTACGGAAGTGAGCCCAGTGTCGTTTCAGGGGCATGCCACCTCGGAAAAGTTTGACGGTTTCATTCCACTGTTGGAAAAGGGACAACCAGCGGGAGACATGACTCAATGATTTAACGTGCAAACAGCCGGGGATCTAATGGATCAAGTTTATAGTCTCACAATCAAGTAAGCGTGCAGTTAACTTTGTCTTGGACTGTTAGTACTAAGCCAGTGGCTGTCAATTTGCCCAACAGTATTACAAAGGGGATTTTTCAGTAACTATTGAGCCAATAGGCATGAACCCTGGCTGGTTTAGAGTTCTGCCACAATGGAAGACTCTCCCTGGGGGTTTTCATGGCACGTTCACACTGTAAAGCAGACTACTTAGCTTAGGGTGTTTTTCTTGATTCTGATGGTTTTTGGTAGTCAGTAACCTAATTCCCACTGCAGGCCTGGCAACTGGATATTTTATTTCACCAAAGAAAAACATATTTTCAATTCCTCACAATCCCTTTTGTTTTATCAATTTTATCAGTGGCACAATTATCATGGCTTGACCATGGCTTACCCTGCAGTACTTTATTTTGAATAAACACCTAAAACATCTAACATACAATGATGGTGTACACAATATCTAGTTCCTGCATTCTCTGGGATATGCGTGTTCTACATTACTTTAATAGAAAACCCTTTACTTAGATGTGTGTTACAAGATGAAATAATTAAATATATTCAATGTATGATTGGAATTGAGGCTTGTATTTTTAAACAATGGCAATACCCATTTTTCCCCGTTAAAACCGTTTTTACCGTTAAAATGTTGTGCTGTAAACAGGAAATAATCGTCCGCATAATTCTCTAATGACCAGAAATGCAGTTGAATGCGTATCTTACTTCCTATCGTCTGGACAAACAAGCAATTAAATGCAACAAGGCGGCCAATACTAGAAGCCTGAATACTATAAACTTAGAAAAACGGTCTCAAGTCAAGACATTTGCATTTAATTCTGGCGCAACATATGGAGAGAATACATATCACAAAGACAGCCTGAAAAGGGAGGCAGTTAAAGAAAAGGGCAGTAGGTGCTTATTTACTTGCATAGACAATGAATTGCATTCCTCAGCATCCTTTCATTCATACGGTTTCAATTGGGAGGGGGGGGGGTAGGTCTGAGCTGGGGACTATGAGAAACGACTTGGCTAACTCTTGCTGCAACACGGACGAACGCAGCGAGTATTTTTCCATCTTTAACGGCAGTTGACATATTAACCAAGAGCATCTAACCGTTCAAGGTGGCAGAAAACACGTCTGCACTTGCTCTCATACATGTCACTAATACTTATAGGCGATGAGATCCGGTAACGTTAATAACGCAAAGTTTACAAACGTTAGCTAGTAACGATAGCCAGCTAAAACTCACCAACTTCGTTGCCCTGTACGGCCCAGGTCCGATCATTTTACCGTCCATCCTGGTCCCAATAGCAGCATTCGTACACTAATTGTAAGGAAAATATTTATTTAGAGATACCGTTTCGACCAAAGCCACGATATGCCATTGATCGAACGGCTGGCAGTGGCCGCTAACGCAGTCTGGTCGAAACCACTCACGTTTCTTCTTGTCAGTCAATGGCCTGACAACAAACTTTGAATCGCGAGCGTCACTTAGTAGCACCGCGATTGGATAGGAGAATGGTCACATGCTTTAGTCTGTCCAAATTTTGAACCGCCCCCTTTAAGTTTTCTGACCGCAACATTTAGCTACTTTCATTAGTCCCTCACTGGCTGGTGTAGCATTTGTTTTCTTTATCAGTTGCAGTTACTAACATTGTATTTTCAATGTGGCATTAAGCAGATGTAAACTGTAGGGCGGTTACGAGCCATTTCCTTTTTTCTTTCTCGCGTCGGCTTTATTTAGGCCAACAAAATGTTATGTCAAGGATCCAAATCCAGTAATTTGTAGACTACATTTAATTTACTAGAATCAATTACCGAAATGTTGCCGAGATAATTGTAGACCTATTTTGAAATTAAACTTGTCGCAGATAAATCCACCTAAATATCCACATACATACCGTGCTCAATTTTCTTTACTCAACGGTTGGTATAATCACTTCCATACGACAAAAAGAGAGTAATGTTAATTTGTTTAAAACACGCAATTGTTGGGATATTCGAACGGAATGTAACGCACACAAAACGACCACATGAAGTGAGTCCCTGAAGACTGACGGTTCATTTTAAATTGCGCATGGTCCTATAAAATAATTCAGTGTATTGAATTTTTTTTCACATCAATAATTTATTAAATCATATATACAGTAAAAAACTATTTATAGCATTGAATGTGATAGTCTCTTTTCAAAATACACAGTATTTGTTATTGACTGCAGAAGTAAAAATGAAGCTTTTCATTCACACATTGTGTTCTCATTCACCATGGACAAATGAAAAAGAAAAGTAGAACGCCAATTCATTGCCGGCTCCATCAATAACACTCAAAAAGCACAGGCAGCCCTAACTCATTGAGCATTCTCTATTAACACAATAAAAAAACCAAAAGCATAACATTTGTTGGTGAGCATAATTAATTAACAATTAAATAAAAAACATTCAGTACAGTGTATTTCCATGATATACATTAGTCAAAGTATTTGCCTTGATAACAAATCTGTTAGGCTACGGAAAGCTTGCTGTATTGTTGGAAAACATCTACTTTGAAAAGGCTGACAGACTATACCAGGGCCTCAGGCTCTGCCAAAGCAGAATTGAAATGCCATTCCTATGCCCTGTTCCATACAACACAGTCAAGACACTTCCATCATCACCATTGCTGGATGACTTAAAAAAAAAAATTAAAAATTAAAAAAAATAGCCTGAAGCATTCTGTACAACACTGCATTAAGTAAACAAGTTCCCTTCAGTTTTGTTTTGAACTGATCTTGTGAACAAAGATGGCCGTCATCTCCTCCATAAACCACTTGATGAAAACTGAGGACTTGTGAATCTATTGTAATTTCAGCATGATTTCAATGTAGCTGTGACAAAAAAAGGCAAGGAGGAGCACATTTCAAAGAAAACTAATCTGACATGGCTGTAGTGTATACAGAAGAGGGAACCAAATATAAAAATGTGATCAAGTTCTGTGCCTTCGGACAATGGAGTTCCATTCATTGCAACCTTTCGGAAAGTTGGACAACAATTAGTCTTTTTTGTAAACTCCATTTCCATTTGCAACTCCGTTGTTGTTAATTCCGTTTGCAGTCCCGTTGGCATGGTGAACGCCGTTACCGTTCTGAAGAGCCTTGTTACTCCGCAGCACCCTGGGGAGCCTCTTCCCCTTTATGTAGGCATGGAACCAGAAGTTTAAGAACAGAACCAGGAAGACCAGTCCATAAAGGCCAATGATGTAAATGAAGACTGGGAACTGGTAGGGGCAGTCCAGGAAAAAGTACTGGCTGATATGAACGGTCACCAGTAAAAACTGAACCTTGAAGGCAGACGAGAAAAAGAAAAAGGTTTAAAGCACAATTTGTAAACAAATGATTCAATTCTAAAATCTGTAAAAAAATATTAAAAAAAAATGTTTAAAGTTCGGATTGTAAAACCACTATACTGATAAAAAATAAAATAAAAATACTATTATAAAGTTTCACATACCAGCTGCATGGTAGTCATGTACTTTTTCCACCACAGATATTTCTGGTAGGCAGGTCCAAGGGCTGAAAGAGCGTAGTATGAGTACATCACCACATGAATAGCACAGTTGAGCATGGCGTGGAAAGTTCCCATGCCCCCAGCAGAGAACTTGACCCCAAACCACCAGGTGAAGGGCATGATGGAGTGATGGTAAACATGGAGGAAGGTCACCTGGCTGCTCTTTTTACGCAGGACAAAGAAGACCTGGAACAAAAAGAAGGGTCTGTCAAAACCTCAGCCATCAAAGTAGTGCATCAAGGCTATAAGACTTTGAAGAGTAAAGAGTTCTCTTTACAGCAGGAGTTAGAGGTGAAGTACTTACAGTGTCTAACATTTCAATGAACTTTGAGAAGAAGTACAGCCAACAGGTCCATGCCATCTGAAATGATCAAACCAATCCATAGTTAGCGTTGCACTAGTGCTTAACAGAGAAAATCGTGATTCGAGATTTCACCTTTTAAAAAAACATTTTAACCAAATGTATATCTTACCCTTAGACCCATAGGCGATTCATAGTCTACAAGTTCACAACGATAGGAGTAACCAGTGGCCCACCCTGACATAAGATACTTCAAACAAAACAAAAACAAATTAGCAAACGGATGTATGGCAATGGCATTGCAAAACATGACTCATATATAGGAAATTACTCGCGATGTACAATCAACCAGCAGAGGGAGCCAGTGTGTATATACCTGCCGTATTCACCCAACATTTTTACTTTTGTCATGGTAACCAAAGCACGATACACTTGTCTAGTCAGAGTCGAGTAGCGCTGTCGCAAGCTATAATCAATGATTTCTTAAGAATATTAGGATTAAAGTGTTAGGGTTACCACAGCGGAGGTATAGTACAAGGTGTGGAGTAAGGTTGGGCTCTGTCAACTAATTCGCTTAATCTTGTGGTTTAGACAATAACCCACCTCATAGATCATGTACAGCGAGAAGGCTACTATGCTGAAGTTGTAGACGATCATGGCATTTTTGAGCTGGAAGGGTTTGCGGTTCTCCATGAGCCTGGGTCCGAGCGTTGTGACAAAGTAAATGTAGGTCGCAATGATGATGGTCTGGGGAACTGGTGACTCCATCAATGGCCATTCTGCGACTCTAGGATCTGGGAGATAAGCGCAGGGGTAAATATAAATTTGCTACAGTAATAGAAGAGCTGGGCATAATCTCAACATTTCAGTATTGCACACCTGCTGTTGACTTACCTGCCCTTTTGAGTGCCTCCTCATAGAGCGAGACTGCTTGGGATTTTATGGAGTCAAAGGCCATTTGAAATGGTAAACGACCTCCTAAAAGAAAATGAGAAAACGCTGTAAAAACTGAAGGGATTAAAAAAAAAAAAAAAAAAGCATTCCACGCATGTGAAATCACACATCATTGGTTAGACAGGCTAACTTCCCGATTAGCCGTTTGACAAAAACGAAGTATAGGCCTTTATTGGAAGCTCAAAACCCCATTAAAGTGGGCTATACAAAGATATGAAATATGTTGGCCGACTGGACAACGCCACTTGAAAACACAAAAATCAACCATATCTTATCACAGGAGTGGCACTTTAATGGAAACGACCTCCCATTAAATTCGTTCGTTTAATAAGCCGGAAACCGGCTTATTAAAATGTCAGTCCACTTCTCGCCAGTCTTTTTGTGTAAAAAAGGTCTTGTAATTTCGTTATTAAAACGATACTTGGCCTACGTGTTTAAACTATCTGCCACGGCACAGCTGTTGTGCATTAATCAATTAAAAGTGTAGCTGAATGTCCACAAGTCAGAAAATGCTGTTTTTTATGCCCTAAACCAACGTGTTACATAAAACTAAAAGCTACGAAATACAGTTATCCCAGATACTTGGCTTCATTTATAGCCCACGATTAATTCAGCCATCGTGCTTCAGCTGAGAAAGTTCCCAAACCTGTGAGGACGATGGTAGAATCCTTTCTTCTCTCCTCTTCTCGCCTGCCGCTGACTAACTTCTTGAATGGTATGCTTTAAGCAGAGGTGAATTTTAATTTGTATCCACCCCAAACGGGGGTTCCTCCCACAAACGTCCAGCCTCGCCTGCAGGGTGGGACCGGATAAACAGTTTGTACTACAGGTACCGAAACTACGCCGGTTGGCTCTGTCGCCAGTGAAAAATACGTAATTCAAGCCAAAGTCATGCTATAAATGAAACATTTTGTTCTATGGTGTTGATGTTGTTATTGATAAGATAAGCCTACGCCAGGTATATTTTGTTTTATCGACAGGAATAACTTCCCCACAAGGGTGTAATCTCGTATCAAAAGTTATTCAATTTACTTGTGTGGATTACCATCATACCAGCACTACACTCTCTTAACTATTTGGTTATTTGTGAGCAGCATTTGCATTTTAGCCTAGTTTCGTGGGTGGACCACATTAAGGTCGGTAGAGACTAAACAGACATGAAACGCAGCCCCTGAAATCAGTGTAAACACACTAGATGGTTCGACAATACCATCTGTGGTGGGTGGGTTTCCTTTCACTCTTGTTTTTCATTATGTTTGTTTTTTCTGCTTTCATCACTTTCCAGAGAAGATGCTGGTCTCACCAGTCTCAGAGTAAACAAAAAGGTAAACAATGTGGCTGGGTTTGAGAATGTGTGGTGCCAGGGGGACACATTATATTTAGTGGGCGATGAGATATGTGATTCAGGGAAAATTATGATGAGGGAAGGATTGTAGTTTTGGAAGGTTGGAGTCTTTGTAGTTAAACAATGTATATTTTAGAATGAGAGTGATGTGAAATTAAGGGGAGAAAAAAAAAGAACAAAGCTTCCACATCATGTGCCCTGAAGTTATTATATATATATATTTACTGAAATTAAATGAAAACAAGACTGCTTTTGAGCTGCTTTGGATACAGTAGATAAAACCATAACACATAGCCTTAGATAAATGTGTGTGTTTACCAAGTAGGCCTACACAGGTAAACTCAGAGAAATACTATTCTTCGTCTGTCATTGCAGAGTTTGTTTCAGCCAGTGGAAGTAAACAATGATGTCCTCATCTCAGAGTTATTCATGTGGAGTATTGTCGCATAGTGACAGAAAAGAAAGCTGGTAAGTTAGTTATCTACATCCTCATTCTTTACTAATGATACAGACAACTCCGAGACTTCAGTTCTAGGAGTGTCAAAATGGAATTCAGCAGCTTATTGCATAAGCCAACAAAAATGTATAATTTTTAGTAGCAATTGTTTTTATGTATTTTTTTTTTTAATGTTTTTTACATATATATGTTTAGTATAATTATGTATTTAGATGGAAGTGTTAGACAATTTAAATGACAAGAAATCTAAATTAAATTAATTATAATTGTATTTTTTATGTATTTGTGTTCAGTTTTTCACATTCTAATTGAAAACCTGGTTTACAGATTCACCTGCTAAAATAAACAAAACTTAAAACGTATTATTTTACAATGATGATAGTAGGAAAATGTTTCAGAACTATGCCTTGGGGAAAAAAAAGCTATTTTAACCCGTAAAGATCTAACAAACACTTTTCACAAACTATCATCATGGGAAGCTGTTTTGTGTACCCACAAGAAAATATATTTTCTCTTGTTGATAATTCTCCTAGAGCAGAGTAATAGAATTAAATCTGTAATTGTAGAACATTAGACTCAACAGATCCAGTCATTTGCAACTACAATAAAGGCATGGATGGAAATATTTTAGATATTCAATACAGAAGTTGTCAGCATTGCAGCATGTCATACAGGCATTTAAATAAATTAACCGCAAATTCTTAGAACATTTGATCGCTTCCGTCTATGACGTCACATTCCAGATGCCAACATGTCTAGGCCTTCACTCTCTGAACACTAAACGAAACATTGCAGGTCTGGGGCACCAAGTAAGGTAAACGTCACGGACACACCCTTTTATTCTCTCACCTGACCAGTTTAACAAGACCTTGGGCAGAGTTGGACACAACCACGCTCGTCTTTCTCCTACAAAAGTATTTATGGGAAATTGTAAAGAAAAAAAAATCTTCCCTTTTTGGATGTCCTCATCAACTCCCTATCTCAATCATTCATCACAATTCCTACTTGTTTAAACAGAGTCAGAGGCCATGCCCTTGCTTGTTACATCACCATGGTTACTAGTAATAATTGACAGTCATATAAAACAAGATTAGTCTGTTGAAGCAGCTCTGTCACCGCCTGAGATATATGACAACTTGTTCTGTTGAAGGAGGAGCTTTTGTTCGTTGGAAAACCGTACTTGTTTAAACAGCATCGTAGTAAATTTGTTTGCTGTGATAACACACACTGACCTTTCCCCTCATTTTGTACGAGGTGTAGTCCTACTTACTTTGACAATAGTGCCCTTTTGCAAGCTTTTCCTGACTCACCTTAAACTGAGATGAGAAGGTGTGACCGGAGTCTATCCCAGGGATATCATTACACAATGAAACAAGCATTTGATTGGCATTGAGTTCCTCCAATGGGTCGTTTACTTTACTCCTCCCCCCCCCCCCCCCCCCCCCCCTGCTACTCTCTCTCTCTCTCTCTCTCTCTCTCTCTCTCTCTCTCTTTCTCTGTATCTATCTATCTAAAGTGTGCCTTTATCTCTCTCGCCCTGGGCTGTGGTATCTCTGTAATTTCTTGAGGACTTTTTAACTGGAGGTTTTTGACAGATAGGTCAGTTATTCAGGCACATACACACTGTGTGTCTCTGGTGGGATAGCATCTTCAAGACGGCTGGTCTAGAAAAGCAGTCTCTGTCTTCGGGGCTAAAAAGCACAACCCTCCAAAGGCTGTGGTGGTGAGGACAAACAACAAACCAAGGAAGAGGATGAAAAGAATGGAAGGATGAAGAATTTGAAGGCCGAGTAGGAGAAAGAGGAAAAAGAGAAGTGGAGGATGAATTGGAGAGGGGGGCAAAAGGACGACTTGCTGATCTAGAAGAAGCGAAAGAGTACATGTAGGATATATGAAATATGTGTGATAAAACAAGGAGGAACGAGGAAGAGTTGTAACCGATATATCCACCTTTGGTTTGCTCGCTGCTACATGTAAAGTTGTAACACCTGTACAGAATTCCACTGTGACAGTAGCAACATAAACATATCAGTTGAAGATGTATGCAAAATACAAGTCCTGCCTCATGTCATATATCTAAAGTTATGTCACCAGAGCGCCAAAAAGATATAACACCTTATAAATTGATTTAAATCATAAAGTATAGGTTCGCCCTTGGATTCTTCCAAGGACACTGGACACTTGCTTTTGTGTGCTGAGTTGGGAAGAAATTTTCCATTTAGGAGAGCCCTCTGTTTGTTTTGTCAGACCATAAAGGTCAAGGAGCTGTTTGGGTTTGGGTTGATGGGCAAATGTACCCCTAGAGACTCCGAAAACAAAGAAAAAAATACAACAAAAGCTTGAAAACATAATGAAATTGTGGATTATGATGTTACAATCTATCTTCAAATAGATCTATTGCAACATTTTATAAAGCAGCTTTAAAAAATAGGCCCACCCTTAAATACGTAAATGATAAATAAATACATCAAAGATCAGTTGAAATAGTTCTCTATCTCTTATTTTTATTTCTTAAAATGTACCCCTCATAGATGATAGGTCAATGAACTGGAACAGGAAAATACTATTCTGAGCACGTTGAATATGACATGCTTTACACATTATATCCAGCAGGGGTCCTCGTTCGGAGATGCGATTGTCAGGAAGTAACGTTGCAGCGTCAACAATCTGACGTTACGCTCTGTGTTGGAAGGGAAGAATGGCTGCTCCAAAAAGAAATTTGATTTGGGGGATAATCTCCGTATCGTTCTTTTGCTGTTTGTCATGGAAATATTCGATTATCGGTAAAGTTAAAGAGGGTTCTGTGTGATACTTACTACAAAACTATGTTGGTCTTACACTGAATGGAATGTTACATTTGGGTAACCTATAGGAGCTACGTTGCCTACTTTGATTGTAGGTTGCATATTGTATTTCGATAGGAGTAAGACTAATACTGTTAAGTAGTTAAATACATTTTCCTTATGTGACTCTGGCTCTTTGAATGATTATATTATAATGAGGGGAAGAGATCATGTTCTTACGTATCATGTCTGTTACCTTGCATGCAGGTGTGAGAAGTGCATTGATGCTGGCAGGCCGTGGTCTACTACTACTGGGTGTATCTACCTGCATGGTGTCATACCTGTATCCATACCTTCGATCGGTATTCTCCGCGAAAACTCCCGATTCATCTGAATGTAGGCTAAACCTTCAGGGGCTTATTCGTAATATGTGTACAATGTCAAATTAATTCAAATGGGCTCTGTGATCAATCTACAACACGATAAAGTAATATGCTTGCATTCTATTAACGTTTGAAAATGATGAGTGAAAATACACTTGTGCTGCAGACCATGAAGATGAAGATGCTAAACAAAAACGAAGGCTGGCCAGGGAGAAGCTACAAGAGGATCACAGTAAAAAGGTGGAATACTGCATTACCAGCTGCTTAGGGAAAACAATCTACACGACTCTTTTTGACAGACCAATAGTGAAACATGTTTACATCTTCCTCTCATGGTGTTCTGACTCTTAGTGACACAAACCTGAAGGTATGGTTTATACGTGCACAACAAAAATGCCTGAAATGCATTCATAATGGCTCTTCTATCGAATCTCCCTCCTCAGGCCTCCTCCTATGAGGAATGTGTGTTGAGGCCCCGTCAGGAATCTTCTCAGAGGAAGAAAGAAGAGCAATTCTATCGCATGATTGGGGAGACTTGGAAACTCACAGAGGGCGTACAGCTTGGGGTGAGAATTCGGTTTAAATATTTTTTAAAAACGGGTTGGTTCCAAGGTTTCACAGACCCTTTACTTTTCACCAGATACAAGCTAACTAATAGGTGACATTTTGAAAAGAGAGACATACAGTCAAGAGCATTTCTGCCGCAATATTGATGTTATCCCTTTCACATGCCCACACCATCCAACCCTGGCTGATTTGCTTAGTCTCATTTGCCCCCACCAATGTGATGTCTGCATTTTGGAATGTGTTTTACAGGAAGTAGAATCGTTACCTAAACACACTGTCACAGAGGAGGAGAGAGGGACACCCAATGAAGAGGCGTTGAGGAGGAGGAAACTTCCGGAGAGCGCTACCAGAGTCCATCCTAAACCTCAACCCCTTCCCGTGAAGAGGGTCCGTTTGATTTGAGCTAATTAAGATCTTAATAGGAATCGCTGTCCTATAGTTCCAGATTCCTTTTATATAGCATGTTACTATGTAAAAACTTGCCTATTGTCTTGTGAGAAAAAAAAAGGTTGTTTTCTAAATGTCACTGTCCATCACTCTTTATGTCTTTGAATAGGTCATAGTGCTACCAGAGGAACCAGCAGATAATGCTGTGGGGGTGAGTATTCTGGAACTGTGGACTAAGGCTGTCTGCTCATAGAACTACCACTGAACAAATAGGCCTGAAAAACACAGTTTGTTTGTATTATATGGAAGCCAGAGCCATTGTTTCATAGGACATAAAACAACTAAGAAGGGTTTAAAATAGATTAAAGAAAATGTCTACAGAGAACATATCCTTGATGTATTTAATCTTTCTCAAGGATTGAGCAGTTCAAATATATGGGCTGGACTGAAAGGCCTTTTTAAAGTGTGTGCCTACAGTTTTATAATTGCCATTCTGCTGAACCATGTCACTGATTATGGGTGTGTTTGTGCTGGCATTCGGTGGTGGTGATGAGGCATTCCTCTGAACTCACCTGTAGCAACCTGGTGATCTGACCGATGAATGCCTCATCAGCACCACGGTCCTACAGCACCCTCTACCAGACGGATGCCAGCACAATCCTCACAATGGGTTTGGCCTATCGGTTGGCATGTCATCATTGCTTGTAGTCGTTGTAGAATCTCCATTGATATGTCGATATATGTAATTTATGCATTTAAGATAAGTAACCTACCATAATTTACTTAATGTTTTATTTTGTGTAACCGTAAAAACGTGACAGTAGTTTCTAAGTCGTTTTAACATGTCCCATCTGATTGCAGGTTGTCAGAGTGGCAATGAGATGTCCAAGTGGAAAGACCCTTCACAGGAGGTTCCTAAAATCAGACAGCTCCTCCGTAAGAAACCGAAATTCTCCTCATACAAAACAAGACTTTCCCTTTTTTTTTTTTTTACGGTGAAGACCATAAAAGATTCTCTGCCTGCTTTGTTAACCAAACCATAGAAGGTTTGAGATTTTTGTTCAATTTGAGAAAAAAAAAAAAATTGGGGGAGAACACTTCTAGAAATTACTTGATTACAAAACACAGTGCCGACACTTTTTACTATGAGATCTATAATAACTGAAACACTTTCTTCTCTTTAATGACTTAAGTCTTGTGATTTGAGCGACAGGTTCTCCTGGAGTGGTTAATGAAAGCTGGTTACCACCCAACCATCTACACACTGTGCACATCTTATCCCAGGAGGCCCCTGGTGACAGGGGGAGACATCACCATGGAGGAGGCAGGCATCCTGTCCCACATGGTATTAAACATTGAAGAAAAGGATCTGTCTGAAACATAACAGGGAGGACCAGCCTGTTCTCCTTTTCTGACAACTTTCTGCCAAGACATTTTTACTGACTTTTTATGCTGCTTTAGCAAACTTCAGAACAGTGCAGTATAATGCGTTAAGTCCTGTGTTTTTTTTTTTTTTTTACTTCCAATCTGCAATATGACCATTTTCAGACAATACACAAAACTTTTTCTTGCAACCAATGCTATCTGATTAGTACATTTTTATATACAAATGGCAGTAGTCTAGTCTGTTACAAAACCTTTCATAAACTGTTTCTGGTAAAGTGTTTTGTAAATAAAGTGATAATATTGAAAACTTGACTGGGCGTGCTTGATTTGGTGTATTTACGATTAAAAGTACTTTATTAGTTTAAATACATCAAAGTAGAGGCAATCACTTCATGACAAATATCCAGAGAGGACAGTAAATACAGCATGGACAAAAGGGAAGAGAGAAAAGTGAGAGAGTGAGGGATGAAGTCAACGTACATGAGAGAATACACTCCAGTCGAGGAAGAGACTCCAATCCAAAGGATAGCAGTGTTTGTTGTATGTAGGAGCGGTAGGTCGTGTAAGCTTGTGCGTTTATATAAAAGAACACCGTAATTCACATGCCTGGCGTTGCCATCCTAAAACGTATTATTTGTCCAGTGATCTTTAGAAAGGGGAGGGGAGGGATCTGGGACGGGGACGGGGACGGGGGGGGGGTTGGGGTGTGCCACTTGTCACATAGTTTCTTTGCTTTGAGTAATGTAAAGTCCATGAACATAAAAGAGGACGTTACCATCAATAGTATACAGCAGGCAATTGCACTAAAAGGCTAAGACGGGAAACTGTGTAGCTGTACTGAGACACAGGGCAATATTGGTGTATATATATTTTTTCCATGTGAGTAGTACTAAATGCTTATTATGGCACGTTTTGGTCCATGTTAGTGCTTTGATGTTGTGATGGGTCTTATGCAGACAGGTAACAATCGGCGGGGTAGTTTGCCGCTAGTTGTGGTTGCTCGCTGTAGGGGTGTGGCTGCGGTCTCCCTTCACCTGACCAGGCAGCGGGGGGGGGGGGGGGGGGGCGTGTTTATAAGAAGTAGTCGGGGGTGCGGCGGGTAACGTGGGGTTCTCCGCGACGAGGGGCCGGGTCAAACTGAAGGCTGTAGGAGGAAAGAGATACCGCAAATTAGCGTGGGGGGGGGGGGGGGGAAGAAACGCATGGGACATTCTTTGAAGTGATAATTAACATACACTACAACCACGTTATCAAACACAAGCATATAATAAATGTAAAAAGGCAGTTGAGCTAAACTATTATTTACGTAATAAGACAATCTTTGACATATTCAAAGATTTAAGTGAGTCATTCTCAGCCCATGTGCATACTTAAGACACCCCAACACATCACATAACACAGTGCCAACCAAAGGTCATGTAAAATGCAGAGTAGAAGTGTGTAGGTGGAAAATGTACATACAAAGAGTATTTAAGAGTATCATCCAGTTCCATGATGGCAGCTTGGTTGCCACAGCGATAGCAGTAGTTTGGCGCACTGAAGATAGTGACAACATTTCTGTCGTGGCACCAGTTGTAGCCCTGGAAAAAAAAAGTCACAGATAACATGCTTAGCAGTAAATAGTGCATATACAGTGGCTGGACCAAAGAGCATCTATCACGTAAAGTAAAATGAAGCCTGCACACTGAAAGGCTAGACAATGCCATGGACATATTCACCACACCATGTGGATATTGCTCACAGTGTTAATGATCCACTCAAAGAGAGAGCACGTTGGGACACATAAAACACCTGTACACAGTGTCGATTTGTTTTGAGTACGAGCTTTTCCCTGTTGTAGAATCGTTTCTAGTGCCAGTCTAGCACTGCTATTTATGGTGACATTCCTACTGTCAAAGAACATGTAGCAAAACCCTCCTTACAGTCTCAGTCTGCTAAATAAACTACAATGCGGAGTCGTATCACAAACAATGAAGATATTCATTATTATCACGGAAGTTGGTTGAACGTCCGTATTATAAAAAGATCAAACCCAGAAAATGTACTTCAAAGTAAATAAAACGTAATGTTGAAAAAGAGCCGTTACCTCCATGACCAGCTGGTGGGCCCGAGAGACCAGGGTGAGGCCGTTGGCATGGTTGAAGGTTTCAGAGATGTCCTGTCCAAAGGTGTAGCCAGCGCCTCGGGGGGAGATGCCCCAGCCGCCACGGTCATCGGGGTCTGACCACAGCAAGTCACACATGGGGCCCTGACAGACACACACACACACACACACACACACACACACACACACACACACACACACACACACACACACACACACACACACACACACACACACAGTTTTGATTCTACAATGCATAGGCCAATGACTTGGGGGGGAAAAACCAAGGGTTGATGCCCCTTCTCCCTCTTGCCCCATTGAAGGTTACCACCATTTGAGTCACCAAAGTTGAAACAGTGGAAGGGTGTTCTTTGTTACTACCAGTTTCTTACACAAACCATTACAGGCTACTTACGCCATTACTTAGGATTTATCTTTATGCCAGCACCTCTCGTATAGGTAACGGTCGAGTTTAATAATGGCATGAGCTCATACTGTGCCATTTAAAGCTATGGTCTATACTCCAGCTTGCTACACCACTCCAGCCCAGACACCATTGCACAGTGTTCCAAATCTTATGACCTGGTTGAGTTATATAAGAGCTCCAACGTTGCAGCAGATCAAACCCTATGTGAAGGATGAACTCATCCTGGATGACAGTTCGTCAGGGTGACCCTACGTTGCCCTTACTCCAAGACAGATAGGGCTGCTGGCTGGTAGGCAGGCAGGAGGACCGACAGGCTGGCTGTGGCTGAGCGGTAATGCCTGCTGGCAGGCAGCTTAGACTGACCTCGTGAGGAACCTCCTGGAGGCGGTCCAGGGCCCGGATGTGATCCAGTGTGTCTATGGAGGGAGAGAGGCCGCCGTGCAAGCAGAAGATCTGGGCCAGGAAGAAAGGTAGGATGGAGCGGGGGAGGAAGGTGTGTGAGAGAGAGAGAGAGAGAGAGAGAGAGAGAGAGAGAGAGAGAGAGAGAGAGAGAGAGAGAGAGAGAGAGAGAGAGAGAGAGAGAGAGAGAGAGAGGATAAAAAAAGAAGAGTGGATTGACTTTATTTCACTTTACATATTCGCATACGAAAGGAGCATCCAATACAATGTGAAGCCATGAAGTGCGTCTCCTGAAGAAAGACTTTAGAGAAAAAACAAACACTTTTGTGCGGCATAGAAACAGAAAACGTTGGCAGGCGTTTGTTTTCAAATAAACACAGGGCTAAACCACTTGGAGTCGAAAATGATGATTTTTATATTATGGCCGGATTGACACTACAAGCAACATGGCAAAAAAAACATTTATCTTAGCATTGTAATGTGTTATTCAGACGTGTTTTACAACCCTTTGATTTGGTACATAATTAACATACCCAGACCGCAAAAAGTCTGGAGAGAAGTTTTTATTTCTGTCCAACCCGTAATTGCAATGCTGCCAACAAAAACGAACAAAGAAATTAAAGAAACAATGACCTGTTCGTATGTTGAGGATTGTAATTGAATATCTACTCACACCCTTTAGCAATTATTTGTATGCAGCTCTGTACTGCACACACTACCTACGGACATGTCTTAGCGTGGGGTTAAGTGAACAGAGACTTATTTGAAAAAAAAATGTGTGTAACTTTAAATAAAACAAGAGGCATTTGTTGAGTTCGTTTTACAACTACGACTAAGTATGTGCAGACAAATTGGAAGGGACACCCAGCTGCTTTGTTCTCACCTGCTCATCAACCAGGGCTGTGAGAGGGAGATAGTCAAAAAGGTCTGTGAAGTATTTCCAAACGTTGGCGTTGCCGTACTTCCTCAAACACTCGTCATAGAAGCCGTACACCTGTGTGATCTGTCTGCTCTCGTGGTTCCCCCGCAGTATTGTGATGCGCTTTGGGTAACGGACCTAGGAGACCAATCACATTAGGATTTAAAAGCTTATGACACACACACACGCACACGCACATGCACACGCATACGCACGTCAGACAGAGTTTTACTTTTTAATTAACGGGACCGTCTCATGACTTTCGTACATTTTTGATTCGAATTCTTAAATGCTGGTAAGAGCGGCTAAACCCTACCCCATACTTCTAGATCATTTTCGGAGCTAATGATCATGAGCCACATGTACAGCTTTCAAGGAGCTAAAGCAATTACCCAAATGCTGCGCTGTCATTCAGCCGGCTGAATGAATCTCAATAGAATACGTCATGTTAAGGGTAGTTTCCCACTGATGTGACACAGGCATTGTAACTTACACCTGATCACCATGCTGACTGGGCTCAGAAATTCCAGACAAGTAGTTCAGATATAACCTGTTATGGAACCATTCAGCTCCAAGAGAGACCTCTGATGCAAAGCATACAAAGAAGTAAACTAAATGATTATCCCTGACATTTCTTGTGCAAACAACAGTCTCTTTCTTGAATGTCTTCACGTCCGACTGGCAAAAGAGTAGCTAGCCGGCCTTTAAATAAAAGAGGAGCTTTGAACAGCACAAAGTGGAGCGAGGTCCAATTGGATGGTCTAATAACTATTTTTAAATACACGAGAAGGCCTAATTTAAACGAGATAGCCTTAATACTAAACCATCTAGGCACCACCCCACCTACAATAACAAATCTATTAATATATTATATTTTCACTGATAATTGAAAATAATTGCTTTCAGAAGCTACAAAATCTGCACGAATCAAAAAAATAAACAAATCACCTCAATTGAATGAATCATCCGGTCTGTATTACCTTTAACGATACAAGAAGAGTGACGGTTTCGACCGAGTAGTAACCTCTGTCCACATAGTCTCCCATGAACAAGTAGTTGGTGTCGGGGGACTTGCCCCCGATCCTGAACAGTTCCATGAGGTCATGGAACTGGCCGTGCACATCGCCGCACACTGTGACGGGACAGCGCACCTCCTGCACGTTGGACTCCTTGGTCAGAATCTCCTTAGCCTGAAGACACACGTACAAATCATTACAGAGGGATACCACGCAGGCGAATCACATTGCTAAAGATGAGTTACCACATTGTTTTATTCTCATTCATTTGTTGAAGTCATTCAAAAATCGCAGAAACCTCTCGTCTGAATGTCAAACAGAGAAAGGTTACAGAGTGTTGTCGAGTGTCAGTGAGCAATCTGGTTATGACTAATGCCCTGGCCTGACATAGTCATATAATAGAGAAATGGCTACTTAAATGTGAAAGAGTGGAAAAGAGTAACATAAAAAAGACCAAGTCAAAAGTGTATAATCATATCCCCTTGCTAAGGTTTGTAATCCACACCAAAATGTCATCACTATGGAGACAATGTCAATGTGTATCCATGGAAACCTCTTCACAGTGCCCTTCTTCGCCCTTGCTCCTTGGTTTGGCAACATTCGATTTAAGTAGTACATTTTCAACTCGTCTGCCAATTAACTTCAGTTTCTATCTAAAATATAAATTAACAAATACATCGATGGACAGTTTCTGTGGTGAAAGCATTACGTTTTTAATTGATTAACGTTAATACTTTTAGTGGTAAGATTAAGAATAAGAGCTACCCAGGGATAGGGATGTAACGGTTACCGGTTTAATGATAAACAACAAAAATTCTCCAGATTGAAAAACTCACGTAAAATACTGTCCAGCACCAGCCAAAGAAGGCAAGTAATGGTCATGATTACAAAAGAGACTATAACCGTATATATACAGTCTAATGCAGTGAAGTAGGCTACATCGAGTTGATTATGATGATGATCAAGTAACTCAAACCCAGGTTGTTTGTGTGTGTCTTTCCCAGGACCACAGAAAGTCCAGGTTACAGGCTTCTATTTTGGGGGGGGGGGGGGGGGGCAAGGAACATACGCTGTGCTGCCAGTACATTATGCACACGAAGAGAATGGACATACAATCAGTGCTGTTCTTGTGACTAATTTGACATGTTTTGTCTTATTTTAATGTCAACACCTGCACTTTGAATTTGTTTACATGGTTACCTTGTTCTTAAATGCACATTGCTTTTATAATGGTCCTGCTACTTTTATGTGCACATTTGACTTTTTTCATAGGTTTCATATGTAAACAAAGTGCATGGTGCTACTAATTTTATTTTGGGTTTTCGATAAAAACTTGGTGATGTCATTAAAGTGTATACTTTTAGAAAATGTTCAGCATTATACCGTGATAACACTGATAACCGTGATAATTTTGTTCACTATAATTGTGATATGAAATTTTCATACAGTTACATCTCTAATCGTGATATGAAATTTGAATACCGTTACATCTTATACTCAGGGAAGAAGGTTTTGTTGAAGAGTTTGGAGAGGCTAGCCAGTTGGATTGCAATTGCTTGATTGAGAGGCATGCCCAAATCTATAAAGTTCAACGCTAGCATGACCTGGAAATGCTATATTATTTGCAGACCCACCAGGTCGATGCCGACGCGTAAGAAAGCTAGTAATAGCCCAATATAAATATAGCTGTAGATGCTAACATTCAAGAAGTATTGTTTTGGGCAATTTAGGGCAATCAAATTTGATGACTGAACGACCTAACTTGAGGCCTTGCTAGCGTTTGTGTTACTAAGTGTTAGCAGCCTTACAATCTATGATGATTGCACCATTGGCTGCTGCTGGCACAGTTTGTGTTCTCATTTTAAATCGTCGCAATACACTGTCATTAATCTTACCTTTTCGCAGAGCGTCCTGACTTGATTCTCGGACAGTTGCTTGCATTCATTTAGCTGTTCGACCCACTGGTCCAATTCTTTAGTGAATACTTTATCATCCATTTTGAAAAGGAATTAGATTAGCCAGCTATCTACCGTTCCTGTTTTAATTAGTGTTGGCTTTTACAGAAAAGCCAATGTTATTGTTAATTCGAAATTTGACGACTCAGATACAACTAACTAACTTAGCGTTAGCTAAGCTAGCAATGGCTAAACTGAGACTGCGTAGCTGCACTTTGGTTATCTGAAAGCTAATGTTATGGTTAGCTAGCTGACGCTAACCAAACTGAAGAGTGGTCCGTGGCTTTTATCGCGATTCCAACAATTCGATGGGTTACTAGTCCGTTGGCACCAAACGTGGCGGGTGGCACAGGCAAATCGAACTCTACTGTTTTTGACCTCAGCAGCGAGCGATAAATCGGCCTCGCGCTCTCCCTCTTCTCCTCTCCCCCGACCTTCTAGACATCAAGGAAATGTGCTGTATGTAATGGCCGCTTAGTGTTTGGCTTTGCGCGTCATCATTCGAACGAATGAGATCAGAGTTAGAGCGCCGCCTCAAGTAGCATATGGGCTCAAGTAGCATACAACATAATATTATAATTGTATTTTCTGGCATTCATTTATTTTTACCGGATCGACTGACTGAGTGATTAAGTAATCACAATTACATACCAGTGTGCGAAATGCGGGGAGTATAGGGGGTCAAAGTTGGGGGTCCAATTAGGCAATGTTAATAATCATATGACACTTATTACATTGGGCCTAGATGGTCTATACTCTGTTCTCAAACAGACATTTAGGTTTAAGCATATCAAATGTCATCTGGTTTCATTATTAATAAAAATGCATATATTAGGCTACCTTGGCTTTCCGTTTCAGACATGGTGGCGATATCTCCTACGTTTTCCTTGTTATTCCTAAGCGCAATTAAGTTGTAAGATATATAGCCGAATAAAATAGTAGGCTATACAGCAAGTTAGTTGTGCGTTCGAGACTGCGTGGAAACTAGCCTAAATGTTTCGTTGCAACATCTCTCCCACTGTGCCTAAATAAATAGCCTACTCCACAAATAAATATTCATATACGATAGCTACTTTAGTCATAACATGAATTATTGATATGGATTTTTTCGTATAGTAAGTAGGCCTAAATGGTCTTGTCCGATTGTTTGGTTTCTACAGCTTTCGCCATGCTCAAAGAAATGTATACTCATAGGCCATGATGTTGTATTAATTTGTATAATAAAATATATTTAGCCAGACCCATGATGTGCGTTTGTGGAATGTCACTCCACCTGCATGTCTGAGATTGTATTTGGCCTACGTTTTATGCGTTGTTTAGTTGCCTTATGTAATTAGTTCAATTAAATAATTCCTTCGAATTTATTTGCGAGTTCCGTCACGGGGGGTTGAGGGATTTTAAGGAACCCCCTGACCCAGTATAATTCGCACAAGGTTTGTAAGGTCAACTCACCAACATCTCCTTGTTACTTTTACTCTCCACTGGGTGGGGCCAATTCTTCATACATTTTTAGGTCAAACGGGGTGCAAATAGATAGATTAATGCACTGTAAAAATAAATATATTGCACAGGCTAAAAAAAAAAAATATATATATATATATAAAGAAAAAAAAGGCGATTTCTTTTTCAGTAATTCCAACTCCGTCATCCAATCGATTCCATGGGGGAAAATCCCATTTTAAATTAGCTTAACTGAATTACTTTAGGTCAACCAACATGATTTGCTTTGTCCTTTGAAGTGTAACCCCTTCCAGCCGGAGCGCTCTAATTTCGTTTAAAAAGTGCTGATGACCATACTATTACTATCTCAGTTGGCCAATCACATATTTTTATTCTGAAAACTGCCACTGTTACTACTGACAAAATTGGCTACAACCACATATAATTGGTTAAGAGGTTACCAGCCGGAACAGTTTGTGAATCGTGCTGGTCCGTCACGTATCCAAATCCTCAAGAGCAGGGGAAAAAAGAGTCCAATGTATTTGATCCTCGGCTTCAATTTGAAATTAGAAATGTTTCGATGTAAGATAGCTATATCACTTAACAGACTAAACTAGTTGAACTAACTTATTTTTCATTCACATGTTTTGGTGATATCAAGCAGTCAAAGTACTTCATTTAAACTATTATAAGTTATTTTTTTCACTCCCGGGACCAAGGGTGTAGTTCCGGCTCTGAAAAGTGAAACGTATGCATTCTTTCTAATAGCCAGCAGGGGGCGACTCCACTGGTTGCAGAAATAACTGATTGTATGGAAGTCTAAGAGAAAATTACCCTACATCTCACTTTCTTTATCACACCAGTAAACATTTTCCCTACGAGTTTATGGTCTCAATTGCTAGTTTCAAGTCTTTTTCAATCCAGTATGATGTTCATTTTGTAAATTATGGTCCCATTTAGAGTAAGATAGACGATAAAGCAGGGTATGCTAGGGCGACTAACTTGTGATTGACACCCCATTTTGCATTTCGCTGTCACTGTTTAACACTCATTAAGTAAGGTAACGATAATGTAACCTTAGATTTACAAAACCAATTTTAAAAACACAATGTCAGAATGAATATTTTTTTACCGTGAGTGGTTAACCTACACGCTACACACAGTTTAACGTTTAACGTCGTCACTTCTGGTTTTAAAAAACGACGATGGCCCTTGCAACCAAGATGGCGATGGCCAAAATGTTAAACTCGAGGCTTCAAAACATGAGTCCACAAACCAATGGGTAACATCATGTTGGCTATGTCCACTTACAATATGCTGTCAATGGTCCGGACATTATATTATACGGTCAATGGTCCGGACATGCCTCTCAGATTTGAAATTATGTTCAATATAGGCCTAAGTTGCACTAATTTAATAATGTTCTTTTATCAAGCGAAGGTAAAAATGTGTGTTCAAAATCAATATTAAGTTAAGACAGTTTTCTTTATTTTAATTTCGACCAACTTCTTAAATTAAGTAATCAATTTACAAAAAACATGTAGAACTACAGGTAACAAACTGTTTCTTTGTATGGTGGCACATTGCTGCCACAAAATAGTTTTGGTGTCAAGCAAAATAGTCAGTGATTAACCAGGTTATGAAAACATAGCAAACATGATGCAAGTAACGGATGGACGAGTAACCACAGGGAACATGTACATTTTTCCCCTTCCTCATTAGCCACACACAACAACCAAATAAAATGTAGGCCAGCCAACTTGCTGCTAAAGAAAATGTTTATATATATATATATATATATATATATATATATATATATATATATATATATATATATATATATATATATATATATATATATATATATATATATATATATATATATATATATATATATATATATATATATATATATATAATATATATTATATATATATAAAAACTTTAATAAAAACGTCAGAAGGTTTGACATTGCAAATGGTCTAAAAAATGTACAAATAACAATAAAAAAACACTGTAGTTAAATACTCTCATACAATATTCACAATATATAGAGGTCATTTTTAAATAGTACACACACAAGTACTGTACGCTATTGAATTGGGGTCCAAATTTTCCAATCCTTAACTTTTAATTTCATAGTGATTATGAATAGTGCATTTCAAAATACTGTAATGAACAGCATTTTATAAATACCCCACTTAAAACAGCTATATACAACAGCAATAGTAAAATGTTAAAATATACAGTATACATTTAATTTAAAAAAATCCATAGGACATTATATAGGTCAGACCTGTATTTACTGACACAAGAAAAAAAAATGCCACTAAATGCACTTAGGTCACTGTTTTTCTAGTGATGGCTTAGCAATCTAGCATAAAGTGCTAATAATGCCTCAAATGCATGTATAGCCCCATCATTATGTAGGATAAGGATGAAATCTCTGGTTGTGCAGAGTTCCTTTAGATAAGCTGGGTTTGGTTGTAGAATAGGTCTGACCATTCAGTAGGAAATAGGGATAGTTAATAGAAGGGGGGGCAAGTAGAGGTAGGCCATGGTTTTTAGTGCTTGGGGTTGGCAGAGGGTGAGAGCTGCATGGTTGCTCAGCTAAATTGACAGGTAAGGGCATAGGAGAAGCAGGAAGAGGAGCAAGAGGAGGAGCAGGATTACCAGGAGGAGACTGAACAAAAGAAGGTACAGTAGAAGACCAGATGGAAGGAGGGGTTTGTTCCTGTGAGAAGATGGGGAGACAGCCATTGTCTCTGACGGCATCAGGCCAGGTTGGCAGCTTGGGCCATAGAGTCCGGTCACTTTGTGCCGGGCCATGTAATGCCCAAAGACTGGGCCACTGTAACGGAGCGGTTGGTTTACCTCCTGGTTGCAACTGTGTCTGTGGCTTTTCCATTGCCATTTGTTTAGTTTGAAGGCAAGCCCTGATTTCAGGAAAAGGATGGCTAGTATGAGATGGATATGGTTGGGGGAACATTTCACTTAGATTTTTGTCCACATTTGACTGATCTCTGAGGTTTTCCAGTGGTTCTGAAACAGACAGGTAAACAGGTCCCGGGGGGTTAGGGGGTCTGGCCATATGACACAGCCTTGGTTGGCCCTCGCTGGAATCATCATCAGGCCTTCTTGGGCTGGAAAGGAAATCCTCATAGTAATGTTATATACAGTTTAATTAGAATTTAGCCTATTTTATACAATAACACCTTGTGATATCAAACAACACTTAAGTGAACATTTTTGTTTTTCATATATAATTCAGATTGAAGAACACGATTCCTCCTCATTGATGGCACTTGTTGTTGTTTTGTGGCCCTCGGTTAATTTACATGATTTATATCGTTTTAAAACCTAGAATACCCTCAGGCTGTTACAATTTTCCTTTACTTTACTTCACACATTATCTTGTAACTGATGCTGACCAATAATGACCAACTGACCTAACCCTATCTCTAACCTGAACCCCTAAAATAAGATTTTCTAAAATTATTCTAAGATTGTTACTCCATATTCTGTTCATCAAATGAGCTTACCTTATTTCACCTGTTAGATCGATCACTTGTTCAGGAGCTTTTTTCTAGAAAATAAAGAATGTATTTTTCAGTTCTCTTAATTATTGCAAATATCAAATACTGTGTAAATCCTCACCGTTAACAAAATAGTAAATTGCTTTGAGCAACACTTAGTTTGTTATCAATTCAGACAATAACAACAAACTGAAACAATACATTTTCTGTGTTATAGTAACTGATTGAGGTGTATTGCTTAAAACTAAAGGACATTCTGTTAATATTATTTTGCGTGGTGAAACTAACCTTTACACAGCGTTTCAGATTTGTGGACCTTCCCCGACCTTTACCCTTATGTGTCCCATTAGGCACTTTCAACTGCTTCCCTGACAGCTTGGCCACCATCCGAGGCTTTCCAGCCGACAATCTTTTGTGCAACAATGCAATGCCGGATTCCGTCTTTCCATAGACAACTTGGGAATTGTCCCCCCTGTATTTACTGAGCACTTCATGTGATGTGGCGTGCGTCCGAGAGGCATCTCTCCACACTAAGACCTTTGAAGCATCATACAAAAGATGTTCCATCCCAAACCATGAAATCTTGCTGACTTCAGTGTTTTTGGAGGACTTCAAATATGAGATTTTTTCTTGGAGGAAACGACACATCAAGGCAAGGTGCTCCGCTTTCCCCACATCAAACTTTTCCTCCAGTTGGTCAGCTGGAGTCTCCATGAAAATGGTCACCAGGCTCTGAGTCCTCTGCAAGCCTTCCAAACTGTCTCCAATGTTAAGCATACACGACAGTGGCACGGAAACGTAGAAGCTGCTTATGTCGGCTGGGTTGCGCAACGCAGCCTCGATCTCCAGCGTCTCCCGCTTGCTTTTGAGATACATGTAGTAAGAGGTGTCTGGTGCGGCCTGGAGCTTTTGAGATAAGGATGACACTGCTGCCTGATACCTCTGCAAAGCAGGCTGGCCTTCCAGGGTTAAACATGTCTGAAACGTCGCGAATAAAGAGGACTGCTGTTGAAATCCCACTTTGCCTTTGAAAAGTTCCCCATACAGGGTAGAGTCGTACCACAGCATGCTCCTGAATGTCGACTGGCCACTCACGTATCTCATCTTGTTGTCAACAAATTGCCAAGTCTCCAACATCATTTGCAATTCCAAATATGAATTTATGGCTTTGTATTTTAATTCAATCGGTAACGGAGGGTGGTTCAAGTACCTCTCTAGAATTAGGTCTCGAGTTACAACGATTGTATTGGCCTGTATGTCCTGTTTACTCTCAAAGGTTGCGATGAAGTGCTGAAGCATGGTTTTACATGTGTTGCGCAATGTGGACAGTTGAAATAGAGAGTCTGCGTTGTCTCCCTGCTTAAGTATCTTTGAGATGTCTGTCACTGTATAAGGTTTCTCTGTCAACGAGCTGATGTTTAAACCTGCAGAGGACTTTATCACATTCGGCTGTACTAGTTTTGATTGCGGGATCATGATGTTCACGTTGTGGCCATATGGTGTTAAGTTATTGTTGTTACTTTGCTTTTCTGTGGAAGGATTTGTTTTTGATCTTTCTTTCAGGGAGGTCCAGTTAGTGTCAGGTACACTTGTGGAAATTTCGGAGTTGTTTACATCTTGATTACTGTGGGCAGTTGCAGGCTTTGTGGATACTTTAGAGGCCTCTAGCATAGATGTACTATCTGGGCTGATGCAAGGAACATTGTTCCACGTTCCCATTTTTGTTTTCTCGTTTGGATCTTTATCAGGTATGTAACTTTTTTCATTTTTCATCACGGGAGAGTTTTCCATGTTTACACCATTTGCTTCATATGTACTTGCTATTTTTATATCATCATTTTGAAGTTCTTGGGTGACTGCAAATTGATAATGTAACTGTGCTGTACTCTTTTGGATGGATTTTCTCTTTTCATTCTCTTTTAGATTTGGTAACTCCACTCTGTCAAGCACCAGGAACCTAACTGATTGATGGGACTGCTGCTGGGGGCTATCGCTCTGCTCAGGTTCCTCACAGATATGAAGCACATCCCCTTCGTCACTTTCAGAGGCTTGACAAATACTTTTAGTTCCCTCTTCTTTCTGAACTGTCGACTCAAACTGTGTCAAAAAGTCTCTTAACCTACAGATGATTTTGACTTCCTTGGCCGACAAGTTTGTTTTGTCACCTATCCTCTGTAAGTGGGAGAGATCTGGGCTCTCCAGGGTGTCCATTTTTGATTGATTGTTGGCACTCTGGGCCCCACTGCCACACAGGATCTCTATGGCTGCATCAAGCGGATACTCTGTGGCCTCTGGAATGGGAACAACCTCTCCGTCCCTGGTCTCTGTGATAGGCCCACTAGCCGTTTTCATTGATTCAGTAGGTTCTGTAGCAATTTGCATTGACATGTCCTGCTTTACATCCTCACCCTCCTTATTTTCCGCCCCGAGGCTGTTTTCCTCCATTTTGTTCAGATGTACCGTATGCCCATTGTCCGGACATGTACGAGAATTATTAGAAACGTGTCTCTGAAGTAATTTCCCCCCGGGGGGAATGGGAGTTGATTCAATGTGTTCTGTGTCAATTTTCGTTGAAAGTTCTGACTGTAAATCCTCCTCAAGGTCTTTTTCTTCCATTTTCTTTAGATATAATGCATGCACATTTTCCTGGCATGGACTAGAATTAATAGCACGGTCCTTTCGAAAATGTTTCCCCCCAGGGGTCATTGGGGTTGATTCAATAGCTCCTGTGTCAGTTTGCATTGACATTTCTGACAGTACATCCTTCTCCTTCCTATTTTCCTCCATTTTGTTTAGATTGAGTGTATGCCCATTTTTCTGGCATGGACTGGGAGTAACAGGGCAGTCATTCTGAAGCAACGTGTCTCCAGAGGTAATGGGGGTGGTTTGAGATACCTCAGTATTGGGTATAATATCATGGTTGAAGGTTATATATGGCATCTTTACTTCTTTGGTGCATTTGTCAGAGTCATTGATGTCAATTCCTGTGACGGATTCTGATGACTTCTCAGAGATGATTTCGATTGTGGATGTGGTTTTAACAGCATTGTCACTATCCAGGGGCTCGGTGCCAACCACTGTTGTATCTGCACTCTCAGCAGATGGTTTGGTTGTTGTCAACTGATCATTTAACAGTAACAGTTGTTCATTCTCTGGCGGTTTGGGAGGATCGTTATACTCAGATAAAAGGTCCTCTTCTTTAGCTGAATTAACTGCTGAAAGATTACTCTTTTTGCTCAGACATCGGACTCTGTTTGTATCAAATCTATGATTGTATGTCCACCAGCTATTACTTCTCCTGAAATCCCTCAGCATCTTAATAAAGACACCACTTTTTGGTTTCACTTTGGCTGTATTAATGGAGCTATATGCTTTTTGTGTAGATGACCTACAGGCTGCAGATTTAAATTCAGCCCCCAAGTGTCTATTTCTGCTGTTCCTTCTGACTTCACAGGGGATACAAGTGTCCATTTTTAACTTCACGTTGTGGTCTGTAACACGTTCGCTAATAAACTTATTTGGATGTATCCATGCATTTTCCTCACAAGTCTGGTTTGATGATTCTTTGGCACATTTTTTTTGTGGATGATCAGAATTCTGTAATTTGTAACTTTGCTTCATTTGGTTTTGATTATTTATTTTCTTCCTGATTAGTGAAGCATTTTCTCTTCCATTGTATTTGTCTGCCAGCCACTTGATTAGTTTTGCATTGTAGGAGGTCTCTGAGTGTACTTCCACTCTTTTATTACAGTTGTTGGGGGAATTCCTCCCCCCAATAGTAGTTGTGTCCCCAGAGTCACAACTATCCTTTGCTAGCACTTCCCTTACCGGTTTATTTGGTGAGCCTTCAGGGGACCCAGAGATTGAAAATCTTTTCGACACAGAAGGCAATTCACTTAGCGCATTATGTTCCATATCAATTCCATCTACAGTGATGGAAAAACCACCTTTGTCGTCATCAAAAGAATTATCAGAGTCACTTGACGGTAACAGTTGAATTTTCTCCACTGGAATGTGGACTTGTTTTGGTTTGAGGTAGTTTTGACTCGAGACGGAACCTGATCCGTTCTGAATACAGGAGTGACGAAGCTGGCTGTGAAGCCTGGTCCACAGAGCCAAGTAAACTGTGTCTATGAATGGGAGCTGCCCACTTTGTCTTTTAAGACTGGTGCGGCTCACATCGCTAACTTCTGAGCCACACGTTTTTGGTTGACTGTCAGACTGTTGGATGATGCTGTTGTATTCCATGTCAATTTCATGATTTTGACTCTTCAAAGTTGATCTTAAGGCACACTCTGATTTCTCTGTAATGTATACATGATCAGAAGTAACATCCTCACAGGCTCCGATTATATCAGCTGGGCTCTCATCATGGAATACAGCCCAACAGTCTGAGTCTAGTGGCTTTCTAAATCCATTTGTTTTGTCATCTCCCCGTGATGGATGGTCAGACTTTCCAATGCCTGCTTCCTCTCCTGGCGGCTGTATGAGACTCTCATCGAGCCTTGCCGATACACCATCACAGATTGTTTCATTGGACCACATCAGTTCGGCTTGATCCTCCATAACTGCGGCACATCGCTCTGTGACATCAGGTGAGATTGTATCAGCTGTGGATGTAGGTTGGGACCTTGCCATTGGGTTCTGGACGTCTATTGCCAAGTTTGGGTCATGGTTGACAATCTGTATCTGATTTTCAGTATTTGTGTGGCAATTTAAATCACCACAGTTGGAAGTGGAAATGGGGATGGTTTCCATTTGTACAGAAGTTACAGTGTTTTCTTCAGCTTGCTCACATCGTTTTTTTCTATCATGGTTATTATTTTTGTCAATGTTTTGTATGTCAAGCTGTATTGTCCTGTTGGGTTCCGTATGTGTAGGATTCTCAAATAATCCTGAAGATGGCGCCAAAAGCTCTTTTACGTCTCTGTGAGCTGTAACCGCATTTTCACCTGTTGCTTCCTGATTTGTTTTCTGCTTATCTGCAGCAAGGTCCATATGTGTTTGTGTAGACCTAGTGGATTCAGTAGTGGGGTTATCACTATAATGTTCATCTTTTGAATTGTACACTTCTAAATGTTTTACATTTAAATCTAGTGGTAAAGACAGATATTCTTGAACAGGACCACGTTTATGAAACAACAAGTCTGTAATTGAGAATTTCGGGGGCATTTTGGTGGTGCTGACTGTTTTGGGAGATTCACGTGGATCTGACTTGAGGACTTCTTGTTGCCTTTGATTGTCCCCAGTTGGTGACAGACTGTTGCACCTTTCCTCTGGCTTTTTGCTAGGGAAAGAAACATAATTCCCTGGTTTGCATGATTTAACAGTGCTCACTGCATTCTCAATTGGAACAACCGCCCCTGTTTTTTGCCTTTGATAAAAGTGGTCATAGAAATTAATTCTTTCCAATAGTGATTTTTTCTCTGTCAAAGACATATTTTTTGAAGACCAAACTTTCTCCTTCCTCTCTTCCTTAGACAGAGGGAGATATGCCGCATATTTACGAAATTTCATTTTTAGCATCTTGCCTGATGGCTGTGTTTCGTTTGCATGTGAATCAGCCTTTCTGATAATCAAATGAGCAGATAAGGGTGGATCAAGCCGTTGACATTGTTTGTCGTCTTTCCTTTTTATTTTCCACATCACACCTGGTTTTTCCTTTAATAAACTGGATGTATCCACCTCCAGCCGTACCTTCTCAACCACTTGACATCCTGGGGCTATTTTGTGACATTCCCCTCCTAAGTCTACAGAGGGCGATGCTTCCACGTTGCTCAATGATCGTCTTTGTAATCGAGGATCCTTTATCATACGAGAAGAATACACCACAGTGGATACATTTTCAGGTTGTTTCCTTTGGTTTAAAGGAACATTCGGTCTGTTTGTAACCTGTTTTACGGGGTCAATGGGTTCTTTCATGGTTTCCACAGTTCGCGGAGAGGAATGTGGATGAACAAGTCCAGCGCTGCTTTCCAAGGAGGAAACGGAGCCATTAAATGCTAATGGCATTTTGAACTGCGCTGTTGGAAGCTGTGGAGAATGTTGGGATCCAATGATTGGTGCCCGCAGTTGATTTGGGGGCATTTCCGACTTTTCGTCGTGACAGTTTGTAAATCCAGGCACAACTGTTGCCTCAGGCGTTCCAAAATATTTGAATTTCACAGTGGCATTCTCTCCTTTTCCCCACCTTTCTGCCACTGTGCATGTTTCTAAGATTATGTCCGGGTCTGCAAAAAGATACAATTGAAGAGTAAACATAAGTATTCCATAAAACCTCATATTATAATAGTTTTCTGTAATTCTTTTGTAAGCTATAATATTTTATAAATCGTATAACTTGGTAACTTTATTGCGCAAAAACATGTCACTGACATTGACACTGCAAGCCTTTCTAGACTGAAAAGAACGCCAAATATATGCAAAATGTAATTTGCATATATTATCTCATATGCAGAACGACCAATATAGTGCTGCAAAATGGTTTTAAAGTTACATATATGCAGCGTAGTTTATTACTTTGACAAAAAAAATCTTGATAGTTTCATACCCAGTGGAGTCAGCTTAAGTGAAGGAGTTGATGGATATGGTATGGATATGCTTAGGGGTGGGGACGGAGAGGCATTTTGTGTATGTTTAATGGTAACCACAGCAAAGGGCAAACATTGCCTTGGTCTATGTCTCAGCTCCTGTTTATCATTGTAGTCGAAGAGGAACACCTGAAAATACAATAGAGAGTTAAATGACAAGATGGCTCCTGGATTTATCAAGAAACTCTTTAGAGTTCATCAACTTTCAGGCCACCATTGAGTGTGAGAGGAAATAGTTATCTTGATTGTGAAATTATGCATTCGGTTGAGGTCCCACAATTTTGCTGGTGGTATTAACTTCTCAATCCATTTATTTTCAATAATAATAACAATAATATAATAACCCAAGCTTTCCCTGAGATTAAATTGACGTGGTGCCCTCTAACAATTTGATAAGCATGGAGGGTGAAAAATTGATGCACTCTAAAAAAAAGTTCCCATGGATAGGTGCTAAAGAGAATAGGAGATCATTGGGCAAAACAGCCTCCACTCAGATAATTTTGCCATTATAATTTGGAATTTGCTTTGTTTTATTCACTTCTGTTGAATTTGATGAGCTGGGGCAATTAAAGAAAGGTATCCTAAAACCCAAGTTACATGCAAATTACAACACAGGTTTTTAAATTCATATGTGTGCAGACATAACATGTAAACACACCTCTACCAAAAATGAGGAAGGAAATGTTCTATTGAAATGACGCAGTTGCAAAGAAAATTAGACATTAGACATTCACAAACTATAATACAATACGATCTTACACTGCATTGTCAGAATAATGACATCAGATATAACATATTACAAGCAAGTTGACAATAATCTGCTGTTACAAGCCAGCAGAATTAAAGCTTTAATATATATATATATTTTTTTTATTAAACATAAGGTTACCCCCTATGAAAGTCCTACTAAGATGGGATTGACCAAACGTCCATGATGAATGAGCATACTTGAAAAACCACAGTGACATGTCTGCTAGCTGCCTAGCCAAATTACATCTGAACACATTCAAATAAAAGTCTTCAACATCCTCCTCTGGAATTACTACAGATAGTCAAAGTTATAACGACATAGCCTGTGTGTATAGAGAGATGTCTTCACAGAGGACTTACCGAGGAGCCAATGACTTGCTGTGCGAAACTGTCCCGGGAGGTCACAGTATCTTTGCTTACATGGCAATCAAGGTTTACCGTCGGGTCCTCATAGCTGCTGCTCCTTCCAAAACTGGGAACTACTTTCTTTATTCGGCCAAAAAGGACCTTAAGAACATCCGATTAACTTTTTTAGGAATAATTTGTATTCATATGTAAATAAGGTATACATGTACTATGTGTGAACAATATATTCAAATGTCAATAATATAATATGTAACGAGATCTATAAATGCCATATTCATTTATGTATTTTTTGTACGTTTGATTGGTTAGGTGCACTCTTGTAAGTAAAGATTTGGGGGGATTTTTACATAAGATAGTGGGTAAGATATAAAAAAAAAAATAGTTTTTCAAATCACTGAATGGCGATACAGAGAATTTTAAAGTAATTTCCCACTGACCTTGAAAATAATCAAGATTCTTCCAGCATTTGCCGTCCCACTGGCGTTTTTTAGAGCCACATCAGCATGCCTGTGTAAATAGACTCCGTATGTCGGGTTTCCCAGGGCTTGCTGATCAAGACTGTCCACTCTCAAGCCATGCTCATAGATTTGGGCTGCTTTTTGGGAAGACGTGAACAAAAAACAGAACCTGTCTTCCAATTCTCTGGCATTTCTCTCCTTTGAACGCATTTCCGACCTGAAGAGGTTTGTGAAAGAATTTGGAATATTTCCATCATTAACTTGTTCAACTTGTTGTTAAAATTACACATACATGTAAAAATGTCCACACATTTGGTGCACCAGTAAAGCAGCACAAAATACAATATCACCTATAGTACAATCTTAATTAAATGAGTGTCTAATTTGTCTAGTGTCTGAAATTTGACATTATTTTTGTCAAGCACCTTTTCTCTGAGAATTCTTTGAGTAGGTCCTCGTTGTGTACTAGCTTGATATCGTCCCACTGCCATGTCAGTGACAGTTCTCTGGCGGTGTCCAGACGAGAATCTCTTAATGTTTTCTGCATCAAACTGTAATCTCTGCTTCCCTTTGAACATGGTTCCAGAAGAGCTGAAAATGTACAAGCAAAATGGTAACAAAAGGTTGTTGCAATTGAATCAAGACATGGGCAAACGGTTAATGCGTGCGGGGGGGGGGGGGGGGTAGAATTTCCAAACCTTTTCCATCTCCCCTCTTCTTTCTTGGGATGGTAAAGTTCCTCAGAGCAGGAACACTGGGTGAGTGTGTGGAACACTGTGATGGCAATACAACTCCTCTCTCCATAGTGTCTCAGACCATGTTCAGATCATCGCTCCGGTTGAAAAGCCTGTGTGTTAGATTGTTTTGACAAGTTCTGAAGTAGCAGTGCTTGCAAAAACTTGATCTATGTTTTTCTACTTCCTTTTTTTCGTTTTTTTTTTTTTATGCCTGTCTAAACTTGTTGCGTGGCCTATGAGGAGCTGACCTGTGTCTGTGAGTCACATCATGACTATTTACAGACCGTTGTCTTTCCCACCCTTCCTATTTCTCATTCTGTGTAAGCCGAGGCACTTTTTCTTAGTTAAACGTTAGCCTGACAAAGCAGGAACTGTTCCAATTCATTTTAATATCAAAGGTTTGGGTATCGTATTATCAGTAACAAAGACAACTTCATTTGGACAGGAACATAACATAAAACATTTTTGGCACACTGTTAATATACAACCTGATATACGAACAAACAGTAAGCCTCTTGGTAATCCTTTTGTACATAATATTCTCCCTCCTGCTCCTCTCACATGCAGCCTGACACTCACACCTACACCAGATTGAGCTCTGTGTTATATATTTTTTGTGGATCCTACCTATTCTGAAAAACCACTCTTGTGTAGGACACTACCACGCTCTAGGGCAAGTCTGTTTTTAGCCTGAATCCAAAGGTGCATATGTACTGCCTGCTCCAACTTTGACCTTCATTGTTAGATAAGTCCCAGACATTTCATTTGCTTGTTATTGAACCATGTGAGATGGAAAGAACATATTGTGTCCAAAGTCCTTTTATGATTTGAAAACAGTTACACATTGTAAAGGACGGTTTTCCTAGTGCCTGGTTTTGTGACACAGGGAAAGACCATAACGCCAAAGAAAGAAAACATGTTTAACCTGAACTCCTACCATGTTCGAACAGAGATGTGTGTTGGAGGGAAAAGTTTGCGGATCTCCTTTAACTATTCTTGACCGAATAAAATCCAACCTTTACTTAAATCCAAGTGTTTTGTTTCACGATTGTATTCTATGCAGTCGTGAACAAAAATATGATATGTTTAATGTCTTTAAAGGAATGAGGATTAGGTAATTAACATACACAACAACTCGATTCAGAGAGCTTCATCACATGTTAAAGCTTTCTGTTAGCGTGAGAAAATACGAAATAATAAAATCTCATCAAATACCTGTGTCCTGTCTTCTACCACGCATTGCATCATTCTCAGAAGGTTGTACTATACCGATGTCTTCTAGAGTTGTGTTTTCAATGAAGCAGTATTCTTTGTATGAGGGACACTTTAGAAAGGAGGAAATGGCTTTACCTCAAAAACATGCAGTTGCAAACATTGAGGAAGTCCCGAGCCATTGCTAAGTATCACACCTCCCATTTGGAAACGCACATCTAGTTCTCATAAACCACAGAAAAATTACCTCAGAAAGATCTGCTCAATTAAAGGAGTACTAAAAAGAGGAACATTAGATCCTTTTTTTTCAGCTTTCCTAAATCCCTAGGACAAAAACTCGACATGGTAAATGTTTCTAGCTGAAAACAAAGTTGTATTGGGTATACTCTTGTTTGGTGTGTGTATAATATCGTTGCTTGGCAGCTTGTGGTTTAGAGAGCGTACTGATATTCATGTTTACACACGCTTTCATACTTTGTGTTTTCACACCGCGGTGAGGCCGTTTTTCTTTTTTTAGTGGCATCATTGCTGGTGTGCAGGATAAGCAAAATACAAAACACTTTATGTACTTTTCTGTCTGTATTGCATTTTAATGATTTAAAAAAAAATCACTTAATCTGGTCAAACTTTTATTGAACAACAACAAAAGAAAAAAGGAATGATGACTAATACAACTGTTCAACATCCACATTTTGATTTTCATCCCTATACATTTGTTCCAATAACAATCAGCACATTTTGTTCCAGGACCACCACATAAAGGTAACTTTCCCAAGATTATTATTTATCTTCTTTTCAAACTCTGCTACATGTAAAAGCTATTTAAAGACAAACATTGGAATCAATAGCATAAAAAAATGTTTGACTCGATTGTCTATAGATCTTTTGGAACATATTCACAAAGGCAGGGCAACTGTAGACCCATTTTTGCTTTGGCTAAAGTATCTGCCACCTTAGGAATGACTGTCTGCTTCCAACACTGTAAGGAACCTGTTCATTTGGCTGTTTGGTTTACATGTTAATCAAATAATTAGAATATGTTGGAATCATGTATTGTATGTCTCCCCCTAGTGTCATTGGACACTGAAAGCTACAGACTTTGGTGGCAAACAGCGTTGGTACAGAACGTCTTCATTTATGAGGAGGCTGTAGTTTACAGTTGCACTTTACCATTTGTGATACTGGATGACATCTTGAAAATCTTACAGATCGCAGCATGACGTCTAAATTCCAAGATGGTTTTTGTTCTACTTTTGAATTTTCCTCTTAACATGCATGCAGCTGGGGTCCATATAAGCACCTTTATATATCATGATATAGCACCATTTTTAGTATAGTTTTTCTCTTATATTAGGACCCAACTGGTGGCATGCATACACTTTAAAAACTTGGGTTTTCTAAATGTTGCAACCTTTTACAAACATTACAAGGCAATTAATGAATATTCCTACAGTACCATACATGTAGAACATGAACCAATACAGTACACACGTTAAAGAAAGTGCTAGAATACAGAACAATTGCTTTCTTGTTTTGAGTCCTATAAAAATGTATAGGACTATAGGACACGTTAATGTTATACATTACATTTATCGAAATATACACTTAAAACATTTTTGCTTAGTCATTTCACTTTGTTATTACCAAACACCCATACATCTCTAAAATCCCCCTGCAAAAAATGCCATAAACACAAAGCAAGAGGTAACAAACCAACAAAGCTTTTTCAATACCCATACTTTCACTGCACGTTACCTACACAAATACAAATTAGTAACATGTATGTAAAAGTCGCAGTCGCTTTGTAAAAGTGATACCTGCACCACCCCCATCCCATTGTATTTACTACTGCATTTAGGTGTACTTTGAAAGCTAACTGTATTTCGATTTCCCTAAACATGCTGTGCACAACTTGTGATTTGTGCAGTGGAATAGTGTAGCAACAAACTTCAGCTTCCTATTTTATTTTCACGATCACCTACAGCAACTATTTTTCCTTCTAATTTTCTTCCACGAAAAAAAAAAGCATGTTTTATAACATAAAACTATACTACTTTATAGTATGTTTGATAGTATAAAACTATCATAATTGAAAAGGTACAATCGAATTGTATAGAAGCTGTAAGGCCTAAGGGTCGGAACCATTTTAGCAAAATGATAACAATCCAAATGAGATTCATTAAAGTTGTTAGCAAGAGGCCACTTGCTTGCTGTAATGAATTGTGTCTTTAGAAAAGATTAGCCTTTATTCAAATTACCCTTCGTCCTTGTTGACTTATCATACTTATGATTATACCTCTCAGTTTTGCAACCTACAAACACATGCAAAGAAAATAATTGATCTTTAAAAGAAAACTTTTTAAAACTAACTCACAGACGTTGTTATAATTATTATATTTCGAATTCAACAGAAATGTCAAATATACTGTAGAAACCTGTTTTACTATTTCAAGCTATACATACAGGACAAAATAGTCTTTGTACTTTATAATTCCGGTTGAATGTTATCCCATAAAATATTAATATATTTCTCTAATTAAATATATATGCTAAATTTGATTATAGTTAAAACATATGTTTTATACATTTTGGAAGAAGAGTAAGGGCATAAACATGTGTGCACATCACTAAAGTGCTAGTTTTAGTGTGCGCTCATTTTAACCCAATGGTGGTGAACAGTTACTCTTTACAATCTGAGAAGCTTGCAGCCACAGCTTTATTAAAATTATTTGGCGTTTCGCTACAGGAAACCATTGGTGGACCATTTCACACCCAATCTAATATGGGGGGGAAACCTGCATCTCTGGTCCTTTTTTTAGGTCAACAAAAAAGAAAACATTGACCTATAACTTCAAATGAGGTTTGGATTGCTCAATAATTGTGTATTTGGATAAGTATTAAGTATGAAGATAAAACAATGAGTTATACTAGCCTGGACAAAGTATTTTTCCCCAACAAGAATGGCGCAATCCAAGTGAAACTACAGAAGAAGAAAAAAAGACCTTGTGGCCATAACACTAAAGACCTCGCCCTCATTTGGAAAAGGATCACCGCACTCTTAAACTGAGTGCAGAGGAGAGGAATGTCTGTTTTACTTGGAATGAAACTAGATCATCTTCTCTTTACCTGCAGCTCTTCTTTCGATTAAAATAAAAACTATTGATGCCTTGCTTAGGTTCATGAGGATTGAACATACGGAAATGAATGATTGTCTTCTTAAACTTTTACATGGATATCTGTGATCCTCCATGTCAGTTAAAGCAGCAAAATGAAAAGTGCTGTTTTTGTTTTTCATTAAAGTGCTTTCAGATAGACTTGAGTTTTGACGAGAATATAAGCTGCTGCACCTTCTTAAAATGTCTCATCCGCTTGGGAGTGGAGGAAATGATATAAATCAATTTGCTAATTTGTCTTGAAACTACTGCAATCATCTCAGTCTTAATCCAAACCCCCAAATCACTGGTCATATAAAGATATACATGCAGAAGGAAGTATGACATGGATTCTTGAAACAAATCAAACAAAAAATAGTAAGAACTTGTAATGTTTTGTGTGAAGATCAAAGTATCTCCTCAGAAATGCTTGTTTTAATTGAAAAAAACGAACTATATAATTTAACTTGATAAATAAATATATACCACTAACCAGTTTATACAAAGTAAAAGCAGATACCCACCTAATCTTTTTCTTCTCATGCACCTCTTTTATATTTATATATACCTGGACTGGATTGCCTTCTCAAAACCAAACAAAAACCTATATATTTTTTGTCATATATATATATTTTTTTACAAAGTAATTAAGTTATATCAAGTTTTTTTTGTGTGACAATAATTACTTTCTAACCTTTTCTTTGCTTAATGACACAGTGCAGTTTAGAAGATGCAAAACAGTCAACTGCATTTTTGTTTTGGAAACTAGATTAAGCCTCCATTTCCATACCATTCACCCAGTCAATAATGGAAGTAACACAACGCATTGCAACTGTTTGGCTCAAATCTCCACCAATCTCTTCAAACTGACTCTCACAATAACAAAGGCGCATTGACGTTGTTGAGGACTAGCAGTCAAAAGGAAAAAACGTCCAACAAAAAGTAAAATACATAGGACAAAGAACTCTCATACAGACAACTTTCACGTTTTGTCACCAGATGCACGGAAAAGGTAAATTCTGCACAGACAGAGCATGTTGGTTCAAACTGAATTCACTGTTTGTAGATTTAAAGCCCTTACTTTTACTGTTCTAAATCTGCATCTATGCAAAACATAAGGATACCATACGTGCATAACAACTGAACCTTATTTAAAAAGCTTGCTGGTTCCCTCTCACCTACCATTTCCAAATAGAACTGCAATAACGGAAAGATAAAGCCATGGTTTTGGTGTGGGGGGTGTCAATTTATGTCTTGTTATCTTCCAAATTGTCATATGAACTGATTTTTGTGGGGGGGAATTCAAGTTTGTAAGATCTGTGTTTGGAAACATGCTCCATTATCATAGCACCACAGATTGTCAGCATGATTCGAAATACAAAAATATAGTATGCCGTTCTTTAAAAATCAAAATAAAAAATGTTGTAGGACTAACATCAAACAATCCATTTTCATTCACTCTCTAAAGTGTATCTAAATAAAGGACCACAAAAAGTCTCAAAAATGGTTTGCAAGACGATTCAAATTTAAATATAAGTGCATGTTAGAGTCTCACGAGGGGCATTTTTATATAGCTGCAATACTTAGATCTTTGTTTCAAGTGTCTTTGAGGTTGGCAAAGGCATACAAAAGTTCACTTTTGAATTGTTTCTGTGAATCTTTGAGAGCAGCTTTTAAATAAGGCCATATTCCAAATGTGAATAACATCTATTCTGTGCTCAGAAGACAGCATGTAAAATACCTTTCCTTATAACCATGTACACTAGCGTGTATGTGGAATTTAAGATGATGTGCAACCACAACACTTATAGTACTAGGATGTAATGCAACCATCACACATGTCCAAATCAAGTTATACGCCACTGTGACACAAGTTCATTGAATAAAAAAAAAATAAACAGAATGGGAACATGTTATTGACTAAATATACTCAAGTGCACTCCCCAAATTCATAATCAAGCTCACAAGCTAGTTACCCATAAAGCTTGCGCAATCCCAAATCCTTTGATGTTGTTTTTTTCTATGGACTTGGCCTCCCTGTATTCTGTCTTATAATTCTCTTATCTGTTTCCTCCATTGTTTTTGATGAGGCATTGGATGGTGATTTAGAGACATTGTTTTCAATAAAATATATTTCACTTCAAATGTCATTCAAGCAGTTCAATTGGTTTTGGCCTCAACTAGATAAACAGCAACACCCAGCTTGTCTTGGACATAATATGACTCCGTAGTCAAGAAACTGCAACTGCACAATGACCAAGTAATTGATGGCTTAACAACTGAATCTCTTTTTCCTACGTCTGTATTGCACAAAGTATCCATCCATCTCTCCCTTCCTCCCATGATTTACTCACGCATGCAAATTGCAAACGCTGAACAGCTTGCGCATGCGCACACCCATTCACACTCACTGCCATTTTTAAACGGACCGTGCAGCCACAATGGAATTGTCAAAAACTGGCTTAAGTTATTTAGAATTTTGATCAACATGTTATTTTGTGCAAGATTGCGCCAATTGCCAAACGGTTGCCATTTATCTACAAGACGAATGAAATAGGAATACAACCATGAGAAAAAAGTGCTAGTTGACAAGAGTCATATACAGTACAGTATTAGAGGTTAATTAATCAAGGAACATTTTTCATTAAAAATTAGAATTTTGACTCGTTTCACCATTTACAGTTGGAACCTACGCATGACAAAGACCTCTAAAACCCATAAAAGATATGCCATTGTCAATCCTCCGGGTCTTCACTGTCCTCGCGAGGCTCCGTCCTCTTCTCTTTGTGACAGGTGAAAATTCGCCGCATCTCCTCCTCGTATCTAGTGAAATTCTCCCCAAATCTGGCCCAGGCTTTGAGGGGAACTGTTATGGTGTTTCTGTATGGCTGCCGTACCTCACTTATCTTTAGAAATACACCAAATCGGTTGGAACCAACGTCGAAATAAAACCGTTTATTATCCACTCGGAAGGATGCTGCCTCAGGAAGCTCGGGGGGCTCCTCGTTGTTTCTGGTGCCCTTTCCACGGTCATCAGCGTCCTCGTCTCCGTAGTCTTCAATCAGCTGTGACAGCGCGTCTCTGAACTCGATAAGCCCTTGAGCTGGCAGCACGATGGTCTGCTCAATGCCCTGACCGTAATAACCCATTGTTCCATGCCCTCTGCTGACAGTTTGCCTAATGCGGAGAAACCTGCCTCTCTGGTTCTCTTTGAGGTCAAGATAGTATTTTCTATTATCTCTCTCTATGAATTCACTTTTCAGGACGCGATGAGTATGTTCTTCGGATGCTGCAGAGCCGGTGGGAGACACTGATGCTGCATGGTGGTCCTGCTGCCGTCTGCGCTGATCATGCAGGCGGCCCTGGCCGTTAGTCTGCTCCTCTGGCCGTGCTGGACCGGCACCTCTCAACCCAATGCGAGCGTAATAATCTATGAAGTCCCCGAGACAATAACGTAGATTGGGTGCCATTGACATGGAAAGCGTGAGCTTGCTTTTCCTAATGTTATCATGACGACCCCTACCAATCCATACCTCCGCAATTTTTAGGAAACGGCCCCGTGCACTTTGCTTTACGTCCAAGTAAAATCGTTTCTTCTGAATGTCGACACGTTTAGAGGCAAGCTCTTGAATGTCGATGCCCTGCTGCTGTTGCTGTGCGCCAGGGTGAACATACTGTTGAGGATATGCGCCTCTCGGCATTGAATCTGATGTAATCCTTCCTCTACCTCTCTCCATCCCTCTCGAGCATGTATCGGCCATCATAATTGAAATTCTACCACGACAGGCTTGCTACACCACACGGAAAAGCGATCCCCCATTCCTTACTTGAATAATGTGAACTTATCCATCTAACTACAGCGAGACAGCCTGTAGTAGTAGTAGTAAGAAAGACACCTCGAATGACCTGAAAATGGCAGCTACTCGACAGGAGTCATCAGCTGATCAATCCTGTGTCCTGAATGAAGGTAAACCAAAAAGCTTTTTGTCATTTTCCATCGTGCACTTTGGTAAACCGGGTTACCTAGCTACCCCTTTCCCTGCATCTGACACTTCTTACCGTCTGCTGAGAGCCAAGATAAGCAGCAAGCCCGGTGAAATGAGAGAACCCGTCCAATCCTGACTCTCATTAGAGGGCGCTGCTTCAGTAAAGACGGCTGATGAACTGAATGAACTCGGTTGGCTATCCTCCCCTCACCCCATTCCCCCTCCCCGCCCCCGCCCCCAGCAGCCAAATCCAACTCTTTAAAGTGGCACGTTCCCTTTATTTAAAACGTGTTAAATACATTTACTTGTGGAACAAACGAGTTTGTTAATTTGGTTGGGATGCTAAACTAAATCAATTAACATTATGACCTTACAATGATTTTAGTGGGAAATAAAGAAGACACTTAGGAATAACGGCCTATTGCCAACATTTAAACAATATGCAACAATTGTATTAGATTTCAGCAAGATTACCCCTCTTCGTCCCAATGAAATGATACCTGCATAGCCTACAATTCCTAAGTGTCATCCGCAGATTAAGGTTTGGTGCGCGCGACATGGAATATTATATCTCAGCCGGTATGATACGCATAGGGCATAATAACGGGAGGACTTACATTCACCATTTGTCAACTATCATACTTCTAAACATTAAAAAAAAACTACAAAAAAAACGTTTACATTGGTGTCTGCTGTGCATCCTCCGAAACGATAGGTGGCAGGAACCTTTTCTGTAAACGTTAGTTAACTTTTAGGGAAATCAGGAAGACAGCTAGACAAGTTGGAATTCAACGCGGGCAGGATCTTCACCAATATAACAACGCATGCCAACTTTCTGAAGGAATACGTCTTTAATATGGTGAGCCACCGAATATTATACAATAACGCTATCTAGTTATTAAAGCAGCTACAGCTAACTTTTGGCTAATATTTTAACGTATTTGCTAGCCAGCTAAAATTGGGTGCAACTGTTTGCAACGAATGCTCTGTTTTGATACATTGTATGCACACACTGACAGTCTTGAGCTCAAACGTTGTGGGTCACAACAAATCAAAATGTATGTTGATGATTCCTCGTTTTTGAGGACAACACATTGTAACATTAGGTAACATTGACCCTTCCCATATAAGTCTACGAACTGTATGCCCATCCTAGTAAAGTGGTTCAACATTCAGAAGTCTGAACTACACCCAAAGATTAATTGGCCTGCGTAAAGGATTGTTAACTCTAATCTGACATTAGAACAATTTAACCTTACAACTGTATTGACCATGACAGTGGCTATATTTAATCATGGACACAAATGTCTAACTCTGTATCATCTTGTGTTGCCTTTATGAACAGTATCTAACCATGTTACTAAGTTGGTATTAAAGTATTTTTCCTTATATTTTTTTTTTATTTTTTCTGAACTGGGCAGGTCCAGGAATGACTGACAGAGCTCTACCAAAGTGGATGTCCAAAAGAGAACAACCTCTTGAAGAAGATTCACAAAATCAGGTAATCTTTCATTCTGAGTGAGGGGTTTCCAACATATCGAATTGCACTCTAGTCTTAAGTGGACCAACAATTTAGACCAAGAGATAAACGGCAACGTTTATTTTGCCGTCGAACCGCTTCTGACCTTGTGTGAGAACAAGGGGCACTCTTGAGAAACCTCTGTTGACAAACGTGAGCACTTCCTTTGTAGAGAGTAGACCAATGGTCTGGACTCTGCACCGATATATTCTCTCAAAAATGACATTGAGGTCCCTGCAGCAAATTCTAAAATGTATATCATCCAAAGGGGTAACCTGATGTAATATATTGTTATATCTGTTATATCTTGTTCAGTTAACTTGTAGTAATGAGCAGTGCCATAGTGCCTTGTCATCAAATTTTGAGGTTGCATCTGCGACCGACTGTAATAGTGCTTGCTTGGGCGCTAGCTCGGTAGGTATAATTTCGGGAATTACTTACTTACTATTCGGGAACTTGAATTTGATAAAAGGAGAGAGACAATGGTCCCGCTTGCACTTTAATTCCGGACGATCATTTAAAAGTTTTAGTAAATTTTAGATTATTACTCATTACTCACTACATTTTGTGTGATTTATATTGCAGAAGTAAGATGAACAAGAAAAATACTCTCTTAAACGTTTATGGGAAATTAACAAATTGAAATCTCAGAAGTTTTTATCTCTGAACCATTATGCAGCACTCTACAAATTAGCTACAAAGTTGAAGAAAGTGCTTTTTCACATCCATTTTCTCACAGTGTTATATAGTATAGTTATCTTTAAAGAAAAAAAATCCAGAATATTACCATGACACAGAGGACTTCGTATCACAATGGCCTGGAAGGTTTACTTACTTATTCACAATCCATACGAAGGGAACTCAACCATCTCCATGTTGCAAACGCAGCGTAGCCTCTTAGCTGATCAAGCTGTATCAGCTCGTAGTGTTCTTAACGCCAAAGTAGCTTTCCTATTGTGGCAGCAGTCGCAGCAAGAGCCAACAGCTGCTGTCTAAGGTTGGTTATCAAGGTGTGGTCAACTATCAATTCTGATAGCTTTGCTAATTTCCCTACGTTTACCCATGTGCCTGAGTCCTTGCAGGGTCATATTCAAATAAAACCAACGCACTGTTTTCCACAACCTATTTCCATGTTACTTTGTTTTACACGCTTTGGCTTTTCATTTTACATCACCAACACAGGGTATTATAGGCAGGTATGGTGGCATTCCAATAATATAGGCTACCTCGAATTTAGAGTACACTGTAAATTAAGTTCATCTATAATTTAATGTTGGTTAATAAAAGATGATCATCATGTCATCAAAGAGCTCATTCTTTTCTCTGTCATTTTATTTGCATAGGCTGTCTGAGCTCCAAAAATTTACATCTCAACAACATCTGGACAATATGATGGATCGTAGTGACTGACAAGATATATTTGCATAATGTGTAAATGGGAACTTTTATGTTAATTATTTCCTCAAGCAGTTTTTATTTATATTTTTTAACTTTATTTTAATCATTTTACGTAATTCAATCAAATTATGATGATAAAGATAGATAGAAAATTGCTTGAACATCACGCCAACATTTGCTCATGCTTTTCTTTTTTCAAATAAAAATATAATCTATTTACCAGCCAATTAAAATACCAGCATTTTTTAATAAGACCTTCTATTTGTTCCTTTTCCTCACAAACACTCCACACTAATTATACAAAAATAACTTCTTCTCCTCCGCAGCTAGAGTCAGAGAACCGTAAGAAAAACTTAATCGAGGATGATCTTCCGTATCTGGAGTTTACTGGCACCGTCATATACAGCCATGAGAAAAACGACTGTTCCTTTCTCTCTGAGGATCTAAGGTGAACAAGACTAAAACCACACAACTGTTTTTACTACATATTATGTTTTTATGTCTTTATCATCCTGAATGACTTGGGAAACTTTACGGAATATTGGTCTTGTCGTTCGGATGCGTAGGGAATTAAAAACATGAACTATTGATAACAACTTCTATATATCACCTATTCAAAATTTGAATGCGTAGAGGAAAGGATGCACTTGGGAATAAAAGAAAAAAACATTGATAGGATCATAGATGCATTCTTTCTTTTTCGTCCCTTCCAGGTTGCAATCTTTTCCTCTGCTCTGTGTGTATTTCCAGGTCTGGGCTGTCGTCTGATGAGGCTGTAGGCTTTGACATAGAATGGCCACCCTGCTTTGTGAAGGGCCAGAAGAAGAAAGTGGCCCTGGTCCAGCTGTGTGCCTCAGACGACAAATGCTACCTCTTTCACCTCTCACCTATGTCAGGTAAAAAAACTAAACAGAAATAAACGAATCAAGCATATATCATCACAAAGTATTACGTTTGAAGTGTGGTTCATTGTTAGGGAATTAGACTTTTATATTTCCATACAAAATCATCAACACCACCATCGTTTGTTTATCAATTGACTACTCAGTTTAGTTTAGGCAAGTTTATAGTTGACATTATGTCTGGCAACCTGTAAATATTGCTATATCGTGAAAATAATTGACCCGAAATAGGCTTTTGTGGATAAGGGATCTTCGTATTAACTTGCTCTGCCTTGTATCGTATTGTTTGTATGACAGGATTTCCTGTTGGCTTGAAGAGGTTCCTGGAGGATGAGAGCATCAAAAAAGTTGGAGTGGGAATTGAAGGGGACATGTGGAAACTGCTGTCCGACTTTGACGTTAAACTGAAGAGCTTTGTGGAGCTTGGAGATCTGGCTAACAAGAGAGTACGTTTCATGGTTACATTATATAAACAAAAAGGAATACCTGCACCTCATCTACCCTGCCTTTTTTTTTTTTTTTACCATTTCTGATCACATATCCCAAACCACCCCTTTCCTTTCAAAATCTTCTTTCAATTCAAACTGTACAGTTGTGTAACGTTGCCCTACAAGTTTGCAGGGTTCTGTGTTTTTGCTTGGAGACACTAGTCTCTAGTGACCCTCTGCAGTAGTGCCTTCACCAAAGAGCTCATTCAATCCTCTGTCTCTTCATTTGCATAGGCGGTCTGAGCTCTAAACAGTGTAGTATGTATAATATAGCCCGTACAAGTACCATATTGAACAAAGTCACGTCATCTTTCCAGCTCAAATGTGGGGAGAAGTGGAGTCTGGACGGTCTAGTCAAGCACCTGTTCAGCAAGAGGCTCTCCAAACGGAAAGATGTCCGCTGCAGCAAGTGGGACGACTTCCATCTCTCAGAGGACCAGAGGAGATATGCAGCTGCGGATGCTTACGTGAGTGGGTTGGTGTCATATGGACAGTGGGCTGGCTGCTGTGTCAATCCATTGGGCCAATGCATCATCGATTTTGCTGGTATTTCCTCAGTTAAGATTTTATTTTCGATTTGTATTTTTTTGGGTCTTTTTCGCTGATTAGGCTGGCCTGATTATTTATAACAAATTGAAGAGGATGGATATTGGTAAGTACCCTGGTGGATGTTGATTTGAAAAAGGCAATACCTTAGATTGTCCATGATCTTGATTATAAATGTTTATGTTTGCATTCCTTTGCAGCAGGAATGAATTCTACCTCACTCCTAAAGGAGAAGCTATTACAAACAGCCAGTGCAATGGAGGAACTGGCGGGCCACATACCTGAAGACCTTGATGACATTAAAAGGTAAGTTGGTAAATAATACATGATCATTGCTTATACTCATAAAGCAACAAAGTTGCACCCATTGCTCTCCAGAGTTGCTCATCAGCATTGGAATAACAGATCAGTGATCATGGTTGCAAATGCTACTTCTTCGGAAGAAAAGTTGTTTGATTTTGTTTTTGCAACTCTGCAATGTACAGCGCTTTGGAGCTTGTCGTAGACATGTCCGCCAGGCTCAGCTCTCTGAAAGGCTTGCTGATGAAGAGCAGGGTAACTTCGTCTACATCAGCCCAGGCACTGTCATCTGATGACCATTTAACGGAGACCATGGTCAGAAACCAGACCACGAGGTATGGCCTCAATGTTTCAATGATCATTGGTGTGATTGATTAGTCATTCCTTCTCATAGGATCTCTTTCTTTCTGTGAGTTCTTTGTCCTGACCTGATAACTGATGAGCCCTGAGGTTCACGGGAAAATAAAGACTGCTGGAGAGAGTGAACAACAGCTGATGGGGGGGGGGGGGGGGGTTCTCATCAAGCCTTTGTTATGGGTGGTGGTGGGGGGGTTGATTGTTTTGTTCCCTCTCTTTCTTTGTCTCTTTTTTGTTATACATATTCATATATTCTATATATTTTTTTTAATCTTTTTCAGCACATACGTGGCACACATCCTGAACCAGGACTCGGATGCAGATCCGAAGAGGTCCGGCGTCGGGCCGCTCAAAGCTCCGGAGCCAGGGGAGGATGGGATGGCCAGGGCAGCCCCCGACTACCAGATGTCCCTGGACATCTCCGAGTATGAGCTGCAGATGCTGGAGAGGCAGGCGCTGCAGGAAAACCTGGTGGAGCAATCCACACTGGACTTCCAGGTCCGGTGCAACCATTTGTCTACACACGCACGCACGCACGCACACACACACGCACGCACACACACACACACACACACACATCTGGCAGCCACACATGTCGTTCTGTTTTTATTGCTTGTTTTGAATTGGCTCTACATTATTTCCATGACATTAAACCTTGACTGAACAATTGATTTAGTGCTTTTGAAAGACCACGTCATCGTTCGTTATACTAATGCTATGGATATTTGTGTATCGGCAGATTTGCAATTTAAAACCCGGCGCAGGCCTAGGAATAGCATGGCGTCGTCCCGGCTATCATCCTGTGCCCGCTTCCCCTTCTGCTTTGAATACAATCCTCATCAATAATTCGACTCTTTTATTGTTGTGTTTTTGCTGCAGGAGAAGAGTGGCCTAGGCGATTCTGCAGCCCACCGGCCCGATGAGGTGGAGAGCGACGAGGAGCTGGAGAGCGAGATGCTGCAGGTGAAACGCGTAGACACGTTTTCAACGTGACTCTAAACATCCCTCTCCACGGTGTGGGGAGCCCCAGACTGCAGTAAACGGAGGAGAAAGAGACTCCAGAGGGTGTTAGCCACGTACAGTTACACTGCGAACCCCCTTTGAAACCCCCCCAGCACTGTGCCCAGGTCTGAGCTGCGCGTTTGTATCCCGGGCAGGTCAGCGTTTTCACTCCCCCAACGGCTGCCCCTGGCGTAGCTACTGCCAGCACGGGAGACGGTGCCCGAGGCGATTGACGTCTCCTGATGCTGTAGACTGTCTTTACCAGGGGCCCATCAAACCCCCACGTCAGTCCTACCACTTCCCTTTGATAAGCCATGCCGACGCGTTCGAGCACCGTAGGGCTATAGACGGGGACTTTGCGAGCTGGCAATTTGGCAGGAGCGGCGGTTTAGAGAGAGAAGGATGACGCCGCACTGTTGGAGATTACTGTCACACGTTCTTATGGACTTTGATGTAAGGTTTGTCGCGACATGAAACATGTCGTTTTTTGGGGGGGATAAGTGGCTAGTATGGTAGCAGCCTGTTTCAACCTGAAACCCGTCGCAAATGGAGGTTGAACACACACGGCGTGTTTGCTGCGTGTGTTTGTCTCTAATAGAAACTGCAATCAGGATGCCAATCAGTTTCAAAATGACTCGCATGAATGCATCCCCTGAAAGCATCCTGAAACTGGCCTAGCGGACGTGCCCCTCACACACTTTACTCGTGGCTTGTGGGTGTGCTGTCTGTCGAGCGAAAGTGACCTTTGAATCTTTCGTTGACCCTCACTACACGCGCCAGTATTTGCTTCAAGGTGGAATGGGCATACTTTGTGTATAATAGATAATTTATTCCAAAACAAACCGCTTGAAGGGCACACCTGCGGGATGCTGTTTGAATGATCTCGGAGATCTCCAGTGTAGTCATTACTGACTAATAGGCGGCTACATCAAAGGCTTCTCCAAGACTCATTTAGACACTGTGATGGGAACCGCAACAACACCTTTCAGAAAAGATAAAGAAGATAAAGAAGCAGTTTTGTGACCGTTAGGCAAAAAATATGGCGTTTTATCTGTTGGAAATGTTAACAATTGTGAGGGAAAAATGTTTTCTCAACTACTCTTGTGCTAAGTGGTCAGTGTGAAAACGTGCGGTTTAGATAACGATTTTACCGGCCGTTAAATAGAACACAAATGTTTTCAGGGTGGAAAGGTAGTAGTATAAATTGAAATTGATAGCTCTGTCTGTAAATATTTTAGTAAGTAGGTTGACGGGTCAATGGGAAAAGAGATGGTGGTGGAGTCATTTCCTGCCTCTCATGGTGCCGCTATGTTGGCCACCTTGACATGCGGTAACCGTGGTTTCCTGTGCACCTTTGCCCACAGTGTGTGGAGGAAGTAGAGAAGTTGAGACATCATGAGGAAAAGAAGATGGGACCGGTCGATGAACGGACAGAAGAAGAAGAAGAGGAGGAGGAGGAGGAGGAGGAGGAGGAAGAGGAGCTTGGTACTCATATTTCAACTCGCTGTTTGGTTAATTATTTGTTAGAACAGGTATGCTCCGGGGCCACCATGATAACTTCACCTTAGCGACAGCTGAGGTGACTGCTGTGAAACCTTCAAGCTGCTGGCATGTCCGTTGTTCAGTTAAACGACACAAGGAATGCTGAGCCCCCCCCCCCCCCCCCCTTCTGAGCAGCGGTTGATTGAATCTGTATGTCCCCTCTTTGTTGCTGTAGCTCTGTGGTTCAAACAGGATCAGGTGGTGAGTGAGTGGTCAGCTGATAGTTTGGGGTAGGGGGCGGTAATGACAGGGATTGTAATTTGCAACAGAGACAATGTAATTTCAGTGATTTACAAAGAAATATAGAATAGAAGAAATCTATTGTACTCTGTGTATATATATATATATATATATATATATATATATATATATATATATATATATATATATATATATATATATATATATATACACACACAAACACACACACAAAGTATATATAGATATGGATTTATAGAGATAAAGTATAGACATCAATTGGAGAGTGCTTGGCTGGCTTTTTGCCAATGGCAAGGTTTTTAGAATAGCTGTTGTGGATTAACCCCCTGCTGTCAAATCAACAGAGACAGATGTGAATGTCGTTTTATTTTTGTAGTCCTAACTCCATCATTAAGCTCACTTTGTTTGTCTTTCGTTTCCTCCATATGCAGACAACTCTCTCCCCGGCCCAAAACCCGAACAAATCAAGTGCCTGAAAATGTATTTTGGTCACAGTTGTTTCAAGCCGTAAGTGAAACTCTCCGCTCTTTCTCTGGCATTTTTTTGATTCCCTGCGAGGCAGGGCTTAATGTCCATCAAATGCATTTAAATCGGTATCATAGCAACGGTAACAGCTGTTTAGCGTGATTCCACGATATCCTATACACAAATGTCGCAACGTTTGTCCCCGGTGGTTTATTATGTACGTGAGGAGATATCACTCTGTTTCAGTGTACAATGGAAAGTGATTCACTCAGTGCTGGTGGAGAGACGAGATCATCTAGTTGTCATGGCAACGGGTAAGTCCTCGGTCACCCCCTCTTTCCCTTCCCTTCCCCGCTCTGCTCCGCTCCATTTTAAGTTAATTATGATTTGACAAAGTCGACAGGGTAATAACTAGCTAGTGAACCCTGGCACATAGATTCGCTCGTTCCCTCCATTGATATGAGCTTAATATGCCCCTGTGTGGGAAAGAAAAGTTCACATTTTAAAAGACTCCTCTTTTGGTGTACATTTTAATCTCAAGTGGACTTTGCGCAATAGCAGTGGTGAACTGCATCAGTTTTGTTCGATCTAACACCACCTGCTGGCGGTTTGAAGTAGCACCGTGGTGTGGCGATTCTGCTGTAAGGTTCTGCCATTGGACTCGTTTGTTCCTTGGAAATATGTGGTGTGGTGAGGTGTGAAGCCATGCTTTCCTATTTCTTTTCGTGTGCAAATATATGTTGAGTATTCTCACTTTTCGTTTTTTCCAGTGAAGTGTCATTGTTATTGGAGGATTACCAAAGAATCGATATGCAGTATTGATCCATGTACAAATGTTACCAACATTTAAGTGATGAATAGAGCCCTCTATAATCTAACCAGTAACCCCCCCTTCTTGTCTTCCTGTGTGAAAGGCTATGGTAAGAGTCTGTGTTTCCAGTTCCCCCCAGTTTACTGCGTCGGCCTCAGCCTGGTCATCTCTCCCCTCATAGCCCTCATGGAGGACCAGGTGTTCCAGCTTCAGTGAGTGTCTAGTCTACACACACACACACACACACACACACACACACACACACACACACCACCTCAGGAAATGCTGGGCTCACTCACTTCCAGCCATGATCCATATTCAGCTATGAACACCAGACACATCCACATCAGCTATAAACACCAGACACATCCATATTCAGCCATAAACACCAGACAGATCAATATTCAGCCATAAAAAACTACTTAAAACATACTTGTTCTGCCAGGCCTTTAGCTCCACCTAACCTCTTTTATTATTGTTGCATACTTGTTTTAATTGTCTGATTTTAATATGCCTTGTAAAGTGTTCTTGGGTTTTAGAAAGGGGCTCTTAAATTAAAGTTATTATTATTATTAATAAACACCAGACAGAGACACATCAGCCATGAACACCAGATAGAGACACATTCACCTATACAAACCAGACAGAGACACATCAGCTATAAACACCAGACAGAGACACATCAGCTATAAAACCAGACAGATCCACATTCAGTTATAAACACCAGACAGAGACACACCAGACAGAGACACATCAGCTATAAAACCAGACAGATCCACATTCAGCTATAAACCACCAGACAGAGACACATCAGCCATGAACACCCCCCACCCGCTTTCAATTAATTAATTATTTTTTTTCTTTCTTCAGTTTCTTAATTCTTTAAGATCGAATTGTAATTACGCCGACTCACTTGGGATCTCTAGTGGGCATTGTGTGTGTAATGGTGATTATTTATTTTTTAGGTATCTAGTAAGGTTTAACTAGATATTATATTGCCGTGCAGTGGACACTGGGATATTCACACATCACAGTGGTCAGTTGAGAAGCCAATGATCTCTGCTCTGTTTAAATGTCATGACTCTACAAAGCTATTTGCTCCTGTGCCAATATTGTGTCATGGACAGGTGGTAACCATTAAGCCTCATCATTGTGGGAATCTAACGTAGTACCTTCAAATGTTGTTAAAATGCCCTAGATTAGATGTTTCCTCAACATAAATCTATCTGGCCATTTTTACATTTCTTTTTCAGAATGTCCAACATTCCAGCTTGTTATCTTGGGTCAGCTCAGACCAAAAATGTGCACGCTGACTTGAAACAGTAAGTCCTTTTTTTAAAGAATACAGCAATGTTATAAAATCATCTACATTAAAATCAAAAAAATCATAAAAAAACAGCAAGTTGAGGACCAAGTTAAGAAGAAAAAGTTGTGTCTGAGCTGTAATAGGGGCAGGACTACAGTCCCCAGCATGCAACCACCTCTCTTCCCTCCGTCTTCAGGGGGAAATTCAGAGTGGTGTACATGACCCCCGAGTTCTGCTCGTCAAACATCGCATTGTTGGAACAGCTAAATAGAAGCTTGGGTGAGCGTGATAGCCTGTTTACTTTTTGCAGCCTATACTGGAATTTCACTACAAAATGTGTCTCTGCTTGCCTTCCCTTGAATAAAGTCAAATTTGCCAAAAGAAAGAAATATACGTTTTGTCTTTCTTTTATTAGTACGTTCTACCATTGAGAGATTTTTTTTTATCAACCTACTGTACCTATAATTCTGTCACATGAAGAGCATCCCGTCCTGCTCTTGTTCTAGTGTTCACTGGTGTGGCAGCAGCGTCTTCATTGTGTGATTACGGGAGGGGTTACTAATTCAGTGGCCCCCGCTGTGCTAACCAAAGTGGTCGGGGTTGGTGTGTAATGTTCACCTTGCAGGCCTGTCTCTCATCGCTGTGGACGAGGCCCATTGTATATCTGAGTGGGGCCACGACTTCAGAGGAGCCTACCAGCAGCTGGGCAATCTGAAGAAAAGGATGCCTGACGTGAGTTCAGGGCTTTGGGAGAGAAATAGAACGACCAATGAGCTATACGAATCACATTTTTGGAATGGGTTATTCATTGCTTTGGTCATGGTTGTACATAGCCAGCTTAAGCAAGCTGCTCTGTTTCGGTTGGTGGGGAAAGTGCACAGAGTACTGTGATGCTGTTATGTGATGCCATTATGACAAATATAGGATTTATATTTTTCCTTAAGGAGTAAAAACAATGTTTCACTTTAATCTTTACTCTAACACTTCATTCTGAAATGGCTCCTGCCTTGCTGATTCTTTCTTTTTATTCTCTTGCGCATTCGTTCTTCTGCTCTGTTACTTATTTATGAATATTGTGTGTGTGTGTGTGTGTGTGTGTGTGTGTGTGTGTGTGGGGGTGGGGTGGGGGGGGGGGGTGGATGTGTGTGTGTGTGTGTGTGTGTGTGTGTGTGTGTGTGGGGGGGGGGGGTGGATGTGTGTGTGTGTGGGGGGGGGTGGATGTGTGTGTGTGTGTGTGTGTGTGTGTGTGTGTGTATGTGTGTGTGTGTGTGTGTGTGTGTGTGTGTGTGTGTGTGTGTGTGTGTGTGTGTGTGTGTGTGTGTGTGTGTGTGTGTGCGCGTGCGTGCGCGCGCGTTTAGGTCCCCATTGTGGCACTGACAGCCACGGCCAGCCCGTCAATCAGAGAGGACATCGTCAAGAGTCTCAGACTGCAGCGTCCGATCGTCACCTGCACATCTTTTGACAGGCCAAACCTCTTCCTCAAGGTCGGCCGCAAGTCAGGAGACATGCTTGCTGACCTTAAGCTCTTCCTCAACAAGACTGGGTAGGGGAAGGATGTCTAAGATGGCCGAATGAACGATGAAATAAATGTTTGTGATGAACAGATCTGTGTAATAATAATAATAATAATAATAATAATAATAACGCTAAAACAGGAACTAGTTTAGGGATCGATGTCTTATTTCCTGTGTTCGTTTCAGTGTTCAGGAGCCAGGCTTTATTGAACAGCAAGCTGTTTTGGACGTGATACGTTTTGACGTGACACCTGACACCCTAACCGTGGCTTTGACTGTGTATGACGACTCAAAGTGTAACCTATAGATCCTTTGGTCTTTTGCAGGGCGGACTATGAGTTTGAGGGTGCGGCGATCGTCTACTGTCCCACCAGGAAGGAGGCAGAGCGGGTGGCTGGGTCTCTGTATAAGCTGGGCGTCTCCTGTGGGGTTTACCACGCCGGGCTTGGCATTAAGGAGAGGAGGGAGACGCAGCACCGCTTCATGAGGGACGAAATCCAGGTGGGCTAACGGAGTCATTGGGGTCCGACTTTATGTTTTATTTTGGTCATTGGGCAGGCACTTAGAATAGTACGTTTATGCTCACGCTAGAAACAAAACAACCTATTATATGACTGTTCTTAAAGCAACAATTGGTGTCTATTTGAAACATGCACGGCACCTAGTAAGCAAATTGTTTATTATGGCTTTTTGAGAAGAATCAGATTCCACAGAGAGACACATTGTGAAAGTGTGTGTGTGTGTGTATAATATGTATATATATCTTTATTAAAAGCTCTCTCTGTATTGGTTGTCAGTGTATTGTGGCCACTGTGGCGTTTGGCATGGGGATCAACAAGCCTGACATCAGGCAGGTCATCCACTATGGAGCCCCCAAAGAGATGGAGTCGTACTACCAGGAAATGGGCCGAGCTGGGAGAGACGGTCTCCCCAGCTCCTGCAACGTTCTCTGGACCACCACTGACCTCACAACCAACAGGTCAGACACTATGGAAGGTCCCCCTCTGGGACTTGTAACCGGGTAGAATAAAGCATAAGTTTAGTCATTTTGAGTTCAACCTATGGTAGACACACACACACACACACACACACACACACACACACACCAACCATTACCCGTATTAAATAAACTAAATGGATCTTATGGAACTTTGCAATATGTAGTACATCCTGATGACTTTACAGCGGAATTGGCTGATTTGTCTTTTTTGTTTTAAGGTTTCTGCTTAATCAAGTGAACAACGACAAATTCCGGGGGTACAAGTTAAAGATGATGGCAAAGATGGAACAGTATCTTATTTCTTCAAAGTGCAGAAGGAAGTATGTGTTTTTTCTCTTGACAGGACTTTTTTTCTTTTTTTTGTGCAAAATCTTAGGCATTTTTAGTTTCATTTTTTTGTCATCTATTTCTGCCTAGACTGATCCTGTCCCATTTTGAAGACAAACAGTTGCGCAAAGTTACCTCTGGAATCCTTGGAACTGACCGCTGCTGTGACAACTGTCAATCTGGGTGAGAAAAGTGTTCTAAGTGTTCTGTATTATCAGTATTGGTTTCAGTCAATTTTAGGTCAAATGCTATTTATTAAAAAGTTAAGCTTTGAATAAAATCTTCACAAATCTTATTTTTACACAAGTGCCAAACGTGACTTATTGAGGACACTGGCCACTATATTTTTTTGTGTGAGTGTGAGTGTGAGTGTGAGTGTGAGTGTGAGTGTGAGTGTGAGTGTGAGTGTGAGTGTGAGTGTGAGTGTGAGTGTGAGTGTGAGTGTGAGTGTGAGTGTGAGTGTGAGTGTGAGTGTGAGTGTGAGTGTGAGTGTGAGTGTGAGTGTGAGTGTGAGTGTATAACATATGTGTATGTGTGTGTGTTTGGGTCCAGGTTAACTCGCTGGTCTAGTCAGGAGGACCATGTTGGCGGTGATGGTGGTGGTCAGGACTTTGGCCCTCTGGCCTTTCAGCTGATGGGGGCTGTGTCGGCCATGGGGGAGAGGTTTGGCTCCACAGCCCCTATTCTATTCCTCAGGGGATCGGTAAACACAACTTTATCATTATTTAAATGTTTTATCAAACAGAAACCAAGCTATTGTTTTAGTATGTGTGACTTCCAGTTTACAACAGGGTTCAAATTCAAAACAGAAAATGTATTATCTGACACTGATGATTTCCAATACAGCAGTAACTATTTCAATGTACAGTAAGAGTTAAGAGTTAACTTTCTCAGCGTTGCTCACTGTGCTTGCATACACTATAACAAATCCAAAGTATGCTTGCTAGAGTATTATCCCCCTTTTACCTTGTTTGGTTACTTTATGATTGCCTCATTTATCCCAACAGTCCACTATATACTTTAATTGTGACGTTTGCACCTGTGAAACACTATCTTGTCATTCATTGTTTTTTAGAATTAAATTTAGCTCAAATATTTTCCTTTAATTGGTTTATTTCAGTCTAGTTCCCTATATATGAATATACAACTTTTTCGTTTTCCCACCTTTCTGTCGAGTTATAACTTGGTACAAAGGGAACTCGACCAATAGTTTTAGTCATACTTGAAGTTGTCTGATGAACACCTGAACTAAAAGCAGGCTTCCTTCCCTCGTTGGCCAGACGTCCCAGCGGGTCCCAGGTAAATACCACGGCCACCCTCTGTTTGGAGCCGGGCGGAGTGTGACCGAGGCCTGCTGGAAAGCTCTGGCCCGCCACCTCATCATGGAAGAGTACCTGGTGGAGTGTAAAGGCCTCTCCAAGTTCAGCACCCTCTGCAAAATCGCGCCCAAGGTACAACTTCCGCTGTCCGCCTGGCTCAGAACGCCGACCGTCTCCAAACTACCTATCGTGTGCTCGAAAAGAGGCTCGAAAGCTCGAATGAGAGATTAACATTAAGAGAACTATGTACACCACACCTGATATATAGATATAGGAGTTTTGGATTTAGCTACTTTTTTTTAAATGTCACTTAATATAACTTATATTCAGTGGATGTTATTGAATTAAACATTACAGACTGATTTGCCTGTGCTAAATAGTAATAGGAGCCCTTTTCTCTTTGTCAGGGTGATTTATGCCTCTGTTACAAGGCAGACTTTTCAAATGCTTGTATGCCCTGTGTGTTGTTCTTAGGGAATTAAATGGTTGACCCAGGCTGTGGATGAGAGGCACAGACGTCTGCTACTCCAACCCAGCGGCGACCTCAGCTCCTGGGCTGGGCTCAGGTACAGCACCCCAATACATAATAGTCACTTTAATGTTCTTTATTGATAAAGCTCTCATCAAAGGTTTTTCACCCAAAAATGTATCTTGAACCCTCTAGCAGTGTCAGTGCAAACCTTTTAAAGAGGTCAAAATAACACTGACGTGATGTATAAAACACAGATTCAGTCTACTAAATCACTGTATAAACTGGGTGTACTTACAGCCTGCCGTATAATAGAAACAAAGATCATACCCCTGAGTATTAAAGACTTAAAAGTCCCTTCAAAATAAGCCTCATGTGTTTTGAAGTCTTGATAGAGGAGAACACAAGACTAGGTCTCCTTTATTGGTTGTGTGTGTGTGTGTGTGTGTGTGTGTGTGTGTGTGTGTGTGTGTGTGTGTGTGTGTGTGTGTGTGTGTGTGTGTGTGTGTGTGTGTGTTCTGGGTTCTGTCTTCGGGAGAGAGGGAGAGAGGGAGAGAGGGAGAGAGGGAGAGAGGGAGAGAGAGAGAGGGAGAGGGAGAGAGGGAGAGAGGGAGAGTGAGCGCCAGTTGCTTCTGCTCTTCAGAAACAGTAGCTGCCACATCAAAGAAAGGGAACATTTAACGGCAGCGCTTCAGTGCCAAATTGAGTCTTATCCCACAGGCACACAGGTTGAAGCTTGTTCATCGAATCTGCCTCTGTAGAAACAGATTTACACAAAGAAATGGTTGAGGAAAAGCAATGAATGCGGCATTTGAGGCAGTTTATAGGGTAATAGCTCAACTTAGAAGCTCTATCATCAAAGGAAAGGCCTTTAAGTTAATAGATACCAAATCCAGACATAGATGAGCTTTGATAGAGGGCTTTATATATATATATATATATATATATATATATATATATATATACAGTATATATATATATTGTCTCTATATGTGCATGTTTGGTTCTGACCTTATTTCTCTGGAACCTTATTTGCTTGTCAAAATGTAATCTGTGTGTGTGCGTGTGCGTGTGCGCGTGTGCGTGTGCTCGTGCGCGTGCGTGCTCGTATGCCTGTGTTTAATTGTGCACAAGCGTCTGTATATGTGTGTGTGCCTGTGTGCCTGTGTGTATCTGTGTTTGTGTGTCTGTTAGCAACAAAGCATTATTGCGAGTCTTATTTATTTTTTTATTTTTTTTTTGCATTTCGAGTTCAGCGCAGCGTTACATTCCTGCAGCTGTTTTCTCCAAACGAGTGTGAAATGGCCACCATTAAATGGTTCCCTGCAAATATCAGCAACTCTCACCATGACATCTTTCTCTTTGGCATGTTTCTTCCCCTACCGCTCTCTCTCTGTCATTTACTCCAGTATCTTAAAAGTTCCCTACTCCATCATTTATTATTATTTTTTTTTAAATCTTTATCTCCTCTTCTCTTTTCCCGTAGTATTGTAATCTTGTGCTGTTCCTGAAATTGAACGCGTGCAGATTCCATCGTGCATTGAATAAAGAATCCTGCTCTGCATACAACATCATAAAGCACTTCATTTTATGGTCGCTTCTTCTACTTTACATTTGCATTTCCGGGAGTGTGTTCTCTGCACTGTACTATCAAGGCAGCTTAAATTACGGAATCAGATAGGTTCTAGTTGATGGTAGACTTGTTGTGACTGTAAATGGGAATTGGTCTGTTTGTTCACCTTTCAGACCGCTCCACCCTGCTCCCACCTTGGCCCCTCGTCATGTGCCCTCTTCCACCACTCAGGTAAGTTTGAAGGGGTATAGCCTCTCCTCAGGAACTTTTTAAAGGGGTATAGCCTCTCCTCAGGAACATTTTAAAGGGTATAGCCTCTCCTCAGGAACCTTTTAAAGGGTATAGCCTCTCCTCAGGAACCTTTTAAAGGGGTATAGCCTCTCCTCAGGAACCTTTTAAAGGGTATAGCCTCTCCTCAAGAACCTTTTAAAGGGTATAGCCTCTCCTCAGGAACCTTTTAAAGGGGTATAGCCTCTCCTCAAGAACCTTTTAAAGGGTATAGCCTCTCCTCAGGAACCTTTTAAAGGTGTATAGCCTCTCCTCAGGAACCTTTTAAAGGTGTATAGCCTCTCCTCAGGAACCTTTTAAAGGGGTATAGCCTCTCCTCAGGAACGTTTTAAAGGGGTATAGCCTTTCCTCAGGAACATTTTAAAGGGGTATAGCCTCTCCTCAAGAGCGTTTTAAAGGGTATAGCCTCTCCCCGGGAACGTTTTAAAGGGGTATAGCCTCTCCTCGGGAACATTTTAAAGGGGTATAGCCTCTCCTCAGGAACGTTTTAAAGGGGAATAGCCTCTCCTCAGGAACGTTTTAAAGGAGTATAGCCTCTCCTCAGGAATGTTTTTAAGGGGTATAGCCTCTCCTCAGGAACTTTTTCCCCCTCCAGAAGGCAGGAAATGTATGACTAGGTTGCAGCCTAGCGGTTAGAGCTTGATAGCGGATGTAGTTCACCTCAGACAAGTGAGTTTTTAGCCGTTGTTTTTACTCACCTGCGCTTGTTTGGAAAGTCCTTAAGCCACTTGGTTGCTTAATGGTAAACCCGTATTCTGTCGAGTTTTCGAACATTCAACCTGTCATTTGTTTTTCACAATGCTCGTCTTCAGACCAGCCTGTCAAGCTCAACTTCCAAATCCGCGAGGCTTAACTCTGTCAACCCACCTGTCAGGTACTGGGAAGAGCCATGTGGTTGGTTTGTTCATTTGATACAACTCTGCGTACTGCAAGGCAAGGCAGCTTTATTTATATAGCACATTTCAAACACAGAGGCAATTCAAAGTGCTTTACATAGGCAAAGAAAAACATTAGAAAGACATTCAAAATAATACCACAGGCTGTCATTTCTATAGCTTCTCGTGGATCGTACAGTTCTGGCACTCCTATGCACATTGAGAAAGCACACCGCCACACCAACCAATATGGTTCAGAGCTACGGTCAGTCACAAACATGTCTATTGTCTTTTTAGGTCACCAGCTAAGGCAGAAGTAGCCAAACCACAGCCTCCACCCGTCTCCCCCAGAGAACTACAGCTGCAGGTACTGTCCCACAGAAACGACTGCTTTGTGACTGGCATTACACAGTGTGTACCTATATTACAATAGGGCATACTACGTTTTTAATTTAGTAAACTACTGTCGTGAGCCCGTCGGACATTAGAGGATATGCAGATGCTGAGTCTTGCCTTCAACTACCACTCTCCACTCTACGAATGCTCGCTGCATTGATTGTCTGTGTGTCCCGTAAGGTCGCGGCGTTACCGGAAATTAGCAATACTCTCTAACTGCAGACTTTATTCTTATTATTTTATTATTATTCATTTATACAGGGTTACCGACTGAGACTAGGACTCTTTTGCAGCAGCACTCGGTTAGAGGCCGAGACACTTGACTGTGGTCTCTGTGTCCTCATTGAGACCATGGGGGTTAGATGCTTTTTGCAGCACTCGCATGTTGACTGGTTGAAATGGGAAGCCAAACGAAGCCTGCCCCGTTTCATTGACTAGGTGATTCCAGATTGGATCGCCTGAAATAAAAGTAGCGCTTCCGTGCTTGTATACTCTCTTTCCGGTCATTACATTTAATTCTACGAGCACCCACAATAAATGCCCCATTCTTATTCTTAATGACTGAACCGAAGAACAAAAGGGAGGATGAATGAGTTGATCATTTACTGGTACATTAAGCAAGCTCTTTGAAAGCATTTGATAAGAAAACATGAAGATAGCGTCTTATCTTTTCTGTTGGTTATTTTACGGCTACCTGGCACTTTTACTGGACATGATTTGAAAGTCAACGTTGTTTATTGTTTTACGGCTTCATTGTATTTAGTTTTGCCTCCTCCACTCCCATCTAACAGACAGAGCTGTATTCTACGCTGGTAGCAGAGCGTCAGATACTGGCCTTAGAAAAGAATATTCCTCCAGCCATCATGGCCACCAACAAGATCCTGCTGGACATGGCAAAGATCCGGTGAGTAAATTACTAAATGAATAAAAAAATAGTAATACTTTTATTTACTGTTGAAAGGTGCTCCTACAACAATACAAAAGTTTTTACAGTAAAAGAAACAAATGTAATAAACAAAAATGCAGCTTTAATACAAAAAAAAAGCTTTGTTTGTTTCTTAAACGTAGACGATAGAAAAGGAATGCTTAATAGGAGGTAATGATGTTTCACCTTCAGCAGGAAACCACAAGGGCCATATTATCGCTTAGTTTCCTGTGTTCTCTTTAAGAGAAGTGGGGGGTGGGGGGGGGCATCCTATTTTCAACCCCCTGGGTGTGATGGTTGTCTCTGGGCTGCGATGTATATCAAGGACCAATGGCGAGTCCACCCCCCCCACAAACTCTCTCAGCATCAGAGCTCCACTCCCTCTCAGATACTCAACCTGGGGGTGGATATAGACTCTCGAGAGGCTCTTTTTGAAATGTTGTGGTGACTAAACTCGACAGCCACTCTTCCCCTTCTGCATTTTAACACACCGTCTATAGTTTTAGGCCTTGCGACATCCTTTCTCGACGTCAACCAAGTGGTAGATATTTCTTACACTGCATGTGTGAGAACCAGTCGCTATAACTCCAAACCCAGTCAGGTCGACTACTGCTCTTTAATGTATGTATAGTTAGCCGGGCCGTAGACATTCAGTAAAGTGTATGTTCTCTGTGCAACCTGTCCTCTGGTGTTCTGTTGCAGGCCATGCACTGTGTCCAGTCTCAAGATGGTGGACGGGGTGTCTGAGGCAAAGTCTAGCATGCTGGCCCCCCTCCTGGTAACCATAGCAAGCTTCTGTGAGGCGCACCAACTGAAGGTACTGCTAGTGTTCAATCATACATAATCTGCGTGCGTACTTACTTTCTTACTCAATACACATACTTAATCTCAGATTGTGAAAATGTTGTTTTTGTAGGTTATTACGCAGTAGATCATATCCATGCATTATTGAAAGTGACAAGGCTATAACAGTTCTGTGCAAATGGTTTAGTTGAAACGGATGTTGGAACAGGATGTCGAACAGATTAATCACTGATGGATTTCTCAGATTAATCATTCGGCATGATTTTTTTCCGGATATTTTCCTCATCACACACGACATTTGCCACGTCCTCTCCCTCACCCCGAAAGCTAGATTTGTACTCGATAAGGTGTTTAACCATTCTCCTAGCGTCGCATTTCTTGTTCACCACCGTGTGCTGGTAACGGCTTTCGCCGACCGCACGGACATTCCTCAAGAGATGCACCTCTTTAATACTTGTTGTTGACTTCTGCTTCTGTCTCCTTCTCTCTCTTTTTTTTCCCCCTCTCCTTTTTGCCCAACTTCACCTTCTCCCCTCATCCGCTTTCTGTTCCCCCGTCCCTCCCTCCATCTCATTCTTCTCTTCCTCCACTCTTTCTCCCCAACTCCTTCTCCGCTCCCCTTCTTCTCCTCTCCTCTCTTCCCTTCCCCTGCTTACCTATCTGTCTCGTCTCTTTCCCCCCTTCCATCCGGCATTCCTTTGTTCTCTTCTTCTCCTCCCTCTTCTGCAGGAGGATTCCCGAGCGCCGGGCCCAGTCCCAGACACCTGGCTTCCAGGCTCCACGCTGAAGCCCCGAGTGCCCTCCTCTTTACCGGACTCGGTCTCGCTCACCTACAAGCTGTTCCAGGAGCAGGGAAAGACAACGGTGCACAAAAGGCTTACCTTGGCCACAAAATTGTGCAAAGCCCGATGATATTTTAGATATTTAATAATTGCTGTCAGAAAAGATTTACCTCCCAAAAATTGCACATTGTCTCATTTTGCATTGACATGCTTCGATTGTTCTTGCTGCTCTTATTGATGTAATCTGGCTTTCTTTTAAGACGTTGACGTTTCAATGAGCCTAGCTAGATAGTTAGCTATAACAGGAAGACATGGCTTACAGTGTGTACAGCATCATAGTGTTCCCTCATCCATTAACTTGAGGATCTGTAAACTGTGTGTGTGTGTGTGTGTGTGTGTGTGTGTGTGTGTGTGTGTGTGTGTGTGTGTGTGTGTGTGTGTGTGTGTGTGTGTGTCTGTGTCTGTGTCTGTGTCTGTCTCTCCCTCCCTCCCTCCCCCCCCAGAGGCAAGTGTGTGACGCACGCACCCTGCCGTCCGCGGTGGTAGAGAGCCACCTGTTGCAGGCCTACAGGGCTGACCACCCGCTGGACACAGAGAGAGCCGGCCTCACCCGCACCGTACTGGACACAGTCACACACGCCATGCGGTCACAACCCCTCAACTCCGGTAAGGACACATCAACGCTGGCACGGTTTGTCCTTGGACTCCTTTTTATTTTTGTCATAAAAAGAAAGATTCATTAAATAAAATAAATAGAAAATCACATAACAACAATTCCAGGACGGTCTTTTGTCACATCTTTACAGAAGCAAGGAGTTGTGGGTAATTATTCAAATGCATTCCTCCCAGTCTTATCTTTCTCTCTCCTTTCCTCGAATCAGACCAGAGTGACCTGAAAGCCCTGCGCTCCAGGGTGCCGGAGGACATCAGCTTCTTCCTGATTCAGCTGGCTGTGGCCGTCCTGCAGAGAGAAGGTCCCACAGCGCCGCCCGGTGGCCCTTCCAGGCTACTGCAGGCCAAGACATCAGCGACAGCACCACAAGAGATCAGCTGGATATGGAAACAGGTCAGAGAATCCATGGCTCCACACTCTATAGAGACGTGAGGGATTCGTTGATAGGCTGTTTTTTCTATTTTACATCAGCAAATTGTTGTTAGATTGCATATACATTGACGACTGTCAAATCCCTTGTTGACCCTATGGCATTGTGTTCTTTTCAGGACATGATGAGAGTGTAGTGGGAGCAGGATTCAAAAATGTCAGCAGAACCAAAAAATCGTTCTCCCTTTGAAATAAGTTGAAAGTCGATTCGTTCTTTTGCACTCTTAACAGGAGCACGTTCCCAGCAGAGTTCCTGCTCCCCGTGGAACCGCCCCTTCCCCTAAGACGAAGCAAACGCCCCCCTCTCTCCAAACGGCAGCGCCCTCAGCCACAGGTGGGGTTAGCGGCGCGGCGCTGCTGGCCTCGTGGACTTGTGAGACACTGGATGAGGACACGGAGGAGCTCTTTGGTGACTCTCATGTGGTAAATGTTGCTGCTAGTAATCAGATTGGTCTGGGAGACCTCTGTCGGTTGGGTATGGCAAGTAGAATGTATTGTGGGGGAAACATTATCACTGTGTTTTTGTGAAATACCGAAATTGCTCTAAAAGACCTGCTTGGGCCTTTTTAAGTAAATATATCGCTACCATAGGTTTTGGTCTTTCTCATTGGTGCAATACTATTAATAACTACAATTATTGTGTTAAAATATTGTTTTTATCCAGCCTTGTAAGTATAAAAAAAAAAAAAGGCTGAAAGTAAATTAGTGACTTTTTCATTGTATTTCTTATGTTTGTAACTCCCAATAGAGGGCGCCAATATGCCATGTGTTTTTATTTTGTTACGTGCCCTGACAAATGACCCCTTCATCAGTATGTCAATAGAATATATGACCTACTGTATATTCTCTTGTATCAGTCTCATGTGATAGGCGGTGGGGGGGCTCTCTCATGTAAGTCAGCCATTGGCATCTCTAAATGAAATGCACTGCCCTGGTGGAGGGCTTATTGAGTGGACGTCATAGTAGTTTATCAAAGCTAAGGTCAGCAGAGGAAGGCGTGGTTTCCTCCAAGCCATTATCACAGTACCGAGGTATCCATCATTCCCTGTACAGTCTCTCAGTGCTGTGGTGACCCACATAGAATTAGAGGAAAAAGTGGACTGGACAAGAGAGCCTGGCTCCATGGCAATTTAAGTGGGGACGTCTAAGATCTTCTCAAGGGCTAACAACAGCTTTAGCTTCTGTTTCTGTTACCTTTGTTGGTTTGCTCATAATACACCACACGCTTCCACTGAAAGCCGTTGCCTGGTATCGACGTGTTCCAATCTCCGTGTTCTGTTTCTATGACTGGGGCCGCGCCGCCTGAGTGTCGATACGGCGAGATGCTCTGGGCCATGGCTACCGCGGTGGTCCTTCTTAATCACATTGCATGGGAGCCAATCTGTCTTAATCATGTTAGTGTCGCCGATATATCACGTCATGTATGGTCACTCGCTCTCCTGAAGAACGTGTGTGTGTGTGTGTGTGTGTGTGTGTCTCTCTCTCTCTCTCTCTCTCTCTCTCTCTCTCTCTCTCTCTCTCTCTCTCTCTCTCTCTCTCTCTCTCCCTTCTCTCTCTCTCTCTCTCTCCCTCCTCTCTCTCTCTCTCTCTCTCTCTCTCTGTCTCTCTCTCTCTCTCTCTCTCTCTCTCTGTGGTTGGACGTGGGGTTGTAAGAGATGACGGCATCCGCGTCTAAAACGCCGCCGTCAGCGGTTCGTGTGACCGTGAAACCCCTCCCGTGTTGGGGGAGTTACGGCATCCTTTCAGAGTGGCAGTGTGTCTTAACCTCTCTGAACAGGGGTCAAACGGCCCTCTCTAATGCTCTGTAAGTAAGAGACGGCAGGTCCCTCCTCTTTATCAGCCCGTCCTAGTGAGAAGTCTTTGAAAGCCTGTCCCCACTGGCTTTTAAGAGCCCCTCAGGAAGGGAGCGAGGTAATTCAATTTCCTCTGGTCAAGTAGGCGGCCACCACTGTGTCGGGTTCGCCTGTTACTGGGGGAGTCTTTGTTTTGAGGCGCCATCTAGAGGAATCCTAAAGGATTTTTCTGTCTGTCCGAGTACATCTCTCTCTCTCTCTCACTCACTCACTCACTCACTCACTCACTCACACATTCACTCACTAACACACTCTCTCTCTCTCTGACTGTTTACATCTGCTGCCCTCTGGTAGGCCGGTCAGACTGACAGGGCAGCAGATGTAAATACTGCCATTCTTTAACTTTAACGTTGACTCAATGAGCCCTCCACTAGAGCAATGCATTTCATTTAGAGATGGCAATGGCTGACTAACATGAGATTGAAACAAGAGAATATACATGCCATAGCGATGGAGGGGGGATGGAACAAAAGAAAAACACATGGCTTATTGGCACCCTCTTTTTTTATCGCTACAGTTGTTTTTCAAAACATTTCGTGAATGTCTTTTAAATTGAACTCTCTAAAATAATACATATTGATTGTGCTTTTTATCAGTAAAAAGTTGCATTCAGAGTTGTCGAATCAGTTGTGCTAGTTTGTTTAGTGAGCGTCTAACCATGAAGTGTGTCGTATTTCTCTCAGGGGAAGCCGTCGAGGAAAGCTCCCGGTCCGACTCCGACTCTTGGTCCGGCTCCTGGTCCGGCTCCGCTCGACTCTGCTCCAACCCCTTGGACCCCAACAGAGCCGGACGAGATGGTGATGAGTGAGGAGGACGAGCTCTTCAAAGACATTCCTATGCCTGAGGTGTCCTTCGTACGATGTCTTGCCATGGTCACATGCAACCGATTCCCCTGCTTCAGCTAGCCATTTATGCTTTGATTCATACAAGAGATTACAGACATATATATAAGCTACGTACCCCGTAGGGCTTCATCATACAAAGTAATAGGCAATCTAAAGGGGTGTTCCTTCTTTACTTTTAGCAGGAGCATGGCCCCAGTAGAAGTGCTCCGTCCAGTGCCGTGGACCCTGGCTCTAAGACGAAGACCAAAACCAGCACTGTGTGGAAAGCCTCCCGGAACTGCACCTATGACGCAGCAGATGAAGACACAGAAAAGCTGTTCAGTGATTCTCCTCCTCGGGTATAAACAATATATAGATAGATTTAGTTCACAGATGTATAATCAATAGATATATGTCAGGCTGAACAGGATTTATAAGCCCATTGTACAGGGAAAAGCTACGCTGGGCAATGGTTAGTTAATTTTTCTAGTTTTTTAATTCACAGCATGTGAAGAATGTAGACAATCCATGTTTAGTTCGATGATGCACATAGAGTTGCTTCCCAAAGCCTGTATTGCAGTTACCGGAACTTGTGGAATCTAGCAGTAGAACATAACAGCAAAACAAGTGAACAGTTGCAAAGTTGTAATAGGTTCTGGGTTTCTTGTTGCACAAATATTGTTATCTGGCAAATCTGGCCAACAGTAATATAGTAGCAGAGATAGTAACCGTGCGATATATCATATTAAAAATACAGTTTACAGGGACATTTTGGGAAATCTATTTAATTGAATATCTTGTTATTGCATTAAGGCTTTAAGCAATTAGTGTGAAGTTTAGTTACATGCTGTTTAGCATCAGCAGATATCTGGAGACTGGACCAGTCTATCACTACTACCAGATTGTCACCTCCTGTCTTCAATGATCTCATGGCTCGGACTGGCGGGAATTTGCCCAAAATCCACAACAGATCCAGTCCTGAGAGAGCTGGCCTTATACTGGGTGGATAAGACGTGGGGAGTGGGTGTTGGGTTAATCATTACTCCACCACAAAGCACTTTGTTTCTCTGTGGCGTCCCTAAGAGGTCGCGACCCCTGCCCGCCACTAATCCGGCGTGGGGCGGATGGATGTGCAAGCGGCGGTGTCGCCCCTGCCTAACAAGATGAGCGTGCAGCGGGCTTAACCCAGAGCTCTGGCTTACATTTGACCTGTGACCCCTTGTTGACCTCTGGGTCAGCACTTTATCCACAGCATCTGAGCCCTGGGACCGTCTTCTCCGTGGTGCTCCCCCCCCCCCCTGCTGTGGGAGAGAGGGGTGCTAGGCAGCGGGCGAGCCGAGCTACCTGCTGTGGTCCAGACCTCTAGCCAGGTGTGAGGGACTTCGAGCGTCCGTCGGCCCGATTTGAATGGCGCCTTTGTTTACAGGGCTGGGAGCTGAGGGTTTGAACACTAGCGCTAGCCGAGTGAGGTCAAAGGAAATGAAATCGAGATGGTCTGATAAATGGACATGGAGTTGTTATTGATATCGTAGTACACTGTGTGGTGGTTCCCTGGGTCTTCTGTATTCATGCAGCTATGTGTCTGGAGACTGACGTTGGCAAACACTGTTTCTGAGAACAGATTTTTAAGTAGACTTGGGTTAGTTGTAGTATGGGACAGTTCAGGAACGTTATGATTTTAAGTCCAAAATTGAAATGAAGCAATTTTTTCTCCCTCAACAAAATCACTGTCTTGGTACATAATTCTCTAGCTTCATATTGCATGCAGTTTTACGGGCTCTGTGGTTTCCAGAAGTTGATCATCTTATGTTTTTAAAGCAGATCATCTCTAGACGTTAATTCATGCATGGATTGTCCCACTCGTAAATATTTCACAAAGGATGTCTCAACCCAGACCTCCTTTGATTGCCGTTATAGACCTTTAAGCTTTTCTGTAACAGCAGCAGGTAGGCCTGTGGTCGTGCCTGGGGTGGTGTTCTCTAGCTGCTAGGTCAGACTGATTATCCAGCCCGGGGCGTTTAAGAAATCTCCTTCCTCTAATCTAATCTCTGCTGTCTAGCCTTGGGATCTACAGAAACTGTAAGGGCTCTATAGAGACGTGGTTGTTTATTTTTTGGGGAAAAAAAATATGTAAACCAAAAATGATCATGATTATTTTGTTTTAAAAAACAACTAATTTATAATGGTTGCTGCTTTTGGTTGTCTCCTTTCCACAGAATTTGAGCCAACCACCGAAAAGGAAACTTCCAGATTGGATAGCTGTTGCCAAAGGGCCTGGTTCATCCTCTACCTCCTCCAACTCCACCCTGGCAAAGAAAGCCAAGAAAAAGAAAGGACTTTTCTCCTGATATTCTCTGCAATGATGTTCATTGAATGACCACTAAAATTGTTTGGTTTAATCAAGTTACAGGAATGTTCATTCCAAGTTTAATGTTGATAATAGATAATAATGTTTTATAACTTTCAATTATTTGTTTTGTAAAATTTGATAATAAAATATCTTGGATTTATTAATATTATATTTTTTTACAATGTTATTATTATTATTTTTGTTTTGTTTTACAATGACTCACTAAAAACTTAGTAGCTACCTTTTAAATGTTTACTTTTACACACTTATGACTATATACACAGGAGGCAAATCACATCTCTTCAAATAATCTTCACTCTGCATGTATACATTTCCCTACTTTCATCATTCTAAACGCTGACCTTGCCAAATAGAATAGAAGGCAAATATGTATGGACTCTTAAGCAAGGTCATCAGGGGCATGAGGGTTCAGGAGATCAGCAAAAGGAAAATATAGTAGGTGTCTGCCTCCACATGCACATTTAATCCAAGTGGTTGAGAGATTAAGGAATCTGCAGACGTCCCTGGGGATTACCCTGAAGAATATGGTGTTATCTGTCAGACAAGATGTGTTTTCCTGGTGGGAAGAGACTATTTTAGATGGAGATCCAATTTTATGTTAGTTAATGGTTCTGTGGAATTGATTGGCGCCAGTAAGTGTCAAAGGAAGTGGCTGTAAAATAGTTTTTCAGATAAATAATGTTGACTAAGCACACTTAGTCACAAGTTGTCCAAGAAGTCAAGTATCAGTAAATAACAGTGCTTATGTTAGCAAAAAGGAATTTTTTTTGAAGGCCTCAGTTGTCTGAAACCAAATACATGTTCAGCCCATTGTGATTTCCTGCCCACCATATCTAGGTATAAAGCAATCTTCAAAGGAGCAACAATCAAACCAATTTAGATTTGAGATGATGTCTTCAGTGGTTGATGTTAGTAATTTGGCATGTGCTTTTAGGTTGTTCCAGCACTGTGGTTAAGTTTGAATTTCAACGTAACTGCTGTGCTAACAACCGTAGTTTAGTTTTACATTTCGTACGCTTCCTGCGTACTAGCGTTGCATAACTTCGGCCATTTGGAACTCTCCCCCTGGTGGAGCCCACGCTCGACTCCCTTTATTGCCCACAATAATGCCTTCAGAAGGGCACCCAATCAATATAAAACTTGTTTATGGACATGGTCACTTGTTTTATAGCTCGATCACAGACCAGTTTACCTTCATATTCTACCCAGCTACTGGAAAAAAAACACTGTTAAATGACAGTCAAATGCTGTCAGTATGTGTCAGGTAGTGGGGTTAGACAAAGAAACAAAGAAAATTGTGTCTGTGTGTGTGTGTGTGTGTGTGTGGGGGGGGGGGGGGTCACTTGGTTTGTTGTTTTTATTGATGATTCTTGTGCTGGAATAGAGGGAACTGTCCTGTGGAATGGCTGGCAAGTGCTACAGTGGCCACTGATCCATTCAATTATATCTAGCTGGAAGGGAGTGCAATTGGAAACAGCAGGTGACCTGTGAAATTAATTTACAGGGCCTTTCCTGCTTTGAAACGCCATCAGTTTGCCTGATGGTGGTGTGGTTGCATGTCACGTGTGTAATGTAATCAATAGATTTGGGCAGCTTGCCCATGAAGAGTTTTTTTCTATCTGGCCAGTTGGGGACATGTAGATGAATTGGGTTTCCATAACAAAACTATTCTGGGCTGTTCAAGGCTTACAAATTATTCACATACAGTATGTGTCCTTTCTCAAAACTTTGTAATCTATTCTCCAGGTAGGAGTATAGAAAGAAAAGTCACACCATCAAGCTCCCCCTGGCAGTGACTCATTGTTCTATTTTGTCATAGATTTGATTGACTATGGTTCTAAATGGGGGCTGTGTGCTACTGTGCCTTTCCCTGCAAGCAGGGGTGATGTTAGGATTCCTCTTAATGAAATCCACCAACAACCGTGGATGACAAGTGGCAGAATTCTTTGAGTACAACTTGGCAAGCATTTTCATGGAGTTGCAAAAACTCCCACAGGGCCTTTTTTATTGCATGGGCAACTGACTCCACCAAATGCTGACAATACACACTTCTTATATATGAAAGCCGAGAGGTGATTAACTTCACAATCATAATTGGGAAAGGAAATGATTTTGTTAAAATGCGAAACACTGTATTTTAGTTTCTTTTCAACATGTATCAATGAGTCAATAGTAATTGGTCAGACAGAGAGAGTTCTCTTGGGCAACTAAATAAAAAGGAACATTTTAAATAAATCATTACATTGGCACATTTATCCCACTTTTTTTGCCTTGTCCAAGACAATTATTCATAAGATCCTTTATTTTCTGCACTGTTTAATGCAAATCAATAAAAGGCATTTGTTTCAATCTTATCCAGAAACATGCATGAGGAGGGCACTACAGAAGACCAGTCATTGCCCCTTTATGGTGACTCATTCTTATGATGCCATTACATAGGATGCTATCATATACCTTTTGTATGTATGAGGCTGTGTAATAAAGGTTGCTGTTGAGGTCGCTGACATGGAGGGACAATGCCAAGATGAAGCTGGCTACGCGAGGCTACTGTTGATGTAACATGGAACCTGTAAGGGTGACGTATTTTGTTATCTGATTGGATAAGAGTCCTGCGAGTGCTCTGACAGAGTACTTAACCTAATTTGCTATTGATTAAAGGAATGCAGTGACCACTGTTTTTTATGAGGGGGGTCCATTTAGTTAGGGAGAGATCTTGAGGGCAGTTATTGTGATTCTAAACCTGTTATGCAGTAGAGGCTATAGGCCATAATATTGACTGTGCCATTTCTTTATCTCTAAATTACTGTGTGTACTCTACCACCTATATGCCTGATTGCCAATATCCTAATTTGAACTGCAACGCTGGCCATGGCCAAGTTACCATTTTGAAACACTGTAGTGTTTTACAGGTTTGCTAAATGTCTTGCTGATTCAACATTACTTAAGGTTGTGACAAATACGAATTTCTTCTTGGTCCTGTACTATATTAGGCTAGTTATTCCTATTCTATCCCTTCCAGCTATCTTTGTGTTATTCAGAATTTGCCAATCAGAGGGCCTCAAGTTCTTTTATTTTTTTGAGTGTTGATGAGATTGATGATGGACGGTGAACGAGATAACAATGACGTCACACCTCTCGATTGACTATCTGCCAAGTGAAGTGATTGGTTCAGCACCTCTCATTCGAAACCTCCCTTCACGTTAGCAACACTGCTACCGTAGGATCATCTAAGGGTCAGTCAGAGTAAAACTAATTTGTATTCGAATGTTTTGGAATTGTGTTAAAAGTTGAGACTTTTAGCTTTATTATTATTTTTTTATTTTTTAGGTGGATGGAAAAAGGTTAACGATTTTTAGATATGGGTTAGATGTGTACAAGTGGGTTGGCTAAGGCACGGCAAATTACAGATTCTCCATAATGGTAGTTTCTTAGTTTCAAAAGTGTTCAGTTCGTTAACTATTGCGGCGTATGTGTTTGTCTGTGTGTGTTTGACTGAGAGACAATTTTAATTTACAGCAATCTACTTTCTATGTCACAGCAAAAGAGTGTGTGTTCTCAGACTCATTCATCAGGTTTGCATGATGGATGAGTGAGTGCCTTTCTCCAAAAAGCAGCAGAAACCAGGGAGGCTCAAATAGCTGGTTTGTCAAGCTGGGGCTTTCCCAAAGAGGTTAACAAAGTATGTGTTCTTGTGCAACTGCAACAGGTGAAATCTACGCCCCCCCCCCCCCCCCCCCCCCCCCCCCCCCCCCCCCCCCCCCCCCACCACCACCACCCCCTTGCTCCCTTCTGGCTACCCTAAAAACTGTCCAGAGGAAATTTGGTCTGTTTATAGGAGATAATAGAATGCTTTCTGTCGGACTTACAGCTGTGCTACCAAACTATAATATCATCCACAAGCCTGAACAGCTTGAAGATTTGACTTAAATGGCTGCTCCCACGTAGACTCAGCCTTAGTAAGTTTAATACAAAAGATCTACCCATTCTAGTTCTCATATTTCTACGGGCTACCCCTAGCAGGTGGAAGGCAGCCTCCAGGCCTACAGGCGCCCTTCTCATGTGCAGCTGCCCAAGCGGAGGCTGTTGTGGCTGGGGCAGGATCTGTTACTGCCTGGGCCAGGCCTGTCATGCCATGGCATGAGCCAAGATGAGAGGGACTAGAGTGTGTGTGGGTGTGTGTGTGTATGTGTGTGTGTGTGTGTCAGAAAGGGGGTAGAGGGGCTTCGGGTGATTGACTCACTGACCGCAGGATGTGTGTCCGGGGCTAGACAGGCTAGATAGGCAAGACAAACCTCTGCATGTGTCCCCAACTGGAACGTGCCATTAGTTTCCTTGCTAACACACACACACACACGCACACACACACACACACACACACACACACACACACACACACACACACACACACACACACACACACACACACACACAATGGATGTCCTTTCCTGACCACAACAGCTAGTCTTGCCCTGCTGGGGCAGGACACTGTTCAGAGGAACATGATATGCTAGAGGAAAACTGATGGAACACATCGCAAGGCCTGCAGTGTTCCAGAACTGGGCATGTGTAAAGTGTTTGATTTGTGAACATTGTGTTTATCATGTTGGAATGTGAACCAAACCAGGAATGTATGAAGATAATGATAGATTTATGGCAGAATACAAATATCTTGATGTTTGAATTACATAAATAGGGAAAGTTTGTTAATCATACTGATTTGGCTATTTTCCCTCACATCATTTATAAGCTTTGCACCAGTCCCAGGAAAAGCCTGGTTTTACTTCAAATAATCTAAGATCAGCTCTGATATTTAAAGATCAAAGAAAACTAAACAACACATTTTTTTTTCTGTAACCAGAGTTAATAATTGCTGTTTTACATAAAATAGAGGCAGCGCAACTACTTGCAGGAGAGTGACTTAGTATGATAGTACTGTCTTACTCTACTAACTAGCCAATGCGTAGAAGTGGCATATCAAATGTATGTTTTATATTAGTTGGTCAAATTACTTAAAGCTACTGTAGAGCATACCTTCACATTTTCTATTGTATGTTACATACCCGACCCTGATCCCTCAGCCCTCGCCCCTCACACAGAACGCACACGCACACACACACATTGGTTTTGTGAGAAAAGGAAATCCGAACACACGCAGGGATGCAGTGAGAAGAGAGAGTGAGAGAGACTGTCCCATCACCAGCTCCGCCCACTCCTGTAGTGGCTTACTCTATCTGCAACTGAACGGAGGGATCAGAGGGATTACACTTACTTTACCACCCGATTAGTCCACTTTCCCCTTCTTACCTGCTCTAGCCTCCATTCAAGCTTCTTCTGCGCACATCCCCTTAGCCAAAATGAAGACGCACATTGCTAATTCACCGAGTTCATTAACTATTTATTTTGTCTGCGGAATTTTTGCGTCCTTTTCCATCTCCCCTCATGGAGGTCTGTGCGGTATGACTTGTAGCCCGTCTCCCGTGGCCCCGGTGCAGGAGTTAGTGCACCGTTCGACTGTTGTTTTTGAAGGGAAGCTTCAAGCTTTGGGACGTGCGAGGGATACCAATCAACGAGAGCGGGAAAAACTTCGTTATGAACGAGCTCGTGTGAAAAGGAACCGCACTGAAGTTGTGGCTGAAGGAAAACTTGATTTGCCATCCAAAACAGCAGCTCCAAACCGGACTTGGCTAGCTTTGGAACCATACCAGGTTAGGATAAAGGTCAACCAAGTTTGGGACATTAAAGCTGGAGGTTTACAGAAAGATTCTATAGTTTCCATTATGTGGGAAAGGGGAGATAAATGTGTGACGTTGATAAAAGACACGAGGTATATGTTCTTCATGGAGCCCACGAATGACACATTAGTGTTCAAACCTGTGTTTCCACCTGTCGAGACGCGCCGGGCTATTCGGAAAGATGTCAGCAAAGTACTCTGCAAAGATTGTGGTGAGTTGAACATTACATATGGCCGAGGTTCTCAATGCAATTGTGCCAAGACTAAGCTGATAGGCTGGTGGTCTTCTTTGTTGCCATAACGCGCAGTTTTACGCACGGTTAGGAACTTCAAGTGTGCAACATTTTTTTCCAAAACTGAATGAATGGATGTCTTTGATACGATCCCAATGATCTCAACGGCAACAAACGACAATTGTATTTTGTATTTTCTTTTGAAGAATTTAATAGGCAAACGTTGACGAGCATCACCGGCACATGCTGTCTATTGTGTGACGGATACAGACAGAACGTAGAGTTAAGGAGAAACGAATTTGAAGATCAGTAAAAGCACGTGTAGATGCGCGCGCGGCTGAGTGTGTTTGTGATTGCCTGCGTGTATTTATTTGGCGAAGGCCCAGGCTCCGCCAGATATCTGTCCCTCGATGCTTGCGGGAGCTCTCTACAGGCTGTGGTGCTGAATTTGATTGACATGGAATTCCTGTTCGAGTTGCCAAGCTGGTGCTAAGGGGTTTGCCCATTTCATAGTGAAGCCTTAGTGTACAGGTTGCTTTACTGTATGTGAAATAGCAGATGTAACCAATGCTGTCTATTTATAGTGTTTTTTAAATTGCAATATGGATAATTTCCTTTTAAATTAGGTCTATTCTGTTTTCCACACTTAGGCTAGTTGCTTCATCAGTTGCATTACGACTCCTTATTAGTTACTTAATTCAAAGATTAAAAACTTTTTGAATGATTTCATGTTTTGCTTTCTCAGTCAGAGGAAGGACTAAAATGCTGTAGTGTACTTGAGCTTCAAACTCTAATCCAGTTGGGTGGGTAACCCACCCACCAGGGATATAATAATGTCATCAGATTCACATGGATTACCCAAATCCCCAGGGCATGAAGCACACTTACTCACTATTAATGAATATTTGGCCATCCTGTCTAATGCAAAGTCATTCCACTGACTGTGGGATTCTGAATGCACATGCTGTGAAAGGAATCTGAATCTCCCTTCAGATTTGGAGGAAAAGGGGATGCAGGCTGCTCTTAGTTCAACATGGCAGCCTAGAAGAAGAGGCTGTAAACGATAAAGAAACATGCAACATTCAATGGCTCACGCAAACTCAACCCTGTCATTTTATGAATATTATCATTGTGCTCATGGGCTTATTATACTATGTACTAGAAGTCCATTAGTTGTGCAAGTGTATACTCAAGAATCAGACAGAAAGACAGTCTGGGCTACACCAGATTAGTGGACTGGGTTAGGTGTCTCAATTAGGTCATACACCAAGTTAGATAACCCTTATACTTGAGATTGGCCATTCTTCTCAAGGATTTGGACTGGTTCCTCCCGCCACAGAAAATCCGTGATTTCCAAGCAGTCTATTGCTTCATTGAGTATGAGCACACCAATAATGCAGTAAGTAGCTTTGGGGTGTTCATGAGCTGAATGTTTTTTTTTGTCTTTTCCTTTTCCCTGGCCATGCCTACAACCAGTACAATAGTTCAATAAGCACCAGAGCTGTTGTCCAGGAAGGCATTCTTTGATGGCCAGGTCGCTGGTGTCCAATAGAGAGCAAGCTCTTCCTGTTTCTGGGCAGGGTTTCTATTTGACCTTACAAGCTTTTCAAGACTTATGATAAGCTAGTGTTATGGTGTTTATTAGTTGTTGTGGTTTGTTATTCTACATGAGACTTTTAGTAGATTATTTCAGATACGTAATACTGTAAATTAATTGGAAACAATTTTGGGAGGGAATCAACCAGTACTTCTTTTTGTGTAATTGATAGGCCATTAAGGCCCTATATGCCAAAAACATTTCGAAAGTTGAGCAAACTGAAAACTTAAAAAAAGTTATAAACTACCATTAAGGAGAATGTGTCCTTCTTGCCTCAATCTAACGCAGCAAAACCCACCTGTAAGAACATTTGAATTCCCTGTTACCAGGCAGTGTTATCAAACCAATTAGCTAAAGACCAGGGCACCAGACCCAGACTGGGATGCTGCCTCAGTCTCCTTGACCCGACGTTAAAAGAGTCTCTTTCGCTCCAGAGGGTCTCTGCAGGTGAAGAGACAGCTGTCTGGCTCCACCCCTCCCTCAGGGCAGGTGCTACTCGGGTGACGTAATGAGCGCCCCCCTGGCGGAGAAAAGAGAAGCCTGGAGGTGTAATGGGCGGCCAGGCTAGACTAAGGCAGGATTTACTGGGATGGTTGTGTGCTCTTATGCCCTTTCGCTGCTCCGATTAGGGGAGGAGAGGAAATATATGTGCTCTGAAAGTGGTCTGTCAGAGCTATAAATTAGCACTCATCGCCCTGCTGTCGGTTTAAGAATAAAAACATACTGTACCACCAATAAAAATCCAACCAACCTTTGAAGAGTTAAATAGTATAGATATAATATAGTAATATATTATAATCGTATACGTATATAGTTCAAACATTTGGATTTTTTTCAACTGTGCACTTCTCATGTATTTGGAAAGCTTTTTTAGGTCATTGCAAGTACCATTTATTTAGAGATAGCAGTGGATATTTAGACATTAGTAGGCTTACGTTGGATTACATTTGTAAACTTTTATGAATAAAGTAGCTATACTGTATTGTCTAAGTCTAGAGGCTGTGTCATTACTATGTGTTTTTTCTATAGGGTAGATAAGAGCAACAGATGTGCAGTATCTTTCAGCCCTGACCACTCGACTGCGTCTCCTCAAAATATGTTGCGTCTTTTTGCCAGCATATTTAGAGATATCTGCAGGGTTTGGCTTGAAATCCACACTTTTTTTTAATGCATCCCAGACAGTGAACATTGCTTTTCAGGAACCACTGCATCAAATCCAATACATTTCGTGAGGCGAAATTATAAAAGCTGATGCTATTGGTTTTGGGTTAGGGTTAGGGACAGTCATGGTCCTTTTGGTTTGGGGTTAGGGTTAGGGACAGTTCTGGTCCTATTGGTTTGGGGTTAGGGTTAGGGTTAGAGACAGCTGGTCCTATTGGTTTGGGGTTAGGGTTAGGGTTAGGACAAGAGACAGAGCTGGTCCTATTGGTTTGGGGTTATGGTTAGGGTTAGGGGCAATTCTGGTCCTATTGGTTTGGGGTTAGGGTTAGGGTTAGAGACAGAGCTGGTCCTATTGGTTTGGGGTTAGGGTTAGGGTTAGGGTTAGAGACAGAGCTGGTCCTATTAGTTTGGAATTAGGGTTAGGGTTAGAGACAGCGCTGGTCCTATAGGTTTTGGGTTATGGTTAGGGTTAGGGTTAGAGACAACTCTGGTCCTATTGGCTTGGGGCTATGTCAGCAGGCCCAGCAAAGGATAACCCCATTGCATCTCTTTTTGGTTGTTGAATTAAAACAACAAAAGCATGTTATGAGAAACTTTTCTCACGCGTCCCATGGGACATCCAATGGTTCAGTGAAAAGAGAGAATTCTTTCAGACACCGACACTGCACTTATTTTGCTGTCCGCTTGCTACTCTTGTTGTTAATTCTGTTATTAAGTGTTATTCCGTTTTCCGTCCGGAAATGGTCCATGTTCTTTATGAGCTCTGCCAATGTCAGTATTTTTCAGTCCTAAATAAGGATTACTGGGCCGACAGATTACAGGAACTGGTGTGTCCTTCGGGAGCTACCAATTCTCATGATATGCGACAACTGACAGTCTCAGCCCATTTGATTGATCACGGGTTCATTGATTCTCATGTGGCCGGTCGAAAAGCGCTGTTTTCCTTTAGTTAAAACATGTACCCAATTTCTGGGTGGGCTACCACCTCTCCTTACAGAATTCCATAGAACTTTAGAATGGAATGCAGGAGTTCCGTGCAGAGCTTGTGTGCCTGTACTGCATTTTCCCTAAGAATTCAGTCACTCATTACCTCGGGGGAATATTGTTGTACAACAATTGAAAAAAAAGCCAAATGGACTGAAATAATGATTCCATTGTTTGGTCAAAGGCAATCATATCAACGGATAAAAAAATCAAAGCAGATCGAGAGTTGAAACAGCAATGGCAGTAATATTTCTGAGAGTTAATCACAGGCTGACTGCACTAAGAACTGGTCAGACAGCATATACAAGTTACATAGTCAACGTATTAAGTGTTGTTCAAAGTTTGTGTTATGTTTCATTTGAAAGAAATGACGCTGTATTGAATGTCTCCAAAAGGTGCTGTTGTTGCCGTGAGAGCCTTGTTCATTATTTTATAGTTGTGTTCCATTGTGTTATAATATTGTGTATAATATTTACTGTGTTTACTCCCGCTAACCAGTCAAATCTTGTGAGAATCACTGCCCTTGCGATTATGATTGCAGGAGTATTACAAACCCTCCTTTACTCTCTCACAATCTGCGCCTTCTCCTTTTTTTTGCTGCTCGTTGGCGATCGTTTGTTGTTGAGTTCCGGTCCAAAAAGAGTCAGAATTCAGGTCTATCTGACTAACGGACAAGGTTGTTTTTTAGGTTTTAGGTCGGGGAGGGGGCTAAGAAACCTTTGGACTGGGCTCCATTTTGGTATTATATCAGGGCTCAGCATATCACTGACAGGTTAGAGCGACGGCTCTAATCCCATGTCCTCATCCAGATTATCTCGTAGTTCCACATTTGACAAGGCACAGAGCATCAGGAAGCGGTACCAACGGCCCATTTTGGACTGGCAGCCTCAGAGGGAATAAGGGACACGTAGGGTCCCATTTCAGCGTAGGACAAGCGGCGCTAGATCTTTAAAGATGTCGACCTTTGAAGAATATACTGTAGCTGCCCAGGAATGTCTAGCAGTTTCAGCCTTTTAGTCTAGATCCCCCCCCCCCCCCCGACACACACACACAAGCACACAGAAAAAAATAAGAAAAGTGGGTCAGTTCACTTCCAGGTCATGCTTGGAATTTAGGATTATGTAGGGGCTATTAAAGATATGCCCACAAGAAGGAAATAAACTCTATATTTATTTTATAGTTCATTTCAAGATTCTAAGATCTCTTATGCCATACTTTTTTGACTACTGATCACAACAGGAATATTTCTAGGTAATAGCCTCATGTGATATTTCTGTTAGCCTGTAATATGAGGTGGCACTAGCGACCTAACCAGGAGCATGCCTTTTTACACAAGTGTACCCTTTTTCAAAAACGCTTCTCTGATTAGCTTGGTCAACGCAACTGTATAGACATAGACTGTAAGACAACCTCCTAATTCGTTGGAATGCTCGATGTACTGTGCAAATCGCTCATGCAAAAGAAACACAAATCTGTTTGTAGTTTTATGTTTGGTATTGGACCCGTTTAATCAGAACAATACTGTGCCTGCTCCTTTGTTGGAATAATCCCGGTGCCTTTTGCTACGATTTGGAATACAACCAGTCACGTTATGGCGCGCGACACTATTACCATGGCACCCCATAGTCTGACCGTTTTTTCTCTCGTCGCGTTGAGCCACTGGCATTGAGCCTTCATGTCTCTTCTCAGGCTCAAATCTGATGAAGGGAGCCAAACTTGAAGTGAGACACGTGAGACGTTTTTGGACTCATGTTCAGAACAGCATGTCAAAGTGGGCTCATCACACACTCTCCCAGTTTATGCAGTAATTAGTGATCCGGGGTTTATGGAATGGGAGCACATTTTTGATCCTTTGATGAACCCTCACTTCCTGTGTTACGTCCGTTTTTTTGTATACATGTCTGGGGCTTAAAGAAGCCTAGCAACCTGTCCCTTGTAGTACAGTAACTGCATGAATTAGAGCACTTTGAGATGATTGGAACTTTTTAATCTCACGACCCAGAACATTTAACAGTCAAGCCTCAGTGATTCACTGTGTATGGTGTTATGATTCAATTATGCTGTAATATAGATTTGAATATTGTGGAATTGCTTTTAAGTATATGTTTTTCATTATACATGCATGCTGAACCAGTGTTATACTGAAGGTTTACATTTTTCCGCAATTGTACCAACATTGAACATAAGTTGATTTCATTCTTGATTCAGTGCTGTTAGGGTGTCGATAGATCTAGGCTTTGAGTCCAATAAGCATCATGTAGAATACAGTTATATCAAGTATATTAGGCGCAGAATATGGCCATATGCCTTGAGAATAGAGAATATTTAATCAACCCACCAGATTCGATCACAAATAGAATATTTTAAAGGTGAGATTTTTTGAAGTGTTCAGAAATGGAAATAAAGATGTCCTTTTTAATTTGTTTAGTTTCTTTCTTTTTCAATTAATGGAATTAGACATATGTGATAAAATGTGTCAAGCAAACATCGAGACTGCGAAATCATTATAACACCGTAAGCAAACGAGTTATTATTCAAATTGGATTAGTCTCAAACAAATAGCTGGTGGAATTGATGCTCAGCTTACTTCAGTCTACCCTCGAGGCTCACAATCAGAAACATTTCTCTGAGTGATTCGACTGGTAGGTACGTCTCTGTGCTGAACAAGAGGTTTTGGCAGCTGTGAAAATTCGGTGCTGCAAGCTATTATGTTGTCAATATTTGAGCCCAGTTTTTGAAGGCAAAGATGCTATTTCTCACTGCAAAGAAAATAAAATCCAAAAGGACCGCTGGGGATAAATTAATACAAAAAGCATGTGGCTCCTGACATAAACAACATGTCTGGCAGTAAGTTTTGAAATCTCTGCTGCTTCAACAAAAAATGAAAAAATGCCAACGTAAAAGGGAGATTTGGCTGTAAATTTGTACTTTGTATGTTTGTATGTTTTACCTTGGAGGCTTACTGGAAGTGTTCCCTTCAAGATTCCATTGAGCAGTAATCCACCCCCCACCCCCCCTTCACCCACACACACACACACACACACACACACACACACACACACACACACACACACACACACACACACACACACACAAACACACACACACACACACCTTTCCAATTTTACAGTCAGTAAAACATTTTCTAAAACAAGGAAGGCCATTCATGCCATCAACATAGTCAGGTTAAGCCGTGACCAATGGAAGGAGCAGATGTGAGCAGCAGACGTCCTCTCTCCTGTTTGATCCCTGATTCACCAGCGGGCAGTGGTGCTGGTGCTGATGCACACAGACACAGGGGTGCAATGAAGTGGAATGCTACTGCAGGTGATGAATAGGAGATCATTATGACGCCAAGGTCACATTTCGGCTCCAACAAGCCCTGTGAGAATGGGACACTTCACCGACAACCCCCCCCCCCCCCCTTCCTACCCCTTCCCCCAAGCCCCACCTACAAAGTGCACCTGTCAGAGTGTTGAATTGGATGCTGAAGTGGCCTAATAAGAGTAGGAAGGCGTTTTTTTTCTCCCTTTTCTTTTCTTGTCTTTTCTCAGCCCTCCCATTAAGAGATGTCAAAGCTCAAAGTAGGTCAGTAATTCAGGGTAAAGTCAGGCCTGGAATCTGGAACATGCAGCTGTTACCAGCATGCCTAGTCATGTTTTAAGCAGACTTGACAGGCAGTACAGCTTGACATCAAAGAAGTGAAACAATCTGTTATTGTTCATATACAAATTTGTCGTTTGTGGTAATCAGCGGAAGGACGTCAGTGGAAACAACACAAAAACATAGCTTCCAGATGGACCTTTTTCTTTTAAACGTCACTCTATGGAAAACAAGCGTGTCATCTTACATGGTCAAGTGTGTGTGTGTGTGTGTGTGTGTGTGTGTGTGTGTGTGTGTGTGTGTGTGTGTGTGTGTGTGTGTGTGAACGAGTCCTCTAAACGGAGTCAATTTGAACTCAGCACAGCTTTCCACTCTCGACCAGGAAAACAGAGGACGTTCTGTACCAGGCTAAGCCGAACAGTAAAACCAGAGGCTCAGCAGTGCTGCCCGGCGTTCAGACACCTGTCCAGTGCTGGCGCACGCCCCGCTGCAGACCGCTGAAGTCTGCTTCAGCTGTGCTCAAGATTGAACAGCGGCCAGGCTGCCATTGGTTCCCTGCTTGCTGCACCCAAGCCTGACTGGCAAATCAGAGCGCGGAAAAGGAGTGGTGACGGTCCAATCAAGTCCCTTCGTTCACGCTGGGACATTCACGGTGACAGAATCGTTCTGTGACTGTAAAATATGGAAACCTACATCTTTATGTTTGGAGACAATGTTGTCATCCCTCACACTGTGAAGTAACATTGCGTTTGGATGTGCGCCGTCCGACGTTTCTACTGTTCATTATTATCATTCATGTTGTGTATCCTATGTAGCCTCACACATCCTGCTCTGTCCTGTGGGTCTCCGCAGTGTAAAGAAACGGGAGGATTATGTTACATTACATTACAGTCATTTAGCGGTCCGGCTTTTATCCAAAGCGACTTACAAATAGTGCTTTCAGCATGAGAAGATTTAATAGCCACAAATCAGGTAGATAAATGAGTCCATCCCTAATCCAATCGCCTAGATAAGAGCAATGCAAGCGCCACATCAAACGCCACTATATATATATATATATATATATATATATATATATATATATATATAATTTTTATTTTTATTATTTTTATTTTTTTTGAGGCATGCATCCAGGTTTGCTTGACCACTGAGGATCCCCAACATGTGGTAAAAATAAGGGACAACTTCCCCAGACTGGCGGCTCAGAGCCCCGTGTTTATTGTGCTAATGTTCCGGTCGAAAGACTTTCTTCGGAGCAAGACGGCGGCCTTTTGACCCGAGCGCTGGTAAAATAAACAGCCGGTGCTTTTCAAGTGACAGTCTGCAAGTGTTTTGGTTATGTGGTATATGTCTTAATCATGACCTGGTTCATGCTGTTCACACAGTGTCTTAACACCAAATGGATTCTCTATCCTCTTATGTTGTTATCATTTTCTTTTTGTTTTGCCTTCAACAAAACCTTTCTTAATTAATTATTTAAATATCACCCGCAATGTAATGTAGCCTATCAGTTACTCAATCAAGAATAACTTTACTTTTATGATCTTTATATATATATATATATATATATATATGTGTGTGTGTGTGTGTGTGTGTGTGTGTGTGTGTGTGTGTGTGTGTATACGTACATATAGCCTCTTTGACAAGTTATTCTTTCATTACAGTTTTTTACAATTGCTTTGGCAATAATAACAAAACATTGTGGTTCAAAACTCTAGACAGAATTAGGAACAGATCATCAAAATGCACTTTTTTTTCAATTGCTTGCATACAAGACGCATACATGAAAGATAATTGGTTAATAGAAAAAATCACCGGTTCAAAATGACGCTACATAACATCAAAGTATTACTATTTTAAAATGCAATTCGCACAATACATATGAAATGACCAGATGATCTATGGATTTCATACTTTATCACCATCCTTTATCAGACCCTGTTTCTATAGTCCCCCATGTACCACTTTTCCAGCCAACGTTTTAGGTTTGATAGTATGTATAGGAGGGCCTTTGTCATTGCTTTTGCATTACCACTGTAACAACTCATTGCTGATGATTGATTTCACATTGTAGCAAGAGTATAAAAAGATTAGTATCCACCTACGACCACATACCGATAATATGGAGCAGGTTGAGGAGGAGGAGGAGGAGGAAGTGGTGGTGAACAAGATGGCCGTACCTCTTCTGAGAGGTGCCTTGGTCCTCCTTTGAGAGGTAGCGTGAATGGACATAGTAGAGAACAAGGTTTTGCATTTCAAGATAGTGAAGAGGAGGTTTTTGGTTTGACACTTTGACAGTTTGATGTTTTGTTTCATCCAGGAAATACATTTCAACTTGTGTTCAACGTATTCCACTGTTTCTCTCTGCAACTCCTTTTACAGAAAGGCCTTTGGAACCACAGTGAAACATGCATGAAGTATTTTTCACATCAATATTATAGGATTGAACCAGCAACAAAACAGTGAAACTATCGGTATGTTGCACGCGTGTGATCTGAACTAATGTTCTTATAGTGCTTCATCATACATTAGTAATTTGAACCAATAATTCTGAAGTTCCAAGGCAAAGATATGAATGAATGAAACAAACATGAAACACCTGTGGCGCAAGTGGTGACGGTTTGGAGTGTTGTGTCTACGGTTTGAAAAAATGAGAACAAGGTTCTGAAATCAGTGTCAAAGCGATTGTAAAAAACAATACATATAAACATACAGTACATTATGTCTGACAACATGAAATAACAGCCAACAGTACCGCGAGGCCCAGTGCATCATGATTAAAAAAACAAACCCTACTCCCGGCTCCACTGTCTACAGAAGGAGGAAGAGGTAGCATGCCCCCGCACATAATCTGGATTAAAGACCGAGGAAGGTGATGTTTTATGTCCAGTTTTGGCTTTGATCCAGGACAACAAAGTGGAGGAAGAGAACGGGGAGGAGGAGGAGGAGGAGGAGGAGGAGAAGGAAGAGGAGGAGGAGGAGGAGGAGGAGGAGGAGGAGGAGGAGGAAGAGGGGGTCCAATGCTACACTGGATTAGAACCCCAGAAAAGTGGTACGTTTTGTCGGATTGGACCCCCTGACCTTGGGTGGAATTCGTATCAGCAGCGCGGCACACCCCTTTGGCAGCTGCACCACATGTAGGAGAAGGAGAAGGGACGGCTCGCCTTGTGTTTTTCAAAGGCCCTCGTCATAAAACATGAACCAAGCTGGTAGACACACGCACAGCAGCTGGCCATCAGGAGTGAATGCGGAGCTAGCTACTCTATGCCCTTGTTCCTCCTGACAGAGCCAGATGGACTGGTTTCAGAACGCCGTCACCACCGCCACTGTAACCCCCTCTGGGTGGGTGGGTGGGTGGGTGGGTGAGTGAGTCAGCAAGGGAGTGAGTGAGTGAGTGAGTGAGTGAGTGAGTGAGTGAGTGAGTCAGCGAGGGAGGGAGTGAGTGAGTGAGTGAGTGAGAGAGTGAGTCTATAGCCTATGAGGTTTGGTGTGTTTTTGTGCACATTAAGTTCATTACTCATAGGCTGTCATTTTGCGCAACAGAAACTGACCAATCTTTTTTTTTTCTCAAACAACTTCCTCCCGACCCGATTCTCTGAACGACTACTTAATTATACCCTAAAACTGACTCTGGTTTTCACCCTCTCTGTCCGCTGTGAGAGACGTCTTGTTTAGATTTGTAATTTAATCGTAACCCGGGCCCGGAGCACAATAACATTGTTAAATGGACTTTGATAGCCTGTCAGTTAGGAAAGGCCTAAACTAGAAAATGTAACTCTCTTTCTAAAGTTTTAGTGGTAATAGCAGTTCCTTCCATCATCAAGTTTGACAGTGGACTGGAAATCGCTGGAGTTCACTCTCGGTAGGAAATAACATGCAGGTGTGCAATTTTCGGGAATGGCTTTTCAATTTGTGTGATGGATTAGTTGAGTCGCTCCAAAACAGACAAATGATTCCTGGTCGTTCCTCGTAGATTAGGCCGCTAGATGATAACGGTGCTGGAAGGAGTCAACTCTTCACGCAACAGTTACCAACAAGGTTAACGGCACACACATTCCTGCTGCGTGTGTGTGTGTGTGAGCGAGTGTGTGCGTATGTTTTTTTCACAGACCACATGCTTGACAAATATGTTCAAATGTACATCAGCCCAGCCCCCCATCCCACAAACCTAGGATCTATTGCCCATTTGCCCGTCATTTGAACTAACGCTCAATGTGATTTCCACAGTTCATTTAACATTGAAGTTAAAAGGTAATTTCCTTTCACAATATGGGGGTTTGTGTCTGTCTGTGTGTGTGTGTGTGTGTGTGTGTGTGTGTGTGTGTGTGTGTGTGTGTGTGTGTGCATTCCAGACAGTGGGCATGTTTCCAGGTCACTTACCAGCATCATCTGGAGCCAACTAAGTGTGCCGGGTGCACCCCTTGCCCCCCCCCCCACCCCACACCCCCCACACACATGGGGTCCTCCTCGTCACAAAGGACGTTTTAAAACCTTTGGAGCCCTGGAGGAACGGCCGTATTTACAGTCAAAATGGCATAGTTGGGGCAATAGTTTTGGAGAGAGCTGTATTTGATTCCTTTTGAGCTGAAAACAGCGTGTTGTTTATAGAACATGATCGGTGACAACCCAGTGACACACATCCTGCTGGACATCTCTATGATGTCCAGGATAAGGATTTTCCTAACGATCTCTTGGAATGGCTAGCGGAAAAAAGAAATAGGATAAAACCATGGGATACAATGAATTAGTGAAGTGAACCAACGTTTTGAAGGCTCACAGTTGTGTTGGTAATGATGACAGAGCGACAAGGTGCACTGGATGAGGTCCAAGAATTGTGTAATGTTATATTAAGAAGACACTGTAGCGGAATACTATAATAGCGTAGCGGAATAATCGGCGCCCTGGTTATGGCGGGGGGGGGGGGGCTCCTCAGTGCATCTCCATCCTCCTCTTCCTCGCGTCCTCTGTCCCCTGTCTCCTCGTCTACCTCTGGCGTCATCCCTGTCTCTGCAGCCAGCCTGCTCTGCTAAAGCTGTCATTAATCTGTTTAATCCTGCCTCGCTGACTGCCAGGGGGGTAAGGGCCGGATGTACAGTCCATCCAAAAGGACAGTTACAGTAGTGCCCTAACACATCGGGAAAGTGACCTTTCGTTGGCTAAGAAATCGCTTTGCGTATTTGTTGGAGTGTATTGTAGCAGCCATTATTTCCAACCGATTTGTCATTTCAAATCCTTTGAAATGGTCTCTGTGGTTTTGCTGTTTCTTTTCCCAACGTCTCCCTACAGGGCCTGAATTATGTTTTAATTTCAGTCTAATAATATAATATATTCAATTAGTATACTGTTTTCTTTCACCCTCTGCAGAACAGAGGCCTCATTTTTACTGCAGGGAACATTTAAGGAAACATGCAATTTGATGTTATTTGATGTTTACTACGGGATGTGTTTTTCAATGGGAAGGTCACCCTCTAGTGGAAGTCACGGCGACAGGTTCACCAGGTGCAGCTGACATAACCATTAAGATTATGATCCCATAAATCACATTAAGAGCCAACTTTTGTGCCTGTGTGAGTTTTGCCCAGGTCTACATTAGTTTGTTTATGGCAGTTTAATCGCTATCTTCCAGTTCACTCGGTTCGAGGGCTAGATTTTAGTTTTGTCAGAGGCCAATTGACATTGAAACGCCTCATTATTACTTGGCTCAAAATGGTTCTGGTCATTTATTTGAAGTTTGTCTGCGAGAGGTTTCGTGTGTAGTTGAGTGGAGCTGATGTCACAACCTTTGACCTCTCGGATTAAGGTGGAGGATCTGCACCGATGAGCTTCAGACTAGGGAAACCGACTCGAAAAGGGGGGCGAACCAGCTGTCAAAACATGCTTTTCACGATCATGTCTGTTATTGATTAGGGCAGCAAGAGAGGCAGGGTGTTTTCCTGCACCGCTGCTTCCGCTAACGACCGCGCTAAAGAAAATGATTATAAATGGGGGTCATTATATGTGCATTGAGGAAACCATGGCGTGTGTCTACACAGTTGCGGAAATAACTGCTTGGCTAATGGGGTTAATTCACACTGTTCCCCATTTCCACTAATGGCTGTTTTGTTTAGTGTGTGGCATAGGTATATATCAGCATGTTATAGCATTTGAAAACTCTTGCTACAAATATTCATTCTGGTTTGAACGCATACAGTCACAACAAGGCAGACCGCTGTGCAGGTAGGAGGCCTCTTCTCTTTCCTACAGGCATGGTGTATATGGTGTGTTTAAACCAGCAACTTGCTTTACTGGATAGCATACATTATATGCCACTGCATTTTCCGTAGCTGCTGTAAGAGAAACATCTATATTGCTGCAATTCATGACATGGTTGCTGTGGGTTTAGACAAGTAAGACACTTGTGTTTTAAACTCTGTTTAAAGTAGATATCACCCAGAATGCAGCATACTGATCCTGCGCTACAATGGATAGTTGTTCTTCTCTAGAACGCTTTTCTAGAACGGCGTTCACCCCTCACTTAGGACCGACTGACCCATGTTCAACTGCGGTTCACTTGGAACCCTTCACCACTTCGGCCTTCAAAGTTCTCGTTTGAATATTTGCTACCGCCACCGTTTCTTACCAGTGTTCTCAGCTGGAACTTGCGGTCCCTCTGGCCATGCTGTTAGTCATCTGATCTGGATCTTGGCTGAGCTGGCTGCCTGGTGCTTTCTACTTCTACTTGGTCAACGTGCACACATAATTGGCTGCACTCGTCTTCACGACCACAGTGAGATGATCAAAGACGAGAAGAAAGTCGACGACAATCTCCTACTACTGAATATCTGTGTGAATGCTGTGCACGTGGGCGTGTAAGCTTGTTTTTCCTACTCCACCATGGCTTTTTTCAAATTGACCTCAAATCCGACGGCTTTACAGTTCTATGTCATCCTATATCCTGAAAACAAATTGATAGATGTTTGTTCTGTGAATCTCAGGACATTAAACGGCTGGTTGAGTTTATGAGGGGCTTCCTTTCCGTGATCTCACTGGTAAAGAACAGAGACTCCTCGAATGTAAGGAACACTTCAATGGGGCTGACAATGTGCATGTCGAATCCACTTGTTTGTCATGGTTTGCTATAGGAAGTGAACTGCAATGGAACATTAGCTATTGTGACGTTTTTTTCTCTCAAAACTTTGAAGAAAAAATATATATATAATCTTGTATTACAATAATTGAGCAGCTGCTTTTCTTTCGTTTGAAATTCAATGGTTGAATTTGAGCTTTCTAACCAGCTTTCTGCCAGTGGTTGCCTGCTTTGATCATTACAGTGAACGATCCTGCTCTACAGGAGGCCATGCACTTGGGGGCTCTTCATAGAATAACAGCAGTGATCCTTAAGTCACCTCCGTGCTGTAGCCTGATGCTCAACACTCCGAGAGGTTTGGAGACATTACCGGAGGATGGGCGGTTGGGGGGCAGGGGCGTGGAAGATGAAGGTGGGGGGTGTGGGGGCTTGGGAGTCCCCTTCTGCTTCGCTGTTCCTGGCTGGATGCCAGCGGCTGTTCAATGAAGCGGGGAGCCATTTCCATGACGCTTGAGTGAACAGGCATGTGGACCAGGGTGTCCCCCAGGGGACTACTGTAGGCCCCCTTTCCGTTTCCCCCCCGGAGTCCCTAAACACCCCAGCCATGCTGTTCACGGGGGGCCAAATCCTGGTTTACATACATGTAGTGGAAAGCTTTTCGTAATAGGGTAACCACACTGTGTCAGCAGAAAGTGGGGGGCACGTGTCACTGGTACATGCCTGTTACGCCGCTTTTAGCTTTATTATTTCAGCCTCAAGATCACAAAATGATTGAATTCCCTCTATCGATTTTTTTGCCTCTCCATTAGGGAAGCCCACCAATCCTAAAGTAACTTCTGAGCTTGATGAAATGTAATTGTGGTAATATGTGGGATGCTGACAGACAGGCTTTGAATGTGTCCTGGTTGTATAGACATATACCACAATATTTGGGGAACACCTATAAAGTAGCATTCTTCTGTCATTTTACTAGAATAGAATAGAATAGAATAGAATACAATTTAAATTGTTGAGCCAAGGCATTGCAAAACAATTTTCAGCTTCACTTAAGGATTGAAAGCGGACCTCACAAGTCATCAATATTAGAGCCACTCCCCTGGAAAGAATGTATCATGTTTCATGTATGCATCACATTTCACATTTCCTCACCTTCAAAGGTACTTTGCTCCTTTACTGTATATGTATTAAGCTGGACAGGACCCAGGTCAAAACGTTTTTTATGACCCCTTAAGGGAATTGGCCACCTGCTACAGTTTTTATATGAATGTGGTCCCTTTTCCGTACCTGTCTTCACTCTGATATAACACATATTTTTTCTTCACTGTACACAACGCTGTACTGAAGTTCATATGTAGAGTTTTATCCTAACTTGAATGACAAAAGTCCCAGCTTTACAAATCACACCTTCATTAAAATGCCTTTTATAAAACGAATAGTCTGTTAGAGGGAATTCCCTCTACACATGAGAAGGCAGAGAAAGAGGGCAAATGTAAGGCTGAAGATAATAAGCTTATGTTTTAATTTATGCGACCTTTAGTAACTTGAAACCACTCAGCAACTAAAGCGTGCAACATCCTTTGAGCTGTCCTCATCAGACATGAACCTTCTGTGCAAAGTTTAGTGCCACTGGAGTTCAAACACAGGGAAGCATATTATCCTTTGTCATTAGCAATGCACCATGAAGTTTATTTCCCCCCAAATACGTGATTAGACGCAATGACATCACTCTCCCTTAAGAAAACGTTGGGATGACTCTCTGTGCACAACTGCAGTTAAAGTGCTTCGACGACCTTGCTTACTTGCATTCTTCCATATCTGCCCATTAAGTGTTGCATTAATTTAGGCGTAGAATGGCTTATTCCCTGTTATTTAATTCAGCCTCACCCCGCAGTGTAGACAATGCTTTCAAATACTGGTGCATTAGAAAATGTTTTAGTCATATTTGCCTGTTATCATTTTCTAACAGGCTCAATTCATTCTATGAATCGCAATGCTCGACTCCAATTCACTATTCACAAAGCATGTTTCTTAGGTTTTAAGTGGTCTTGTTGATCATATTGAAACAATGACTTAAGTCACACTATACTAGTTCAAGCTATCCCCATTGATTTAGAGGCTCTGTTTGACTCCATATGATATCAGGTAGGGTCTCCACTGGTGGTGAAGTCTATTACAGTTCAGCAATAATTGCATGCATTTATTTATTTGTCATTGTTTTTACTTTATAGTTCCACTGAATTTATATTGATTTATTTAGTTGTCATTGTTGTTGTTAATGCATACCTCTTAAAACGTCAGTTCAAGGATACTTAATCACTACTTATGGATGAAAGTTAACCGTACATCTTAATCATGGTATCTAATTTACAGTCTGACACGCTGAACAAAACCCAGTGGAGTAAGAGAAGCAGAAAGCATTTAAAAAAAAAAGAGGGCTTGTCCAAACTCGGGGCATGTGTTCCCCTCCCTCTGGCTGGGAGTTAGCCGGACGGACACGTTCATACCAGTCGGCTCTGGCGGGTGAAACTCGAGCCCCCACCGTTATGCTGGAGCTCAGTGGTCCAGTCAATCACGGAGTAATGCCTCACATCCTTTCTGTCAATGGAAGGTGTGTCAGCGGCTCAGCCACTGGGTCACGGTGGATCAGGGCGGGGTCTCCTGGGAGTGTGCAACGCCGTGTGTGTGTGTGTGTGTGGGTGTGTGGGTGTGTGTGTGTGTGTGTGTGCGAGAGAGAACGTGTGTCTTGCGTGCGAACTAGTTTTGGTCACGCTGTACGTGTGTGTGTGTGTGAGTGTGTGTGTGTGTGTGTGCGTGTGTGTGTGTGTGTCTGTGTAAGAGTATGACAAAGGAGAGAGCAATCGCGTGTGTGTGTGTGCGTGTGTGTGTGTGTGTGTGTGCTTGATAAAAGAGAGAATTCATTTGTGTGAGAAAGAGATGGAGAAAGGAGGAGAGAGCGGGCGAGAAAGAGGGGAAATGCGTCGGTCCGAACGCTGCGTATGTACCCCCTCTGTCAGTGGTCCGAGAGGCCCTCTCCTCGGCCCTTTGATGATATGCTTCCCCAGACGTGTGGGAGGTGGTGGGAGCCGCTAGGATATGAAACCAAACAGCTGTGTTCCTTGGCTAACTGTTCCACCCCCTGCGGCCCGTCAAGGCTAACTCGGCGGACCAATCCCCAAGCAGAGCAACAACTGCTCCTGTGCCTCCGGCAATTAACTTGAGGCGCTTACGTGAATCTACTGTATATGGGAACCAAGGGTATGGGTTAAAAAAAAAACGGGAATCGTAGCATGCGTCGTTATTTAATACGGTTGATATCGTATACATCGAAGACCGATGGTAAACAACGGGGCAGAAACTGGCTGGTTCTTTAGCACCCACTCTTTACACTTAACAATCTTGAGTGTACGAACTGAAGCACGTAATGGTAATAACGGCAGTTTGAGCGATACGGATCACACACACGCCGTGGCCCTGAATAAGGTCAGCTAATGTTAGCAGTAACACAGTTCAGTGTGTGGAGCATGAGGTAAATGAACCAGAGTTTTTTTTTTTTTCTCTATGTGCCATTCGGTCCGCGGTCAGCGGTCAGTCATAACATTGTGCATATTTTCGATACTTGTGAGTGATTCAACCTTGGGACCTGCAGAAAGGCAATAGGTTGTAAAGATAAAGTACAGTAAATCTTCCTCCCTTTTAAAAGTGACGTTGAGGCTGAACACAGGTTGACCTTGGGGGTATTTCTCATTTCCAAATTAGTGTTGTACGGATACATCCCAGAAGGACAAATCTATTCAGGAATTTCCTTTTTGATTGGTTCATATTGTTCAAGGCGTGTGTTTTTTAAATAAAACCCTGGGATGGCTTCTTGGTTGCTTTTTTCGGGCAGCAATGTATCCGAGAGCCTTTTTATCGCGATACAAAGGGCAGTGTTGTTGTTATTATTACGATGTAGGGCACAAGGCCATGAGGTTATCTGCCTCATGTAGCTTCTCTTCTTTTCCTGCTCTGTGGAGCTATAGAGGCTTTAGGTAGAATTAGATCCTACCGAAACAGAGGTCGGACAAAGGAGAGAATTGTAGAGATAGAGGTAGAGAATGGAATGGAAAGGAATGATATAAATTAGAAAGAAGTGACATGATGGCGGGGGAATGAGGATTGGAAGAAGGGGGTAGGAAAAGAGAATGAAAAGGAGATAAAACATGGAAGGTAAGACAAAGAAGCAGACATGAGATAAGGAGCGGTCTCAGACTTGGCAGGACCATGACAGGAAAGAAGAAGGGGAGAGTGACAGACAAGGAGGGAGGAGAGAATGTAGAGATTGTGATACAACGATTAGAAGGAGATGAGACGGAGCAAGGCTGAGAGGGAGAGGGAAGAGTGTCAGGACTTTGTGAAGGAGAGAGAGAAAGAGAGAGAAGGAGCGAGAGAGAGAGAGAAAGACCGAGAGAAAGAGATAGAGATGGAGGAGGGAGCGAGGCTAGCAAAGTGAGAGAGAGAAGGAAGAGTGGCAGGATTTTGTGAAGGAGCGAGAGAAAGAGAGAGAAAGAGAGATAGAGAGAGAGAGAGAAAGAGAGAGAAAGAGAGATAGAGATGGAGGAAAGGAGGCTGAGAGGCTGCTGTTGAGTTAAATTGATAGTGGCAGCTGGTGAAGTCCTCTCCATTTCCTCCTTACAGAGCCTGCTATTGTCCAGGGGGGCTCTCCTCTGCCAGGGCATTCCCCACTTCAAGACCACTCACATCTATCTGCAGACACATACTGTATAAACACACACACACTCTACCCCCCACGACACACACACACACGCACACACACACACACACACACACACACACTCTACCCCCCACGACACACACACACACACACACACACACACACACACACACACACACACACACACACTCTACCCCCCACGACACACACACACACTCACACACACACACACACACACTCTACCCCCCACGACACACACACACACACACACACACACACACACACACTCTACCCCCCACGACACACACACACACACACACACACACACTCTACCCCCCACGACACACACACACACACGTGCACACTCTACCCCCCATGACACACACACACTCACATTCTACCCCCCAGTGAAACACATACACACACACACACACACACACACACACACACACACACACAAAGGCTACTACTTGCTAGAGTACTCCCCTTTTCTCTACTTCGCTTGCAGGTTGTGATAAGACTTCTGTTAAAGGATTAAAGATACTCCGCATACCCAGCTTTCATCTATGGAGTACTTGAAATTGTAATGGACACACACACATACACACACACACACACACACTGACACATCAATCATCATCATCATACTCATCATTATGAACTGCATCACACATGCAGAGAAGGACATGTCAAAACCTGAGTGCATAAGCAAAAAGTAAGATTGTACAGTCCCAGCAAGCACGCCAGCCGTATTAAATCAAAGGCCTGTTGGAACACTCATCACTGTGGGTGTGTATGAATCAATCCGGAACAGACGGTCCGGAATGACCCATATACCGCTCAGTTTCAATAATCCATAGAGTATGGGCTGTGCTGTATGTCCCTATTCTCTGCCATTAGATCATAACACTTTTAATGTTTCAAGAGAGCCTGTTCTCACATTGAGACAGTTATGAGCGATGTAGTCACACTGCTTGTGTACAGTTTCCCTCTAGGTGGCAGTGTTGCCTATCTATAAGATAGGAAAGTTCTCGAGTCCTAAGTTCATGCATCAATCTTTTTCAAATTCCCTTAGAATTTTGTACCGTTTGTACTTAATTTAAAAAAAGTGCATCCTACCTATAAACTCCTATCCCACTGCAGCAGGAATAAATCCCTGTCATATTTGGTAAGACTACTACAAAAAAAACTGTTTTGTCATGCCTATGACTGCACTGCCTAAGTGATATTTACTGTTCCTAATCTGCTTATTGTCTTTAACTTATTTGAATTGTCTTTTTGGGGAGTATTGTATATGCTTTGTAAAGTGTCCCTAGGAAAGGAAGAAAGAAGGGAATAAAAACACATGGAATAACCTTGTGTGAGCCAGAGGTCAGAGGGATCCGGAACGCCGTAGAAGGTAGGGGGATGAGGAGATGAAGGGATAGAGGGAAAGGATGGGGGAGGAAGAGATGGAAGGATAGAGAGATGACAGGGGGGATAGAGGCATGGCGGGATGGAAGGGGGGAAGGACATGACGGGGAAGGGAGAGATGGAGGGATGGAGGGATAGAAGATGGAGGGACAGAAGATGGAGGGATGGAAGATGGAGGGACAAGATGAGGAACGAGGAGTTGGAAGACAGGAGAGGTGGATGACGGGCAAAGAGCCAGGGAATTAGAGAACCCCCAGAGTCCTTTCTCTACTTTTATCTTTTGATAAAAGTGTCGGCTAAACGAAAGAACTGGATGGATGGAGAGCAGCGTCTCATTATGACACTCACTGTGATCTCCCTCCCTGGAGACTCAGAAACTCTGAAAAGCAGTACGGTGAGTACGGGACGAGGAGGGGTGGGGGTGGGGGGGGTGGGGGGGGGAGAGTGATACAGATAGATACAGATAGAAAAAGGACTCGGTGAGTCATCTATTTAGATGCTATTTAGATTAGTGCTATTATGAAACCTATGGAACACACAGAGAGAGAGAGAGACTCGTACTCTTGGCAGCAGAACGACTTGCTGTCCCATCCAGATAACACACGGCCTCCTTGTACTGCCGTCGGTGTGTGCCTTTGTGTTTGTGTGCGTGTGGAATGTGTGTCTGTGTTTTTGTTTGTGTGAGAGACAGAGAGAGCCTGTGTGCTAGTGAGAGAGGGTGTGCATTTATGTGTGCATACTTAGCAGATATGATAATCCCGCAGGCAGATCTCAATCAGCAGCAGCATTTGGCGTAGGAGGAAGAGAGACAAGAATCTTGGTCTTTTTGTCTTCACCTGTGTCTGTTAAGACGAGTTTCCTTGTTTTCTGAAGGGTTTTGGGATTGGCAGCAGCGATAGAAATGAGGTGGGAATTTAAGACCGGAGACTGATGATTAAGCCTGTTCCCTCAGCCCTCATCTAACGTGTCCATATTTGTCCAGTCACTTCTGGTCTGGTAATCTTCCAATGACTACATGTTCATTTTTTGGACTGAAATGTAAGTTCAATGACTCAAACTAAAAGTAAAGTCTCTAGAGTGAGACTAAAATTAGATTAAACCATCATAGATTAATACTAATACTAATGGGCAGAATTTTATTTGAAAATAACGGAATTTTATATTATCCTACAGAATCTGTGTGAGAGCTGCTATACATACAAAAATCGGTTTAAATTGTATGTAAAACCAAAAACCCGGGACTCAAATTTTAGAGATTTTGTCAACAAGGAAAAAACAAGGGTAACTTGAGACTAAAACCCATACTGGAGGGATTTTATTCCTAAAGTCTAAAACTAACTACATTTAGTAAAAGAAAAGACTTAGTGGACATGAGAAACCAGATCATATCAGGGAGGAACCTATCACAGGTATTCCACGTCACACACACAGTGTGTGTGCTCATATGAAGTAATCGAAACGTTAAGTGCTGGGTCACATCAAGCTTAACAAAAAGGGTGCCCCTAGGCTTCACATATTCTCCCGCCAGTTAAGTCATGCGGCACTGTGGCTGATCAAGTTCCTTCCCTTTAATGTGTCAGGGCCACAACTAGATTGTGGAATTGGAGAATGCCAACTTTGAATGAGTGACTCCCTCCTGGTCTATTTCCTCCTCTGATCCAGGGAGGATGTCTCAATCAACCTAGATATCCAAACAGATATAGAAGTATTTGTGCGCGTCATGTGTGTGCTTGTTGGCGTGTGTGTGTTGATGAGTCTGTGGGCACCTTATGAAACAGATTGAGTTTAAATCGATTACAATACCCTTAAACCGTGTGAGCGCTTTAATAAGTTCACCCTATTCAAAGCCTCATATCATAGTTTACCCATCAACGAGTTTAATTATCTCGTAAAGTCATTTGAAATCATTGCTTTGGCATCTTTTATCACGACATGTTTCGCATAGGAAAGATGTTGTATAGTCTGTGTTCCCCCGATTGAATTCGTGTCTATTTTGGTTTCCTTTCCGCATGTATATTTGGAGGTCTTATTTTTAACTTTTTTTAGGGTGTCACCGTGCCACAACAGACCCTCAGGGGTGTGGGTGTGTGTGTGTGCGTGCGTGCGTGCGTGCGTGTATCTTTGGATCTACACTAAACATCCGAGACAGTGCCAACTCTGCCCAGAAGTCTGCCTGAAGTCATAGAATCTACGTGGTTGCTGCTGTTTCCAGCAGCACTCATGCCTGCTTAGATAAGATACACCCTGAGGGCACATCGTCATTATGTGGGCTAAACACTAAACTGCACTAAAAGGCCAAGTGACAAAGCACATAAACGGATGCGGTATTAAAATCATGAAGAAAACACACTCGGTTGTTGAATGTGAAAACCGTGATTAGGAATGCTGTCCTGTTTGCATTCTGGATAGGATTATAAGAAAACTTTGGTTAAATATGGTAGACGATTTGGTTGGTTTGTTTGCTGGGCATATTCACTCTGATCTGGTGTGTCCCATTATAAAGTATAGTAACCATAATGTACAGTACATCGTGTCAGTGATCATGATAATAGCAGACAATGAAGATATGTTTTTCTCAGCCCAGGAAAACCTCACGAGATAATAACATGACGTTCAAGGCCCATCGGGTACACAATCTGGTCACCAGCCGCCAGGTAGGTTTGCCTTAATCTCTTATGAACATTCCCTCTTCCCAAACATTGCAGACCGGCACAGAGCGTGCTTCATGGATGTTTGGTCAAGCGTTTCCTCAGAATTGGACACATTTTGTTCTCACAAGTTGCGTCATGCTGTGTCTTTTGAAGCTCTTTTCGTCATTACTGATTTGGAGGAGAACTATTGAGAAACTGGGGAACTTGTCTTAAATGAAAATTATAGATTATCTTAGAATTGGGCAACGCAGTGGGGAAATGAAAAGGAGTTGGCCTCAAACAAAGAGGCATATGAGGAGTCGAGGGAGTTGTTCAAACTTGCTCCTCTTGGAGACTCAGCTGTTCTTCTGGGTGCTGGAACTATTACTGTGCCCCTCTTATGTAAAGTGCTTTGTGTTTGAAAAGCACTATATAAATATAATGTATTATTATTGTTATTATTATTATCATTCTAGGATCTCCAGGGAGACAGGGGCTCTCGCATGGCCTCTCTCTTTCTTCCCCTCTCTCCCCCCTCAGCCCCCCTATCCCCTCCCCTCCCTCCCCTCCTCTCTCTCTATTTTTCTTTACCTCCTTCACCCCTCCTGCCCCCCGCCCCCTCTTTCTCTCTTTTTCTCCTTGTGTGGCTCCTTTGAGTCAGACCCCGTAGGCGGTAGGTGGAGGGTGCGTCGGTAGAGTGAGGTCCCCGCTGTCATGATAAGCCAACGTCCGCCCTCTAATGGACAACAGGCTCCATCCTCTGCCCTCGTCGAGTGGGCCCCTGAACGGGTTAAAGAAGTGGCTTGTCAACTCTTGAGGTGGAAAAAAAGGAGGTTTTATCAACATGCCCCCCCCCCCCCCACCCCTCGCATAACCCCCTACCCCAACGCCACAGCGGCACGACAGCAGCTGTGGAAAGGCTGTGCTGCGTAGGAGAGAGCGGGAAAGGGAGAGAAGGACTGAGGGAGAGAGAGTGATAGAGGGAGGGAGAGAGGGGAGAGCGTGAAAGAGAGAGGGAGAGAGAGAGAAAGGGGGGGGCACCTCTCCAGACCAGGCCTTGTAGCAGCCGTGTGGTCCCTCTCCCTCTCTATACAAACACTGCTCATTAAATCAAGAGCACCACACAGCTGTTTGGGTATGCTGCCCAGGACAGCCAGAGAATAGGACTGGTAGAATACAATACTATATAGTAGAATATCCAGATAGAACAGTAGAACTCTGTAGTAGAACATCTGGCCAGAATAGTAATACTTTATAGTAGAATCTCCAGATAGAATAGTACTACAATGTATTGGAACCTTTGGCAAGAACAGTAATTCTATATAGCAGAATATCTATCTAGAATAGCAATACAAAATTGTAGAATATCTGGAGAGAATAGTAATACTATAATGGTATATTAGAATATATGGATAGAATAGTTAGTAGAACTCTATAGTAGAACATCTGGACCGAATAGTCATACTCCATACCTGTGGCCAGAATAGTAATACTCCATGTTAGAACCTGTGGCCAGAACAGTCATACACCATGTTATAACCTGTGGCCAGAATAGTAATACTCCATGTTACAACCTGTGGCCAGAATAGTCATACTCCATGTTAGAACCTGTGGCCAGAATGGTCATACTCCATGCTTTTCCCTCTAGTAAGGAAAATATGTCACCCATACAGTACACTTAGAACGGATTTTGGTATGGATTTTCTCTAAGTGTACCTGGTTTCAAAAATTGTTTTTATCTGGTCACTTCTACACATATTTTTTGAAGCGATGCACCCTGCGATGTGCTGCTCTCTGATGTTGCTCCACAGAAGAGGGTGCTGTTTGCTGCACTCGTTTCAGTTTCAAACTGTTTAACATCGAGTTGGCCCACTATAAAGTGCCTCTGACATTTGGCTTTATTACAGGAAAAAAGGGGGGACATTTGGTAAAAAATATTTCCAGTCCGGGAATTGGGACTGCATATTGCATACCACGAAGGTGTTCATGACACATAGCACTGCCAAACAAGTCCTCTTCATAACACTTTTTTTGTATCTCGAGTCTAAGTCTATAGACTTTCAGATAACAAGGTCATATCCCACAGTTGACCTTTGAAAAAGCTAAATCTGATAAAGCTAAGACCGCAACCATGCTCTTCAGTGAAGTTTAAGGTTAGGGGATGAAGTAAACTAGTCCGGTGGTTACATTTGATAAGTTAATAATTAACGTAACTATTTTGGCAAAAAGTCTTGATAAACTCCCGGTTGACTATGACCTGTTTCTTGTTCATCCTCCTCTTCCCCTTCTTCGTCATCTTTCTCTCCTTACACTCATTTCTCATCTCTTCCCCTTCACGCTGACCCTACGTGGTCACTTGTTATTGAAGAACTTGACCTCATAAACATTTCACCTCCTACCAAACCATCCTTAAAGTGATTTATCGTCAGATAATATGAAAACATTATCGTGGGACAAGATACTTCATACCTTCCTTTGAAGAATGTGACAAAATATGAGATAATACAGCTTGCCTGTACAGTACAGTATTACTTGCGTACTTCACCATTTTCAAGTGGATTCAGCTTAAAAATTTCAGATAGAAATTGATAGTGGTACATTATAGCATTATAGCTGCCTGCCCTGATTAGAGTATTGCAGTAGTGATGAAATCTGATATTATTTTGCCTTGCTCAGCTATGTCAATTTGACATTTTGATGGGATGACTGTGTCCTCTCTTTTTTAAATCTTTACGGCAAAAGGAAACTTGCCAGGTCTCTGAATAGCTTTAATCTGCTTTTTTCACCCACCACTTCTATGGGCCACATGACAATGGACTTAATCTAAGACATGTTCCTCCTCACAACTGTCAGCACTGATAATGGCCTCCTTGGGGTATTGATGGCCGTCCACAAATAGCAAAAAGTGGGATAATTCTGCACCGCACCCGTTTCCATTCGAACCCAAAGAAAATAACCTGGAACAAAAAAAAAAAGCCAATAAACTCTCTCTTAACACGTGTATAGTGTATGTAAGTACAGTGTATATAATATATTTATTTAGGATTGTACTGCTAGGAAATATTGACACAACAACCCATTGTGTGAGATCAATGGAAATGATGTCAAATCATTTGTAGACCTTAGACTTCACAGTAACGGACAAGTATCACTATCCAAACAACATTGCACTGTTTCTATGCCAAACGACACCAAATATTTTTCTCTACCTTATCAGGAAGGAAAATCGAGAGCGTCCTCAAACGTATCTCTGTGTCTCAACTATATTTGACTGTGTATTGTGCACTGTGTACTGTATTACTGTGTCTCAACTATATTATATTAGGCCTCTTCACACATCATGCTATTATTTTACATTTTACATCATTTTTATTCTTATTGTAAAGCACCTTGGAACCCTGTTTTGAAAGGTGCAATATAAATAAAGTGTATTATTATTATTATCTCTGTTGACTCTCTTTCTCTTTGGTGGAATCACCGATGTTTAGCAACAAACTCCAAAGAACGCAGAGTTGCTGGTGCTGTGAGCGCTCGGGAGAATCGGGGTGACAGGGTTTATTTAGAGGGCCGTTTCCTGTGGTAAGTCACTGATCCACCTCCTCTCTGCTGCTCCAGCCAACGTTGAGGATACACAGGTGGTTAGACAGCACTCTGTTGATCGCGGTTTCGCTCTCTTTCTCTCTCCATCTTTTCCCCCTCCTCTCTTCCTCTCACTCTCGCACTGATATTTATATAACGGTATTAGGCTATTTTCAAATGAAACCCAGAGACTAGCCGCAGCGGAGGGTCCTCATTTGTCAGGAGGCTTTTGCCGGGGGATGCAGTTGCAAAGAGAATATGGGGTCAGCTTGAACTGCACTCCCCTGTTTTGAACTTATAATAGATATTAGAAGACAGATATAGGCCGTTATCATTAAATCGCTGTGATTTGAAACACTTATCTCGGTACATTTAACTCACTGCTTACCTGCCACAATGCTATTATGCACTTAGTTGATGGAAAAATGCTAACAATAAACACTTCATGCTGCTGACACTGAATGCACCCCCCTCTATTACCTGTAACTTAAAGCATGTATTTTGGGGTTCTGAGGGATGACCTCAAGATGCTCTCGTACCAAGGGCATGAAGGGTCTATATTTAACTAATTGCACTGTCAACCTTGCTTGAGCCCTGAAACATGTGTCATTATTCTAAATGACATTAATTTGTAAGTGTTTTAAGTTAGTCTTAGCGCAGAGTGGCTGAATTCTGATGCTTTATATTTAGGGAGCTTGGTATCAGTTAATTATGGCCATTTTCATTAATTAGCCATGCAAATTGCTGTAGTTGAGCTTTAGTTAACCAGCTGCTTTTCAAACCATCTGCTTGTTTTGTAGACTAGAGCCCAATTCATTGGAGGGTTTAATTCATTCACCATTGTGAATGTAGGTTTATATCAAAATGTCTATTATAAAATGCTTTGGTATGTATGTGTGTTTAGATAATGTCTCTCCAACAGAACTGTATCAATATATTTTTCCTGCGTACAAGTCAAGCTTTTCCATTCTGTTGCTGCTGTGTAGGAGGAGGTTGTGAACATGTCAACGTTACTGATGTGAGCTCTTAGTTCTCAGGGGCTATGGGAATAAGAAAACTTTATGAATATTTCAAGCCACTACCTTTGTCCCCCTTTTAAATATGAAAGAATGGCTTCAGCACAGTCTCTTAGTAAGAAACCTATTTATTATAACAGACAATTATTATTTTAAATGGCCGTGATAGTAACCGAGTGCCCTTCATCTCGGGGCATACTATAAAAAAACTCAAACCTTCACTTTCGGCCCCTAAGTCAAAGCTTCTTAGAACAGATATATTATATATATATATATATATTACATTATATATAACCAACTAGAAGTGTACTATGATAGTAATCTAGTACCCTTTCTAAAAAAAATAATACAATTCTGGGCGGGGCTGGTGGAGACGCTCTCTTCTCTCTCTCTCTCTCTCTCTCTCTCTCTCTCTCTCTCTCTCTCTATTTCTCTCTCTCTCTATTTCTATTACAGTTTCTATTAACTACAGTAGAGAGTTTTCTGTCTGCCCCCCCCCCCCCCCACACACACACACACACACACTTATATTTCTTAATTAATTAACAGAGGTCATATGCACTGCACAGTAACGACCTTGTTTGCAATCTGGGAAAGTTCACCTAACATTCCTGTGATATGTTTGCTCCAAAAATAACCTTGTGTTAGCCACGATAAGATGCTAATTTATTCCCCTGACAGGCTTGGCTCGGCCCGTTTTTTTGCTGAGCAGTAACATTTCACTGATGGAAGCGCCTGTGTCCAAGGCCACCTTTAAGGCAGAATGTGACAGTATGCTGACAGCTCTCACGGTCGACATCATGCCGTTATTTGTGTTTTCTCTCGGTTCGTCTCTCTTTCTGTCTTTCACTCCGTTCACTCTCCACTCGTCTCTCTCTCAACCTCCCCCCTCCCCACCCATACCTCCCCGTTCGCAGCAGCAGCATTTGTAACCTGCTGACAGGGAAAACAATTCACGGCTCCCTATTCAAATCAGGCATCCATCATTTAGGGATGAGAGATGAGTGAGTGAGGATAGACCTTCTGGCTTGATCGAATTGAAATATTTATGATAAAATAATATTGTGGGCCTAATTTCTTTTTTTGGATGGTGAAAATACTAAAAGAAAAGAAAAGAAAGAAAGTAAGAAAGAAAAAGAGAGGAAAGCAAAAGGCTCTTCCAGAAGAATTGTTGTTTTGGGACTACAATACTGACCTAATAGGCTGCTGCTGATTATTCCTGTTATGGTCAAAACTGCAATACTGACCTACCAGGTTGACCAGATTATGACCGTGTATAACTGATACACTGACCTAACATGCTGGCCAAGAGTATCATGTTTTACACTGAGATACTGATCTAGCACGCCAGACCAGAATATTGCTGTTGCAAATGGCTGTCAAGAAAGACCAACAGTCTGTTTGTTCTGTTTGTTTTTACTGTGGGAATACCCCTTTAGTCGCAACATGTTCGGACTCCCAAGTGCCCACAAACTTTAGTGTCTATTTTCTTAAGTGCGAGGCTAATTAAACTTGCTTGTCTGCTTTAATACATCTACAGTGTCACATAATTCAAACAATATGAAAGGAGAAGCTATTAGAAAACATTAATAATAACTTTTGGAATTCCAGCTGGCCGCCACGTCACTGTTTTTATTACATGAGCATCTACTTGAAATGATGCTGCGCGAATCTCTCAAAAACGAGCTTTAAAATTCAATGGATGCCTCATCCCACTCAGAACTGGAATCATTTGTCACAGCATGACTTGTTTTTTCAGTTTATTTTATTATTCCAGTTTTGAGTTGGTAGGAAGTGGGAAGTCATAGCTTTCTTTTAGAAGTCATATATTTTACCGAAAACAAACAAACGTCAAAGTATTACGTGTGCCCATTGAATATACTGTAACTTTGAGACTAATTAAATTGCTGAGTCACTTTCACACTTGAGGGGATTCATTGGAAACAATGTATCTTATAAAACAGACTCTACTGTCAATGATGTGCTACTCTCTTGACCAACACATCTATCTACGGGCATTTTTATGCCGTCCTTTGTGCAATACATTGCCTGCGTGTGGATATTTGTCTTGTGCTGGATTTACGCCACAAATGTTTTGTATCTGAGTATCAGACATGTGCATTAGCCCTCAATTAACCATGAGCCTACACACATACATTCTGTATAATATGATATATCTAGAGAGGCTTTCATGTCAGGCCCCAGTGTTTTCTTGCTAGAGTTGTACTGTGTTTGCCAAACAGACCATAACAAGCTTCACTCTGGATGAGGTCTGATGAAAACACTTTATGACAAGGAGTACACACATCATGGCAGACCATCTGGATCGTAGTGAAGGAAAGGAGTAGGAGGCTCTTTGATGATTCAGCTGCTCGCTCTTTTCATTTAGCTAAATGTTATAACACACCAAAGCATTAACGCCGTGTTTAATGTTAGCCGCGGACGACTCAAAATATTTACAATGAGATACTTTAAGTAGTCATTGTGCCTTTCTTGTGGAGGTCCTGGACAAGCCTTTTATGGGAGTGGAAACACACACCTGTGACGGCAATGTGGAAAACATTGAATTCTCATTCCTCTAGTTGAAACAACAAAAGCAAGCTTCTGTAATTAACCTAAATTGCATTTAACTGTTTCATTTCTGATTTGAAAGATGAGGCCATTGTTGCTTGATCACCTGTAAATACCTGTGATATATCTAAGTTAAGCTCTAACTCCTTCAATGTGCGGTGTGTCTAAATTGAACTTCACGTAATGAAGAATTTTCATCTTTGCTACAAACATGAATTTATTTTTACCATGTAGGCAATGCTGCAGTCAGGTAGCATATGCTGCATGTTTTAGGAGTATCTTTTATTATCTTATGAAGCCCCAATAAACAAGCAAGATAGCTGCAGTATCACTTCACAAAACCTAACCTGATTTATCCAGTTTTTTTTTTTTATTTCAAGTTTACAGGGCCACTGAAAAGATGTTGTGAATTATTATTTTTTCATTCTTAATGATTGGTTATACGTGATCTTGTCCCCTTTTGCCAAGTAAAAACCTAACCAGTTCTAAGGAAGCAAACATTACATCCATTGTAGAGGTATTTGACGATGCCAGTCGGCTCAAGTTCCAACAAGGTATGAAAAATGGTAATATGACAAGAATAGAAAGCCACTCCTAGCAATAAAGGAAAGGGAAGCCGCCAAAAACTCAACTATCTAATTAACATTTTGGGTATTGCTATTTACTAAGGAGATCTCTCTGTGCCTCAAACTAAAACTATGCTTTGAATTTAAAGTTTAAAGAGAGTTACTTTGAACAAAAAAATTATTTTATTTTAGCTCTTTATGGCTCCAATCCGAATTAGAATAGTTTTCCAAGTATGTTTCTAGTGCGCCATGTAGAATATACATTGGATTGTATAGATATGGAGTACATTTCTAAATATTCAGTCATATAGTCAAATTTTCTGGGATATTGCACCACCTTGAGGAGGTCTCAAAGACCCAAGAGCCACTTTTGATAAATCAATCCATTAAATTCAGGGGCATCCACCTTTTCAGCACTTGTTTTGACATGCTAGCAGTATGTAGGCGTAATGTTTATTCTGACGACACACACGGAAAGGCTACATTTCTGAGAAAAAGGCCCCTTGGAAAGCCAGGGTCTGCTAAAGTGCCCTGACCTCACAATTGTAAACTGTTTGGACATGGCGACATGGCGTAGGTGAGTAAGAACAGCCATTTACGCAGCTTATTCTGTGGAGGGTGGGTGGGTGGGTGGGGAGGGGGGGGGGGTGAGGGGATGAGGAAATGTGTACAGGAATACACAGTTGAGTAACTCCATTGGACTATGACTCTGCTGGCTATTTTCTCAGTATATTGATTAAATCTATAATAATTTTGAAACCCTTTAATATTCCTTACAGTCACTGTAACCGAAATGTAGTTAAATTCCCTCCCTAGGAATAAATGAGTGAAACGTTAAATGCAAAATTAATATTCCTTGTGGGGCTTGGGGATACAGAATAGAATTACTGCAAAAGTCAGTTAGGACCCAGTCTTTTGCAGTATTTGAAATTTGGATTACCACCATCAACAAAAAACAGGAATATCTAGCTTTTAAAACTGGTCATTCACGCAACACCCACTGGGTGAAACTCCAGCATCAAAGCAAACATAGTATCTGAGGATATCTCAAACTATACCTGCTTATTCACTGACGTGCTGTTACTTGTATTTTGAGAGAAGAGTGGGCAGTCCACTTTTCCCTTGGATATTATTTATCTTTGCGTAGGATAGAGAGGGATGCTAAGAGATGTGACGTCAGAGAGAAGTTGCTTTCAAGGTGGATTTTTGAATCCATGCCTTTAATAGCAAGAGGTGGGACTGGAATCCATTCGCAGACGTGTCACTATTCAGACTTTATAGGCAACTAGAGGTAACAAAAAGACTACCTGGAGATTAAGATGTACTCCTTATTGCATGTTACTAAACATTTTATTTTATATTTAATAAACGTTTTGCTTTGTCTTTGCGTAACAGTTTATAAAGCATTTCTAAAGAATGTTCAGGCAATTTTTTAAAGATTCTTATGTTTATTACCTACCTCTTGGCAGATATCAATAAATCAAATGCTCTGAGAGAAAATGCACTCGTTATGAGCACCCTGTATTCAGCCCTCTCAAACATCTTTGGAAGCCCGTAAAGCACTAACCAATCAGAGCAGTTGTCGCAAGGAGGCGTGGCTACCTGCCTGTCAATCACCTCGCGTGCACACTCCTGGTTAAAACATGGCTGTATCAGAGCATTTTGACCTGGCGTTACTCAAGCTCCCTCAGGTCAGGGAGTGTCAAAACAAACCCTTGGCAGGGAGGGGCTTTTATGGGAGAGGGATAGGAGGAAGGTTGTCCTTTTGGGATGTTGTGATTCAAATTCTTGCAAATTTTTTTGCCCAATTCTCTAGACTTGCCTACAGCGTCTTTGGTTAACTAATCAATAAGCATCAGGGTTAGCTGCAGCATTACAAGCATATAGACAAGCTTCGATGGTACACCACAGGCTGCCCTGTCTCGAAAAGCTGCACAGCAACAGGCCTTGTCTTGCAATACTCCCTGTGCCGGGTGTCTTTTTTCCTGTCATAACACAGAAAAGATCATGACTCAACAACTTGCTCAATAAAGAAAAAGAAAAACAGAGAGACAAACACAAAGCACAATTTGCAATATCATAAATGGGATAAGGACATAAGAATGCGTTAAAAACGTAACAACAGCGCAGACTTTAGATGCTGTAGGTAAGCGCTATGACTGTGTATTTGTGTGAGGCTTACTCCTGTTAAAACTGTGACAGGGGAAACCAAGAAAAAAACCTGTGGAGCCAATGTGGAAAGACCCAAACACTGCCGCAGGTTTACATTAGTATATAAACAGGACTCGTCACCAGAGGATGTGTATATTCTGTTGGTTTTTGATAGATTCATAGCAAATTGGTGGTGTCATCCATTTATGATCATTGTAACGTGCTGGGAAATGTGACACATATAGGTGCAAGGTGTCTCATACAAACTTCAACAAGTGAGTAAATGTATCTAAAAATCCCAATTAATTTGTGGTTGAATAAAGTAAAAGTTTTATATTCTAAGAAAACCTATTTGATTTAAATGTATTCTTTATGTATCTGACATCGACCACTTATCTAAAATAAAAGTAAATAAAAAAAGGAATATCTAAAAACTTTAGGATTTATCTAACAATAGGAACTAACTACTCCGTGTTTGAGTGGCAGGTGTATTTCTGGGAGGAAAGGAAATTGATTTGGTGGGATTGTTTTATGATGTCGGTCCAGCCCACTTTAGGAGAAAGTTTACTAATGATAACTCTATAACTCCTCCCAGCCTAGAGCATGTAAAATGCGTCTCTCATTCACTCAGTATTCTATTCAACAGTTGACAGGAGTTACAGCCCACAAGTCCCAACTTTCGTAGGAGAGGACTTTGAATTCTGTCACTCACCACCGCAGTTAAGGCTGTTAGTAGAAACCTCGCTTAGTTGGACGATTGTTTAAAATACATTTAAAACAATCTAATAAAATGAATTCAACTGCAACGGAAAAAGACAACAAAAAGAAACGAAAATCCAGAGTGAAAGTCGACACTCCTAACATAGGCGTACCAGGTATGTTGTTGTTATAAAGTTGGCTTGTTGACAAAGTCCAGGTGACCGTTTGTGCTTTTACTTAACTATTGTTGTATAAAGTTATAGATTCTATACCTGTCTGCTTCTTTGAGGTCGTCAAGCGCGCCTTTTTCGGCTAGCACAGGTGTTCTGAATGAGTTTAACTTCACTACAGAGTTCTTCAGCTCAGAAGCCTCTTCGTCCTAAATGAGCGAAGTCTGTCAGTTCTGTCAAACACTTCTCCCTACAGAAAACGTTAGCTGTGCAAAAAGACTTTTGACGAAATGTACACGTTAATAAAAATACTGGAAAACGCGTGTTGCACCCTGACTTAAAGTTTAGAATTGCAATTTGTGGCTGATCTGTATGAATACACTTGAATCTCGTGTGTGGGAGGTAGGCTTCATTTTCATTGTGGCTAACTTTCACTAAGAGCTGTTTTTAGCCACTAACTTAAGTACTAATGCTAATATTTATTAATCGATCTTTTTCTTAAGTTAGTGAGGAACGATAATTCCTCATTATGTGTCACAAATTGTTCTGATTTCTATCAGCCAGTAGTCTACTAGCGAATGCAAGATTATGCTTTTTAAACAAAGCCTCATTACTGTTCTATTATATTCTTGAAGTGCGTAATTAGCTTAGGATTCATTCAGATGTTAATAACACTTTTTTATAATATATATTACAAGCCTACATTCAAGAACTTTGTGATTGCCTAAATGGCTTCGAAATATTTGTCTATTGATTTGCAAGAAATAGGACTTCATGTTAAGAAATTTGAATCAAAGTCATCTGCCAAGACTTCCATAAATGTCTTTAGAACATGAGCGTTTGTGATCTCAGGGGAGTTGATACTTGATCTGCTCCAGCTATTGTTGTGCCCCTATGCTTGTTGCAGGAGGTATTAGTGACAGATGTGGACTCATTTTGGCGGCTTCTTGGAAACGTCCGTTTTGACAGGTGTTAGGGACATAGTGTAGTGAGGTACGCTAAATCTAGATTATTCGATGGTGCTAAACTATTTAACATTTTGACAAAGCAAGTCATTGTTTTCTAGTTGAATTCCCAATAGCTAAACGGATCAATGTGACGGATGTGCCCTTGAGCAAGGCACACAACCCCTATACTATGTCACCAATTCAGCACTAGTGTGTGTGTGTGTGTATGCGCATGCGCACGTTCACGCTCGTGTGGCCTGTGCCTAAGTGCGGCGAGTGCATGTGTCTTTTAAGTGTAACTTAAAGTAGTTTTCAGACATTCACAAATGCTATTACAGTATGTGTAGGTGAAGTCAAGACTCAAAGCACAAAAAATTTAAATAAAAACTCAATTATTAGTCCTTAGAATACCTTTAAGTGGAATGTACATCGTGAAGCACAAAGTTTCCGTTCTGTCCCTAAAGAATGCTTTGAAAATGATTGACAATGACCCTGGAATGCCCAGAGTCTGGCTGTGTGGCCAGGCCTCACTGTTTACCCCTGCTGCCTTTGTAGAGCTAAAACATCTGTCGTATATCTTTCTAAAGAGAGCATGGGGAATATGATTACAACGGAGAAGACGAGGGGGGAAAAAAGATGTCAAGTCGTTTTATACTTCAGACGACAAAGTGATTGCAGGGCCACAAATGTAAGAGTCTTTGTTGTGCATTTTGGGTGTTAAAAAGAGTCTTTTGTCCACCTGCTGCCTTGAGCAAAAACCCGGCAGGTGAGGAATTTATATCATTCACTAATGTAGTAGAGACCAGACATTTCCTTAGTCAGTCAGAGCCAGTCCTTCAGTCCGTCAGTTGACTCAGTCTGGACCCCCAGGAAGCAGCCTTAGATCATGGAATCCCTGCCTCCCGTACTGAAGCAGCGAGGTTTGGAATGACCCGTGTTCATTTGCTGGACCCAGGAAGGTCCACTAAGAACACAACAGGGGCTGCTGGGTAAAACCAGGGCCCTTTAGACAGATGGAAACAGCTGGGAATGGAGGAATGGAGGGATATGGAGGCAGCCTAGGTCTATACTCGGGCCTGGCAATGGCTTCGGTCATGGTCGAATACTAAGCAATTGATAATGAAGAAGTCAATATGATAGAACAAAACAAGTGCGTGTTATTTAGTTTGTGACGTGTGTGTGTAGCTTTAGGTATGGAAGTATAATGCTGAGGGACTTTTATTTCCCACAAAAAAAAATGGCATTCTTGGTTGATGTCACAACTTAGAGAGATGTCACTAAGCAGATCACTGTAAGCTGAGGAGAGCTGAAGTATCTGAGATATGTTTTTACAGAGATACTACGACATCATTTCAACCGTGTTGTCTTGAATGATATGCTATCCTTGAGAATGTGATGTATGCCTGGTTTCTCTCTCTCTCTCTCTCTCTCTCTCTCTCTCTCTCATTCGTCTACCTGTCAGTCTTTGTCTCTTGCGTAGTTAATTTTTAACAAGCATTTTTCTCTTCTATTGAGAAAGTATTGCAAAGGAGATGGTGAAGTAAAAGTTCTACTGTCTGGGATAATTACCTGTAAAGAATGTAGCTTTTGTTTTTGAGCTGCCCTGTAATTTGGGAGTTTGGAAATATTGATGGTGTCGAAACTTCTGAATTCTGTTTGTGTTTCCTGCTCAACTGGACAGTTGGAATGACTTTCCTCCCCCGCGTTACCTAGAAACAGAGACAAAATCCATTAGCCTATCAGATTAAATACTTTCTTCTTTAAGGAAAGGTTCCTGTTTGGGCGGGGCCACCTTTTCCCAAGTGGATGAATGAGAGTAAAAGTATCACGGCTCTGACGTAGGGAGTGTTCCCATGCTTAACAAAAGGGAGCGGTGAATTAAAATCAAACCCCAACACACACACACACACACACACACACACACACACACACACACACACACACACAGTGATTGATCTGGAAGCACTCCAGTATGTCTGTCTGCAGGTATAACTTTGTAGACCTGTTCTGTATTATGTGGGGAGTTGTAGGATTGAGCAATCAGTGCTAGTAGACCTGCCCTAGGTGAGGGAATGAACTGGGGCTTGATCAGCCCGGATGGATTGAACACACATTTAATTTGAGGGCATTTTCTTTTGACAATGAACGAGGGGTCTTTTTGTTTTTAGTGACAAGGAAATCCATTGTGTATCGGTATATTTAGGGTGATATTGCTTATGCTTGACAAACATAAGTTATTCGAGCCAGTTGTTTGACTTCAATTGTCAGTCACAGCCACAAATTGCACAGCGGAAACCGAGAGAGCTGTTAACACCCAATTACTGTTTAAAGAGCCTGTTTAAAGTGATTATTGTTTGTCAAAGTGTTAAAACGATTTAGTCATTTATGCAGATTGGAGGCTGCAGGTGGTTAGTTAGCCATCTCTATGTGGGTTCTCTAAATCTCAGTCAACACTAAATCGCCTTACAGGAGCCAAAATCATTAGAGATTTTACCACTAGGGAACCTGCTCAGCATTTAGGACCAACGCCAATATTAACCAGATGAATGTTTTACATTAAACACTTAAAGGAATAGTTCACTATTTTGATATTTTACAGTTTTTTCTTATTTCCTGTAGAGGTCCCGACTCGTCCAGATAGTTTTAATATCCCTTTGGGCTTATTTGTAGTATTTACATTTGCCCGTTTAGCTACTATGTTAAAAGTTGGACTAGAAACCTGTGTATGAAGAAGTTACTAAGCTGTCATCATTAGTTTTTCCCCCCTCTAAACTAAACGTGATATTTTACAACATATATTTGCTTTATGTATGTATATAAATTTACATTTAAAGAACATAACCATTACATATAAAACTGGTGATGCTGTAGTCTGTTTTTAATAGAACACAAATTCTACTGTTACTTCAAATATATAAACGTGTTCAATTCTTATGTTTTGGGGAACTTGGCCAGTGGGACTGGACCTCTGTGAATGGATGTATGAATTGTAAAGTGGATGTTCTCCCTTAGGTGTGCTTTGTTATCCCAGGAGTTTAGTAGTTCTTCTATTATTATTGAATGCCTTAGTTACACCCTCTCAAATATTGACTCAGTTCCTGTGCAAACCAGCAATCCTCTATGGAACTGCAGTGAGCTTATGTCAAGGCATGTGATGCTGGCCCATGCTGCATTCCTAAATGGATATTATGAGATTCTTTGTCATGGTAATTGATTTGCCTGTGATTGCTCTGGATTAATTTGATTCATTGTGCTATCTATAAATTACTTGAAGGCCGGCATGCACACACATACAGTACACACACACATACACACACATACATACATAGTACACACATACACACTGTAAGGGAGTTTGCCGAAAAAGTTCTGAATGAGTCATGGTTGTAAGTGGCAGTTTGTGGGTGGTGAGACGCATCCCTCTGTGTGCTAAATCCCTCCTTAGCCATGGCAGCCGGGACTCCCAGGCCCAACCCGCTTCACCCTGGAGTCCAGCTCGGCCTACACCCTTCTTAGCGTGAGGAATCGTTTTGGATAGTCGCCGTCGCCTCCTCGCACTGTCCCAGGGTGCTTTCTGGCACAGGGCAGAGAACAGAACGTGCCTGGCAGGATTAGCCCAGTCAGTGTTCCCGTCTCTCCACTGAGGGCGGAACATCCTCTTTGGTGAAACGTCTTCCTTAGAAGAAGGTTGAGGCTCAAGAACTTGTTTCAGATCAATTTGTGGTCAGTTATATGAGAAGAATAAATAAAGAATTGTCACATTTTTTGTTTTTCTTTCAATCGTTCACTAAATAAATTGATTTATGTATTTGTTTATTCACAATATTACATGAGAATCAGAGGGATGTTAGTGATTACTTAAAAACAATATTGTGCAGCTTGTTCAATATGCTAAACTTCTTTAAACATGATTCATCCTCCACTTCCTCAAAGAGTAAAATTCTCCCTAAAAACGCCCCCAAAAGGGCTGCAGATATAGTTATAGTTTGACTGAGCTAATTAACTAACCTTAATTCAATTTTACGTTTTACGACGTCGAAAATGGGGTGGCTAGGGGGGATTTTTTGCCTTGCGAATCACCAGCGCTTCAAAGGACTGGCGCCTCCGTGCGTTTCCGCTGAGACTGGTGTCGAGCATAGCTTCTCGTGTTGACAACACGTTTGTCTTTGCCTGTTACTCGACTCCGTTCCAATAGACCGGCTGCCGAATTGTAAGGTACCGGAGAAGGGCTCATCATGGGCTTGTGGCTGGGCTGGGATGCGTTGAAAGGATCACAGTTTGTTACGTCATGCGTTTTAACGACAGGGGAACGACGGTAATGGAAGATGTCTCTGTTCAATCTGGCAGCCAACGTGGAGAAAGTGTCTCGCGTTTAGCGGTCAGACGCTCACCTTCCATCTTTGTGTGTAAGCGTGTGTCTTGGGTGGGGCTAATTGCAGTCATCAGTCATGTTCCTTTCTGTTCGAACAGAATAGAAACAACAATAGACACCTGTCTAAACAGCCGTGCTGAGACCAGGGTGCCGGGTTTGGTCCTCCTCAAAGTCTTTGGACCATGTGATGAAGTCCAACTTAGACTCCTCAGGTCGACCTTGTTGGAGTATCTGGTTGACAGCTGTGAAAACTGTTAGGGAGGTTTTGTGTCCTGAAATATTCTAAAATGGAGTCCACACACTAAATTATGCTCCCATGAATATTTGATACCGCCAGGTAACGTTTTGAGCATCCAGCTCTTCAGACAACAAAAAAGGTTTTGTATTCTGATACTTGGCAGGAGTTATTAAACTGAACTGAATGCAGCCATGAGACCGTCATGCATGCATACAGTACATACCATACGTCTTACTGAATGTTGCGGACCTGTTGCCCTGTGTTCCCCAGCTGAGCCCAAGCTTAAGGCCATGAGGAGCGTGACCGTGGAGGAAGGCAGGACAACCGTGCTGAAGTGTGAGGTGGCAGCGGGGAACCCCACGCCGAGAATCCTGCTCTACGACAAGGACGGGGTGGAGCTAACCAGTAGCACGGTCAAACTCAAAGATGCCAAGCTTAAGAGGAAGAAAAAGTAAGGGCTCCTCTGGCAATGTCACATCTTTTTACTGTTTAGAGGAAACGCTCTCGTTTCACTCGCCACGCTTTCTTTCTCTCTCTCTCTCTCTCTCTCTCTCTCTCTCTCTCTCTCTCTCTCTCTCTCTCTCTCTCTCTCTCTCTCTCTCTCTCTCTCTCTCTCTCTCTCTCTCTCTCTCTCTCTCCCACACACACACACAAGTTGGTTAAACGGAAGCTTGGAGCAAGTCAGGATTTATTACCTGGCCCGACAGTTTTGCTTCATACCGAGATGGTATCGAAAGTTATTTACAACACACACACACACACACACACACACACGTGTTTACTGCTCGTCTCTACCTTGTGTCTGGCTCAGTATCTATAGCTATAATTCACACTAGGCTAGTTTGTTTTCAGCGTGTCTTCTCCCAGTTCTATAGACCTGAAAAAAGCTGACGTCAGTATTTCCCCTCTTGCCTGTCGTTATTACGTGATGTTTCCCCTAATCTACTATAGTCTCTTTATATGTTACAAGCAAGTAGTCACATACCCTTAACATAATTGACCTGTGTGTGTGTGTGTGTTTGTCTCTCCAGAGGGAAGGTGGTTGAGTACCACATCCGCAAGGCGGGCCAGAGACATGCCGGCCCTTACTTGTGCGAAGCCAGAAACAACTTGGGCAAGGCCAGCACCACGGGCAACCTGACCCTCATCCAAGGTGAGACCTGAGACTGGATTGGAGCGTTTATACACCTTTAGACCAGCGTCCATTACAGACCCTGGTCAGAAAGGTTTTGAGAAGCTGTTACCCTTAGCTTGGGTCTCCTTGGAGCGGCGAAGCTGGAGTGTATGTTTGGGGTATTCAAATGATTCAAATTCAATTCACATTGTCTCAGGCCAGGCGATTTCCATCCATAAAACCTTGAGCGAATGAATATGAATTTGAATTTCTCATTCGACATAGATTCCTTGACCTGTGAGGTTGATTTTGAGGCTTGAAAAAACATTTGAGTCCTTGTTTTTAAGTAATGTCTCATAACTGTTTTGATGAGTTGCAATATCCAAATATTGATTGTGGAAGGCAGGAGGTGAGGTTTTGCATCATCAACGTTTTTACGAACAGTACAGAGGATTTGCTGACAATGTACACGTCGCCATTTAACTTCTCCAAAGTTATAATAATATGCATCTTTCTTATTGGCCTTCCTGTGATTTGATTTTGCCAAAGTAAGTGCCAGGATGTTGATCGACTTTGGCGGATGGTTTCCTAAAGCCTAGCGCCGTTAGTGTCCCAGTCAGAGACAGATGAGCGCTCTGAACCCACTGACCCACTGCAATTCCCCCCTGTTGCTGCCAGCCGCACTGCAACATTGCTGCAGTGATCAGTATGCTGGCCAGCTTTTCTTCAGCTTTTTTTGTAAATCCAACGCACTTAATCACATTTCCAATTAGCAAGTAGTAGTTCTCTGAACGGCTGCCAGCTGAGAGAAAGAGCCATTTCATCCAACTGTTGTCGGAGGCATGAGCTATGCAAGGATGCCATAGCCAGGATAGCCGTGCACAGTTAGCTTAAGTTTCCATCTCAGTATTGACCTCTTAGGAGGTTGACATTTTGGGTTTTACCTATTTGCTGGGTGTGCGTGCCAACTTAGACAATAATAATCAGCCTTGTCTGCACTAATGATTTATTAAAGCAACTGAGGGCTTTGGAATAGGTATTTGCCTAATAATATATTAATAACATTTGCCTGTGTTGAATCGTTTTAAGTGAGATGCCCAGCTTGTCTGTGCTTAAATACCTTAACAGTTCATACTTTGGCTTGCTTGGTTTGTCTGAAAAAGAAAGGGGAAAAAAGCTGTGAAAGTGCAAACAAGTGTTGACATTAGAGCTCAAACTGTGCAGAACCCATATAATAATAATCCACGGTGTAACTTATTGATGTCATTCTCATTCCATTTGACAACACCCTTCTTTATGAGCACGGCACAGTAAAAGATCATCCCTATAGGAAACTCTGTAAGTTTCCGAGGACCTCCACACCACCCAGTCTAATCACTCTGCAGTCCAACCTCCTCCTCTTTCCTGTTCAGTGGCTTTCAAAGATCTGTAAAATGGCAGGCGCATCTTCTACTCCACATAGAAGTGGAATGACTAGAGTGAACCTCACTGCTTCTGGTCACCAACTGGTCTATCAACTAGCTGCCTGATAACGTAACTGACCCGACATAATACAAAAAAAAAATAATCCACCATCTCTAAGGAATGTAGAAATGATTCGAAGTTCTACTCGATCTGTTTCTGTGCTACCTTACCCCCTCTCTCCAAAGGGTTGGGTCTAGGGGTTGCGGAACTTTAAAGGGCAGCGAGTTGAGAGAGCGCTCTGCCTCGGGCATCTCCATTTGCCGTTGATTAGCTCGGTCACAGTTAGCGGATGCTGGTTGTTATGAATTATAATTATGGACGGGGGCTACGATGTAGCAGCCGAGCGTCTTGATTGCTTGTGAAGGTTTTGAAGTGTTGTTTTCTACTCAGGGCTGAGTTTTTGACCCCCTATCGTGATGAAGGGGGTTTTCACTACACTTTCAAAGTGGGTTATTTGGTGGCATTCCCCATCCCGGAGGGTTAATGTTGTGCACCAATGCAGTTCTGGCTAATTATTATTATTATTTATTTATTATTTTTTTTCTGGGGCTAAAAAGCATCTCTGTCCCGTTTGGTGCTTTAAAGATGCAGCCATGTTTTATCCATAAGGCATGGGTATTAAATATTGAAAGGCACACTACTGAAGTAATTTCAGGATACCTGGGTTTTATGTTTCTCTGTTGATTTCCCCTCAAAAAGCCATATAGACTGGCCAAACACCCAAAAGCAACACATTTTTTTTTTTTTTTTATTACATTAAGATAAGTTAACCAATCGTGAGCTAAGAAAAATAAAACATGAATCAGGAAACCGTATGTACCCACAATATTCAGTTTCTCTCAAAGGTTGCATTTTCATCAATAGTCTATATTATACAGTATAAATATCATACGCCCGAATCGCTCTTAAAACTGTTAATCTTAGCTTTTTTTTATTGCTACATGTTTTATGCATTGTAACTCTCCGTATGCTGTATACAAATTAGCATGCTAAATGGAGTAATCCATCACTGTTAAACAGTTAGAAAGGCCCAGTGCACAGCAACTATTAGTTTACATTATTTACCCTCATTTTTTTTTTTTTTTACCCCACTCTTTTCATCCACTTGGATCCAGTTATTTCCTAATTTCAAAGGAGCCTGCTGTTTTGTGAGGGTATTGTTGGCACTATATGTGATGATCTCTGCACAGTGCAATGTGCTAATGGAATCTCCGGCTGAGGGCATCGTCAGTGGCCAGGCTCCCTACAGGGGAAGTGGGGCGACTGTTGTGACTGACCTTGACATGCACTGCCCAATTCAGTCTGAGCATGTTTGTGTGTGAGAGAGCCAGAACGGGCAGGTGTGTGTGTGTGTGTGTGTGTGTGTGTGTGTGTGTGTGTGTGTGTGTGTGTGTGTGTGTCTGCGCCTGCGCATACGTTAATGTTGGAGAATATCGTGAGGCTGTTTAGGTTGTTTTTTTGCTCTCTCTCTGTGTGTGTGTGTGTGTGTGTGTGTGTGTGTGTGTGTGTGCGTGCGCGTAATCAATAGTTACCTCCATTAAGACCATCCCACATGCAAGCTTAACAGTACATTATCTCCCATACAATAGAGAAAAGCTGAAAACGGGATACCCTTTGTCCCAGAACTTGACTCGGCCATTAAGGCCTTCTTTAACAGTGTCGTGTACCATCCGCTGAACCCACGCGGACCCACCTTCTCCCTCATCGGGTCATAATGAATACGCAGCCCTTGATTCGACACTCCATTGATTTAGGGTACTTATGTCTGAGCACTCTCCCCTGCAGATTTGCCATTTAAGTGGCTCTTTTCTGGCAATATGAGACCACAGGCCATCATTAGCCCGTTGAGGCCGTCCTCATTTGCCTTGTCATTTGTTTACCCTTAAAGGAAGTCATTGCTCAGGATTTCCTGGAGCCTTATGATCTGCATTTGCCAGGTCTGGTGGAAAATGAATGAGGCTTTATTGAGAGTGGTGGCAATGATATGGCTTTGCATGAATATGAGTGTCATTTGCATGTCAACCTGGAGAATGTCCCCGATACTCGCCTTGAAACTCATACAAAAAAAAATGTTATATTAAAATGTATTAAGATTGACAAAGTGTTATCTTTAACTTATTTCCATTGTGAGGGCTGATTTAATGTTTTAAAATATTATCTCATAACAGATGTAAGATTGGAGACGATCCAAGAACTTATTGCCCTTGTAAATTAAAAGAAAAAAAGTTCTCCAACGTTGACAAAAGGAATGGGTATTGATTGAAGTTAACACAGCATTTTAATCGGACCTGAGGGTTGGAAGAAGAACAAAAGTGGAGAGAAATTGCTCTTCTTTCTGTCAAGTCCTTGCCAGCTGACATTGAATTTGAAGCAAAGTCGATGGCTCCCAGAATCAAAGGATTACAATTAGGTCCGGAGGACTATAGTTTTTTTTCCATTAGGCCATTAGTCGAAGTTATCTTTCAATATTCAGAATATGGAAATAAACCCCTTGTCTATTTCTTATTCTATAATGCCGCTCTGAAAGTCTTTTTATAGTATATCTTTATCGTTTAAGGTACAAGGTACAGCCATCGTGGTTTTGTTTGGAATCGCAGAGAACATGGTTTGCTCCCTCAGACTGAACAGGATGTGTTATGTCTTCAGTCCATGCACCCCAAGCAGATGTTTCTGCAGCGTGGAGAGGGATAGTATGTCAACCTAACCTGTGTCAGTCACCCCGGGAAAAGGCTCTGTCTGCATGCTGTTGTTGACCTACGACGTCATATCAATGGCATTTGGACTCGTGGGCCTTTACTGGAATACCACACACACACACACACGTCATGTTGTTTTCATTAGGAGTTATCGTTAGAGTCTCTGGTTTCAAATACAGTGCGGGCGTTAATAAAGGTGTCTAGACGATGTTCCCTTTACTATTTGGTGAACTTGAACTGGTGGTGGGATGGAATTGATCCATTTGAGAGATTCTCTTTTTTACTGGTTATGGTTAAGTGGAACCTGTAATATGACTTCATTCCCCTGTAATTCCACTGAGCAATGATGTTTTCTTCAGTTTTGCAGAAATGTCTTGGGGGGTAATGATGATAAATCGGAATCAATTACACAATACTTTTAATCAATATTACATTCAGATTGAGCAGAGTGGGAAGAATGCAACATTGAATTATTTCCGTTGTGTAGCTTGGTTTATACGCTGTAGTAAAGTGCATATCAACTCGTTCGATACCGTTCACTGAGCACAGGTTTATTGCTTCACTGCTTCGCAATCTAATCAAGAAGTGCTGCATTTTATACCTAATTATATTAATTATATTATATATTTCTACGTAGAAAACCTGCGTACTGGGATTGAAATATTTTTTTTTTTATCACAGACGCCTGGTTTTAGTCCTGCCTCATTAGAATTCGAAGCTGTATTCTCGTAAATTAACTTAGGTTTTTTGGATTTGAGCCTGTCCTATTTACTTCGACCTGAATGATTCTGATGAGAGAAACACTCAATTCTCAAACCATGACTCTTTGGGGGCGGGGTTGTGCCTGACCTGATTGTCGGTCATGATGAAGGTAAAACTCTGCTCCTTTTTATAACCAACTTGATTTGACCAAAAAATTGTGAGTGAGTTGTAATGTCCTTGATTAAAGGGGGGGGAGGGAAAACTAGATTTTTTTTTTTGTCTGCATCAAATCTTTGATATTCACCATTGGGAGGAAAGGCTTTGAAGCTTCAAATCTCACTGGCACTCTTCACTCACCGGCTCATCCTTTTGTTATCATGTTTCTTATTCATTTGTTGTGATTAAGTTTGGTTCAGGCTTAATCTATAAATCTCCAATCTGCCTCTTGAGAATGTTGGTGTTTAAATGGGCCCACGTCTTCGTTTGCAGACAAACGCTTTAGTCCTGTCTTGTGAAATTGTTTGGGTAGTTCAATCTTAGGGCTTATGCAGATGGGCACATCACAGTCTCAAAAGATATGCTAAAACTCGTGTGATATTTCATTTTTCTGTTATGAAACGTGGTCTCTCGATAAGAGGATTTGATCCAATCCACTGCGCTCCCTTAATGACAGATTGTATCTCCCTTCACGGATTCCATGCTCTGCACGGGAGGTAGCCTATTTTATCTGTTCCGTGGCAACAAGGCAATATAGCAATTGGTTAGAAAAACATAGTGTGGCTTTCAAAATGTTGATATTGTATACAAGTTCTTTGGAGGAATGATGAACGAGAAATACTGCTTTATTAAAGACCATAAAGCCTCTCAATAAGGTCCTGAGACAGAGGAGCTGTCACATAAACCATTTCAAAACCTTATCGTCGACACAACTCCCCCCCCCAGTTTCTTTTGCCTTCAATGTAATATCATATTTTTGGGACAAACACGATGACACTGCACAACCTAGTGGTTTTGTTACTTCATCATTTGTCATACCTTTAATCTCACAGAACGTATGGTATCAGCGTGCGGTAGGCAGCAGTATCCCTGACGTCTTAAGCCCAGGAGTGAGTAATCAAAGTTGAATCGTCTCGGTGGGGTCGGTGGTGCAGGGCCTATCCCTTGTCTGCTGCTACCGCCGCCTCAGTCACGCCAAGTCACTGTTTTTTTTATTTTTTATAGATTTGTTTTAAACCCGAGTACCAAGTACTGTACTCTACCTCCCAAAGCTGCATAATCAATATAATCCTACTGCCTAGTCTGAAAGGCCCCGCTGGGGCGTTGCTGAATCTAGCTCTCTGCCCTTTTTAGATGGAGCAGCAGAAATAGAATGGGATGGAAGGATGTTTATGTTTACTTATTTAACTTATTGCCCCAGTTCATTGTTTTCTTTTATTTAGTTTAATAGTATATGAGTATCTGCGTTTCACTCTTTCTTCTTTGAGGTAATTGGCCTTATTTTCGTTATTCAACAACACCAATTAAATGTGAAGGGTTGCATTTTGGATGTTGTTTTGACATGATGTATAATTGAGATTGTCTCGGTCGTGTTTCTCTGTCACTTGCTTGTTGTCCTCTGAAGTTCTGATGTTGCTGGGCCACAAGAATTTCTAATATTGTTTAATTTGCTGCTGTGTGTGTGTGTCTGCACAAAATAAATAAAGCGCCCTTTCTTATCCATATTGGATGCCTTGGCTTTTTGCTCGTTTTCTAATGAAGGCAGTGAATGCAAATTTTGCCTATTACCTTCAATCTGAACACAGGGGATTTTTTATTTTGTACATTTGAACAACGCACCTTTGAAAAATAACGTAGAGCTAAATAAATTGGGAAAGTCAAATTACATTCTATGCTTGGAGCTTTTTGCAGTCGGACTTTTTGCAGTCGGACTTTTTCAGATAAAGTTTGCCTCTCTCACTTTCTTTTGCCTTTGCAGTAGATGGACACAAAGACTACCTTTACACCGCAGACAAGAGGCCAAAATCATTTTCGCTCATATGTGACTTTTTTTTTCACAACAGTGTGAACAGCAAAAATAGCATGGCATCCGATATTTTCAGTTCGGATTTGGGCCACTTACATGTGTGGTACTGAATCGTACACAGGTCTAATTTTTTTGCAATGCAACCTCAGTCTGAACAGTCAATTTGGAATCCATGCGACTTTTACCTCACTCTAGATCGACATTTACAGTTCCGTGCTGGTGTGGAGTTTGTGAATACACAATGCGGATGCGCATGCGGGTCAGTTCAGGACCGTGACCAGTTCACATTGGAATCGGATATTGGCCATGTTAAAAACGAATAATGTGAACAGCCAAACCCCAAAAAATCGCATCTGAGCATGAATCCGAATGAATTAAGGCCTGCGGTGTGAACGTAGCCAAAGAAGTGACCTGGTTTCTAAAGGCTGGAGCTGCATCCGTCAGGAGCTGTCCCATAGAGGGGTGCTGAAACCTCCCCCTCCCCTGGTCTCTCTTCGTGTTAACTGCCTCGATCCTCTTATCCTCTCTTCCTCTTCTTTCTTTCTTTCTTTCTTTCTGTGTCCTTCCTCATTTTATATTCCCTTCTCTCTGTCTAGCCTTCTTGCTGTGTGTGTGTGTGTGTGTGTGTGTGTGTGTGTGTGTGTCAGTCAGGTGGTTATACATGGAGCTCCCCTTACCGTAGGTTACTGGAGACGGATAAGCCCTTACCACACAGCAGGCACCAGTCGGAGAGAGAGGGAGAGGGAGAGGGAGAGAGAGAGAGAGAGAGAGAGAGAGAGAGAGAGAGAGAGAGAGAGAGAGAGAGAGAGAGAGAGAGAGAGAGAGAGAGAGAGAGAGAGAGAGAGAGAGAGAGAGAGAGAGAGAGAGAGAGAGAGAGAGAGAGAGAGAGAGAGAGAGAGAGAGAGAGAGAGAGAGAGAGAGAGAGAGAGAGAGAGAGAGAGAGAGAGAGAGAGAGAGAGAGAGAGAGAGAGAGAGAGAGAGAGAGAGAGAGAGAGAGAGAGAGAGAGAGAGAGAGAGAGAGAGAGAGAGAGAGAGAGAGAGAGAGAGAGAGAGATTCTTAATAAAAGCCCTGATGGGTCCCTTCTTTTGTAAATGACTTTACGTCCAATCTTCATCGAAACAAAAGCGAGGAGGAAGAGGAGGCTTTGGCCTAAACATATGGTTGAGCCAATCTGCTCCTCCTCCAACAAGTAGTTTTACTAAATCAATTTGTACCTATCTTATTTGCCTACAAGTGCTGTTTACGTATTTACATACAGAATAGTGACAGGCTAGTGTGTGTCGGCCATTTTGGATGTCCCGTCCCAAATTTCCCTTGTGAGCGACGGTCTGTCCATTCTGGTTGTTTGTGTTCTATGCCCTCGTCCCTGGCATTGCTGCAGCCGGACCGATTGCTGGGCATGCACGAGAGGGAAAAAAAAAAACGCCCCGCTCCATTTCTTTAAAAGCCTAGCAGAGACGGGTACATTATTGAATTCTGACCCTGCTCCTCAAGTCTCCCCACTCAGAAACCCCTTCTCTAGCTGCAGTTGTTAATAAAAGTTATGCCTGGCTGTTTTTGGCACTGAAGCATGTCTCATCTGCTAATGTACCGGTTAGTAACCTTCAGTCTGCCAAGACACGCTGCAGATGCCCCCCCCAACTCAAACCAGAGTCTCCTTATCCTGCAGGAGAATTCTAGGTCAGGCTGTTCAGTAGCCCTGTAGCTTTCCTCTGACCATCAATAATAGATGGCACTTCCTTATAAACGGTTGCATGCAAATGGAAACTCCTGTATTCCCGTTTAGCTGGTGGGTTAATTACCACAGCTGCTATTACAATCCTCACAGCAGAGGTTGTCTTGTTCTATGTTTCCTAGCTACTGTGAGAAATTTGAGGCAGTGCTTTTTTTGGTTTTTTTTGCCAATATTATGGTTCAGTGGCGAGAGACTCAAGTTTGTTAGGTTAACTCAATAATGTTGTTGTCCCAAATACGCTTTTGAATCATTTCAGAGGGCACCAGAGGACGATGGAAAATATTTGTTTTTAATGTACTATATGCATGTAAATGTTACAGCTACAAGGAGTGTGCGTGTGCGTGTGCGTGTGTGGGAGCAACTCTCTGTGGACTATTACAATGAAGCTTACTGTCTAAAATCCAGTCGGTAAATCCTCATGACCTGGCCTCTGGTATAAATCTGTACTGACTCCAACTGGTCTGGTCAGAGGACACATTTCATATGGAGCTTGACTCATTGTTCTATTTTTATTATTACTCAAGTTAACATTTTTAAACGACACTATCTATCATTATCAAAAAAAACATGAAGGGTTTTAAAAATATTAATTTTGAATTTGGGTTGGAACAATGGGGTTCCTATTTATATCTTTTCTCTCTCCCTACTATATTTCTTTACAGAGTTCCACTGGGTCTCCACAATGGCTGCCAATGGTGCACTTAGTCCCATTCCTTAAAAACTGTTCTTTGATGTCTTTGCCGGTTCATGTCCCCCCCCCCCCCCCCCCCCCCCCCCGGTTTTGAAAAGTCTTGTTCCATTGTCACACACATTAGCTAGACGCCATGGGGTGCGCTGTGATCTCTGGATCTTCTTAATGACTATATGAAGAGACATAGTTCCCCTTAACGTCACACTGACTTAAATATAGGAGTCCCCTGCTGTGATCAAGTAGCCAAAGAGACTTGGTAAGGAAATGGCACCTGAAGAGGGAAAGAGCTGTTTAACTCCCTATAGATTTTGGCAAAGCACTCAATTCGTTTTGACTCTAGTAGCTGTCGCCTTCGTGGCTGTGCTTTTTCTTCACGCAAGCCGCTGTTGATCAAAGGGCTCCTTTTTTGTTGCTGTATACGATTAAAGCCTTCTCTAAATAGCAGACAGGTCAGTATGGTATATCAATGTGGAGAGACTCAGAGATACATGAAGGGAGGAGGAGGAGAGAGACAGGGGGGGGGGGGGGGATAGAAGAGCCAGCTGACAGGACGCCACAGGACAGATACCATTACCGGTATTAATCCCTCCTGAAGATTGAAAAGGGTCATCTCTGTGTCAATGAGAAATGTGGCATTGACCTGACCTTTGCAACTGAACGACCGGTCGCTAGCCTCAGGTTGGGAGCAGCTACACCCCCTCCTCCTCCCCCCTTCCCCTCTCCTCCTTCCCTCCCCCCCTTCCCCTCTCCTTCCTTCCCTCCCTGTCCTCCCCCTCCCCCCTTCCCCTCTCCTCCTTCCCTCCCTGTCCTTCTTCCCGCCACCCTTCCTCCCCCACAGCCTCTTAAGACACCAGGTTTTTGTTGGATTGTCTTCCCAAATCCACCCCATTTGCATGAGTAGTGGGAGAGGGTGATGTCGGGTGAGGTGTAGCTTAACAGCTCACGAGGGGTGGGAGATGTGGGATTGCTGCTCGTCTATCCGTTGCTCCCTCCATGACCCTCAAGTCTAGGAGACTGTGTTTGAAGCCATGCCAAGTGTTGATTTTGAAAACCCAGTAATCCCAGCCCCTCTCTTCTGTGGTCTTAAGCACGCACGCACGCACGCACGCACAGACAGACAGACAGACAGACAGACAGACAGACAGACAGACAGACAGACAGACAGACAGACAGACAGACAGACAGACAGACAGACAGACAGACAGACAGACAGACAGACAGACAGACAGACAGACAGACAGACAGACAGACAGACAGACAGACAGACAGACAGACAGACAGACAGACAGACACTGTGTGTGGCTTGGTAAAATAGACATTTGCATAATGAATAATTTAACTGCTGAACTGGTTTTCTGTTCTTGGATTAGCGAGGTATTCCCTAGAAACACATTCGATAGGACATGTAAATAAATAAACAAACTATTTACATAGCTTTTATTTGCTTAAGATGCAAACTCGGCATTCAGTAGGATTTACATTTGGTTAATGTGGATTTTCCCTATCAGATAACGTGTGGTGTAATATGTTAACTAACTTCCTCATGTCTAATGATGGGTAGTACCATCTGAAGGGTTTAGATGTAGATCCCCTGCTGGAAGAAGCAACTTTGTTGCTAATGGATCTGTATTTAAGGCTTCAGATTTGCATGAATTTGTATTTGTAATCTCTAGCGTTGTTTTGACTGAATTGTTCAAAGGTTAGACACCCACTAAACCTTTATTGTTTCTTGTTCGCCTGCTCTGGTAACCAGCGAAAAAAAGGTTTCCTGTGACATTTCTCATGTTGTTTTCTTCTGAAAAGACTAAAGACCTGCCGTGAAATTCGCCTTGGTTAGCACGTTACACTGTGACAAAATGCTACGACGTCTCAATAATGCGTGTAACTAGATGGATCTAGCAGCGTGGGTTCTTATGGGCTGGTTATAAATTCGAAAACGTCCTCACTTCTGGGACCATCCACTTAACATGGATTGATTATTCCACACGTGCCTACATGGAACATAAAGGCTTTCAGTGAGAGCCCATGGTGTGGCTTATGGCAACTTGGAATAAAAGCCTGTTCATTACACGGTCATTTGTGAAGTGGCAAGTGGGCCGCGGGATACGTTCTTCCATAGGTAGACAGGGGTTTCTCCTCTCTCTGCTCCAACCCACCTCAAGCAGTCTGCTGTTCATCCAATATTTATGTCTGGTCGATGGAGCTTCCGGACAGGCCAGGAGCTCTTTCACTGGTTCCCTTGAGTCAGCGTTAAACACACACACACACACACACACACACACACACACACACACACACACACACACACACACACACACACACCCATACTGTAGTACCAGCCGCCAAAGCCGTAACTCAAAATGTGATTACGGAAAGCAAGGAAAGTCTTTACGCGCTCTTTAGCTTGAACTGTAACCATAGCCACTCTACCATTGACAACGAATCAAATTGAAACACCGTAAAACCAACATATTAATATATATATATATATATATATATATATATATATATATATATATATTGCTTAATAGATTTCAGTCCTCTGTTTTACATTTTCATTGACTCCAATTCAGGGGGTGAGGGGTGAGGAGTGGGGGAGGAGACTATTCCTTCCCTCTCTGGAGGGATCATATGTCTGCCTCGGCTACTCCCACCCTCTTGACAAAAAACACACCCTTTTATATTTGCATAATCAATAGTAGAGAGAGAGAGAGAGAGAGAGAGAGAGAGAGAGAGAGAGAGAGAGAGAGAGAGAGAGAGAGAGAGAGAGAGAGAGAGAGAGAGAGAGAGAGAGAGAGAGAGAGAGAGAGAGAGAGAGAGAGAGAGAGAGAGAGAGAGAGAGAGAGAGAGAGAGAGAGAGAGAGAGAGAGAGAGAGAGAGAGAGAGAGAGAGAGAGAGAGAGAGAGAGAGAGAGAGAGAGAGAGAGAGAGAGAGAGAGAGAGAGAGAGAGAGAGAGAGAGAGAGAGAGAGACTGCTTGCCTGTGATTCGTTGCCTCCCTCCTCTAATTGGATCATGTAGGAACTTGCTTAGCTGTATGCTTTGTGCTCAGCCTGGAAAAAGCACGGTGCTGTGGACAAACCAGGCAGCCAGACAAGAGGGGAAGAGAGATAGAAAAGAGTGGGTAAAGAGTTCAGAGAGAGAAAAAGGAGGGAACGGTGCGTAGCGAGGGGAAGAAGGAAGGGAAAAAAAGAAAGAAGGAAGGGGTGTGACGTGAAAAAGAGAGAGAGAGAGAAGAAGAAAAAAAAAAACAAGGGGAGTATCCTGACTTGGCTGTCCTTCCGTGTTGCTGCACGCCGGGCGCGCCCCCCTCCCTCCCTCTCCCACTCCCTCCGTCTCTCTCTCTCCCTCCCTCTCCCACTCCCTCCGTCTCTCTCTCTCTCTCTCTCTCTCTCCCTCTCTCTCGCGTCGCTCTAATGATGTGTTTCTGTGGCGCTGCCGAGAGGAAGGGCACCTGCTGCTCCCCGGTGATTCAGCCCCTGTCGGCCAGCGCGAGGGCTGCCTGAGAGCCCCCGCACAGCGAGCCTCCCCAGGTAGACAGACTAGACAGTATGTTTCCTCCACGACCGTCTCCACCACCTCCGCCCCCGCACCGCCTGCCTGCTCTGTCCCCTTCGCCAGCGACAACACCGCGACTACTACAAGTAGGGCCGCTCCGCCGTCTGCTGCAGCACTCCCAGCTGCGCCCCGCTGCCCCGTGCGACTTCTTCTTGGTTCCCGCCCCGGCCGTGTTGCTGCTCAGGTGAGTGAGGGAGCTGCTGCCTCACAGACTGCTTTTTCCTTCCGGACCCCGGCAAGTCAACTGGTACTGAACTGGACCGGGATTTAAAGAGGAGCGTTGTTCTTTTTTTGGGGGGGGGGGCTACTTTGAATCCTTTGAGTCTTTTTATTTATTATTATATATTTTTTTTTGTCGTTTTTTTCCGAACTCGTTGTTTGCTGAATTTGATGCTTTTGTTGATGAATACATTTTGTGCACGTTATTTTTCCTTGAGAATGCTGTGAAAGAAAAAGAAGAAGAGAGAGAGAGAAAGACATCCTTTTTTTGTACCTCCTCTCCAGCTCATGAGTATGGCTGCGTTTCCCTGTTGACTTGCTGGACTGTTAGCAAGCTCCCCCCCCCCTCCCCCGCCCCCCCCCCCCGTGTGTAGCGTGCCGAAGCGCATCGTCCCCTCGCCAAACCTGCTCTCCGCTCCGCCGACCTCATCATGGACACCACGCTCTTCAACCCCTTCACCGCGTCCGTCCGCTCCGCCATGTTCTAAGCAGACCCCCCCCCCCCCAGGTGTCCCGAGATCGCCCAGGAGACCGTTGAGGAGGGAGGGCCCGAGGAATGACAGAGGGAGTGGACGAGGAGGCGTCCGCAGGGCCGGTCGTCGTCGCGTTACCCCGCGGCGCCGCCTCGCCCGCCCGTTCCCCCGGCGACGCCACCGCCAACCCGAGACTAGCCCCCGAGGAGAAGGAAGAGGAGGAGGAGGAGGAGGAGGAAGAGGAGGAGGAGGTGCGCCAGGAGGACGCCACGGCAGGTGGTGGAGCAGAAGGGGAGAACCCCAAGGGAGGCCACGGCGCGGGCGGCGACGACGACGATGCCACAGACGCCGGGGAGCGAGGAGGCGGCGGTGGAGCGGCTCCTCTGGGACTGCTAGGCCTGGCCGGGGCCTCCTGTTGCGTGTGCGTGCAGGTGGAACAGGTGCGCGGCTGCCTTCGCTCCGAGAAAATCTGCATCCTGCCCATCTTGGCGTGCCTGCTGAGTCTGGCGCTGTGCACCGCGGGCCTCAAGTGGGTCTTTGTGGACAAGATCTTCGAGTATGACCCGCCCAAGCACATGGGCATGGGGCAGGACCCCTTCGTCATCCTGGCTGACCCCACTATGGGGCTGCCGTTGACCTCCTCTCGAGCCTCTGCAACCTTATCCATTGGCCTCTCCACCACCGCTACCAACACTATAGGACAGCCAGAGGTGGTAGTGGAGGGCAAACCCAGCAGAGTGACTCCCAGTGCCCCTACGTCTGCACTGACCCACCGCACTGACACCTCCAAACCAACCACAACCACTCGAAAGTGGACACCGACCGCTTACCCCAGAAGCAGCACGCCGGAATCTAATGACATTGTTATCCCCACTTATTGTGAGTATTAAAAATAACGCAGTTTCATGTTAAGGGTATTGTCTTCCAAACAGAGGGCAGGGGTGCAACAAAATATTTAATGGAAACACAGACTTGAGCAGGTTGAAAGAAAAATCTATTTAGTGGATACAAATATTATGCATTGTCTAAGATGTAGATGTAGCAGATGAGGAAAATATGGTGCATCTTCCATTTTAATAATCTTGTACTCAGAAAGGGAGATGCCGTGAGGTGGTTTTGCCCCTGAGGAGTTGTCAGACAATGGAAGAAAATAGGACAAAGAAAGAATATTGAGTGATTCATTTATTCTTCGAAATAGTTTGGATTAAAAAAAAAGAGAGAGTGCTGACTCTCTTCGGAGGAAAATGTGAAAACCTACTCTCCCCTCCGCTCTTCGATCACCAGTCACCACTGACTTTTTTTTTTTTGGTTGGAAAAACCTAGGTGACACAGTAGAGAAAACACGGTCCTGTTGTTGAGCTGAGTGTCAGGAAGCAGACAAGCTGGGACTTGAAATGTGTGCCTCCAGGGGTTATGACTCAGCCCCTGAAGAATTGCCTGTGTCCCCACCTGACTACCCCAGGTGGTGTTCAGGAGACGTCACCTCTGTGTCGAAACCCCTGCAGGTTGTGATTAACCTACATTAGCAAGTAAACAGACGCTGAGTAAATGACGAGGTTCCCATAGCACAGAGCAGGGATGGATGTCCTGCCGATACATTCGGACACGATACTATTCGCTATGTATGCTGTCGTTGCTTTCGGGGGAACAGTGGATGCGTCTATTTCTTTGACGGTTAATGCTTTAATTCAGCACACACATTGAATATGTGTAGGCATCATTTGCAGTGGTGTTTCATTTTAGCCAGCATGCCAACCGAACTCTGTTGCCTTGTGCTCTGGCCGCGGCATTTCCAGTCAAATGAAAAATAGTTGACTCCAAAATCAATACATGATGATGCATGACTTCCTATAGTAAAGACTGCTGGGGAGTTGCGGTGTAACCGGGGGGGGGGAGGGGGGGGGGGGGGGAGAGACTTCCTCCGGGCCGGGCTCATGCAGGCAGGCGACTCCAGCTCCATTTCAAGGTCAGAGAACCCTGCTGAAGGCTGCTCGCTGGAGGCTAATTGATTCCACTTCTCCCTCCCCCTTTAGCCAGCTCGCCACGGGGAAAGACAATCCCGTTAATGATATCTATCTGCCGACTAATGTCTCTCTCTCTCTCTCTCTCTCTCTCTCGACTTTGAGAGATGCCAGAGTTATGACGGTCTGGAGCGCTGCCAGACGCTCCTTGTCCTCTGTCCCCTCCCCCTCCCCCGTCTCACCTGTCCTCTAATAAGGCCGTAAAGCTGGGCGGGCGAACGTCGGCTAGACCTTTGAGGGATGATACAGTGGTCGTCGTGAGTGGAAAAAAATGGAGGCGATGACACGCACAGTGTCATTAAAGCCTTGTAGTTTTGTTACAGTGGGAGACTGCAATCCTTGAGTGAAAGAGCTGGAGGCGTTTGGCTCATTGTACATAGTGTACCTGGGCTTGTCAACATTGCTGTTTGGTGCGTGCTTAAGCTCCGTAGCGGGGGGGCACGAATTGAGCAATAACATATCAGATTGGCATTCATTAGTAAAATGAAAAGGCGATTTCTGTAGAATTTAAGACTGACCCACCCCCATTTTTTAAGTTGGCTGATCAATGGCACTTGCCAGAGAATGGGTAATGTGATCTGTGGGTTTAGTGACCTCCTCAGAGGTAATCAATTGGCAGAGAACTGGTCAGCTGTCCGGGCAGGAAGCACAGAGAAAGTAATAGGTAGTGTGTGTCCTTCTCTCTGTCATTGACACAACGAACACATCAGAACACTCCAATGGAGGCTTTGGCATATCTTACATGTCCTTATGAGTTGTGTGGGGTTGAAGGTGTGCGTTTGAAGCATCCCTTTTTTTCAAGAATGAGCAGCAGTGCATAGCCTACATACCTATTTTTTTCTGATCGCATACATTTTTTTTTTGCTGGTGCTTATCCACTTCCTGTTTGAGTTAACCAAAGAAAAAAATGTAATACTTGTATCTAGCATTAAAATGAATGTTTACCCAAGATGTTAAATTAACTTCTGCAGCCAATTACTTCAGACCAATTCAAAGTTGGTGTGTCAGATAATGTCTTTTCTATGCAAACTATACTCTTGAGGTCGGTTTACATAAGGGAAAGGCCTCATTTTCCGTGAATAATGAATCTCCACCGTTGGTGTCCACTTTATATTTAGAAAAGCCTTTTGCAAATCCAAATGCAAATGTCTTCTTCTTGCTAAAAGGCTTAACAGGAACAGTGCCATTTGCCATTTACAGCATCACTCCACAAAAAAAAAAAAAGAAGAATGTCAAGCTGTGAAATAAATAGTTCCTCCCGAGAGAATGGCCTGAGACTGATCCTGTAGGGATGTGCTGTGAGCTGGGCCAAATATGGATCCATTGTTGTTCCATCTTGGTCACGCACTAAGGAGACTTGACGTGGCAACATCCAACACGCAACACAGATTTAGCATCTCCTACTGTGCCGTGTTGGAACACATCATGCTTGTGGGTTTTATGCAAAACAGGCGCGATCATTTGAGGAACGTGTAAAACTAGGAACGTTTGTGGTTGAAGCCGGTGGATTGGGGGGGTAAAGATTTGGAGAAGCACAATGTGAGGGGGAAAAAAAAGTGTAAAAAAAGAAAAGATGTACATTTCTAGATGACCGCTGTGCAATGGGACTTGGTGCCCTCGTTTCCCCAGTAACGGTATCGTTGACGATGCACGAAGGCATTAGACCATTTCCACTGAGCTACGTTATAAGTTGGCTAAAGCCCAGCAAATTTTAACAAGGAAGAGGCTTCCAAACCTTGCTGAATCATTGTTACTCAAGTTTTTATGTATATTAACTTTCCGTACCCTGATAGTCCTTAGGACGTTAGTTTGGTCTGTTAAAGCAGTGAAAACTGCTCCTCCAACAAGAGCAATGAGTTCAGGCATCATCTTATTGATTTTTGCTGGATTGACTCTGATAAGTAGTACAATCTGCTTATTTGTTTGTAAAATGTCTCCAAAAGTGTTTACTCTAACTCTGCTTATTTGCTCAAACTGGTGATGAAGAGATATCTGCTTTTTAAGTTTAAGAATATGTACCTCTGGAAATGAATATGTACAGTGTGGTCCTCTCCTCTTGGTTTCTGTTACCGATACACCAAATCCATGTAATTATGAAGAACTAGCCCCGCCCAGTTAGAGCAGTAGCTCCAATCACTTGCTTTGAGTCAGTAACCACCTGTTCAATCATGTATATCTCCCTCTCAGCTCCCTGTAGACGTATTGGTTTCTACATAAATCTTACACTGGAATTGTTGGTGTTGTGATCAAATATCATTCTCAGCAAATTGTTATGTCTGTTAAATAAAGTGTAGGCTATTGGCTATGAAAGGCTAAGCCAAACATTACATATACTATAGATATAATCTAAAAACATTTTAGTGACTCACGTTTCTTTTCTCAAATGATAGCATCTTTGAGTAATGGTTGGCACAAGTTGCATGTTGCTAACGTTAGCATTAGCATTCATGTGTTTTACAACGTACAGTAACATATACATGGGCATCCATCCTTTATAAGGAAACTGATTACCCCTTTGAAAGGGGAGAGAGAGTTTTCCCTGGTGACACAGAAGTCCTGTTTGGTTATATTAGTGTTTCATTAATTTGGTTTCCTCCTCAAACTTCCCTGCTCCATCCTTCTTTGCAAGGCTTTGATAATTATGTTCAAAAAGAGGTCACTTCTATGTTTTCTTTGAGCAAATTACCGCTTCCCCTCTTATCTATGTATGGGCCGTCATTATAATCTCACAGTCTGCGATCTATTATTACGTTGCAGTTGCTGCTGTATATTAATCAGCTTCATTTTTGATGATAAACAACCAAAGACTGCATTTGCAAAAGTTCATACTCTGGCTTGTGGTTAAAAATAAGTTATTTATAACATTATTTATTTGTGTTAACATTATTTACATCATACTCGATTTACATCAAGCGATCCAAGGCTCTCAAGCCCACCATGCCTTCCTACTAACAATCATCATCACAATTTGACTAGTTGGTGGCTTTTCATTCTGTTTGTTAGAAACTAATATTTTAAACGGATGTGACCATACTTTAATGTTGCCTATCAATTTTTGCTTTCTCCAAAGCCCCTTATCAACGAGGAGAAGCGGTAACGCTGTCATCAATAATATCTCTCTGATTGATTTGAAATCCTCTAACAGACATTTCGGAGACTTTTCTGAAAGCCCATTTCATTTATTCAGAGCAAGAGACAGCGGCTTGTTAGCATGCTAATGGTAATACACCTGTACTGCGTGGACTGATTTAAATGACCTGTGAAAACGCCAGAGGTTTACCAGGAGGATTGGCTTGGGGACTGTAATGGCATGCGCGAGCGAGGTTTGAGCTGTATAAATCTTTTAGTTTTTACGACAGCCTTTCCTGTGGCCTGACAACTGCTCGTTCCCACCTCACCCCGCTCCTCCCTCCCCTCCCCTCCTGATGCTCAGTGCTCTCTCTCTCAGGTTGCTCTTTGTCTGTCTCTCTCTTTCTCCCTCGCACTCTCGTTCTTCCTTTTTCTTTTCTCTCTTTCTGTCCGCTCTTCCCACTCAACTGTCTCTCTCTCTCTCTCTCTTCACTCTTTATTCCTTTTTCTTTTGTCTCTCTCCTTCTATCTCTCTTCTCCCTCTTTTCCCTTTGTCTTTTTTTTTTTTTTTTTTAGTTCTGCTTCTTTATCACCCATCTCTAGCCCCCTCCTGTGCTCCCTCCCCTGTTCTGTTCCGTCTTTATGGCCTATAAAGGCCCCCGGCTCGGTTTGTGTGGTCCTACGGCATCAGCAGCCTTTCTCATCTGTATTTCTAGTGATGTGGGTCCAGGGTGGCCACCGACCAAGCTCCCATCTGCAGACCTAATTAAATGTCACGGCCAAGACGTACACGGCGATTTGGGACTCCATGGGAATGCATTCGAAAGAAAGAAAGAAGGAAGGAAAGAAAGAAAGAAAGAAAGAAAGAGAGGCATGCCATGCCTCCCTTTGTCTGTATGGGATGTTCTTACTGCTTTTGTTGTATGGCGTTGTCGTTTTTTTTCTTTTCTGTTTCTCTCTGCCCATTCGTCATGTCTAGTGCAACATCATCCATTATTTAAAAGGGTAATTGATTACTTTGGAAAACTGATTTTGGTCTCCTCTCTCTATCTTTACCCTCTCGTTGGTCCTTTTCGTTTTGGAGGACTCAAACCGTGCATTTTCTCCCCCGAACGAAAGTCCTTGAAAAGTTGGCTAGCAAAGACAACGCAGCGATCCCTTTATGACTGCAATTTAATACACAGTAATAGTAGACAAGCAGATCAAGATATTCGGAAAAAAACGTGGCTCTTTATACGTGCCTGGGTCTTGTCTGCTGTTCCTCCCCCAGGGAAATTGAGACCACCACGACTGAACTGGCATTGAAGCGAATATGAAATGAATGAAAAGGGCTCCGTAATGTTTACAAGGCAACAGAGTAGAGATTGGAGAACATTTTGAATAGGGGGGGGGGGGGGCGGTCAAAGGGCTGATTTGTTAATTATCGGGATGGCCGTGAGAGGGCCGCTGAGGTGCCCGACGGTCCCTAATTTGATTAGGTTCAAAAAGTGACAGCTGGCCGTGTTTTGCCGGCGATGGAAGGTGGCCGTGTCTTTTCAGTGTTTGTTTCCATTCAAAATGGAGTCCTGCCGTGGCGCACTGAAGGTTTCTGTTGCTTTGTCCCCAATGAAGTGACTCTGCAAATGACTGAACTGTCCGTCTCCCAGGCCTGATACCTCCCTTAAAGGTTTGGGAGTTTGGAAAACCCGAACAACAGACGTTGCCATCTATCATTCAGTAGAATGGTCACACCATTTCTTTGCAACAGGCAGTGCATTTAAGCTTCTGTTTTTAAATAGGTACAATTCTTTATCACAATATAATTCTCTACATCTGATTAAATCATCTTTAGAACCTTTTTTTTTTTTACCGCCTCTGAACAACCAGGACATTTCATGTATATTTGGAGCACTTTGCCATGGGCTAGACTAGACGTCTTTTGGTGATTAATTTTCTTAATTGGTGCTGAAAGTGCATTCATTCTGCTGTTTATCAAGCAAAGGTCCATTACCTAATGAGGCAGCTTCCTCCTGCTAGACCTGAACTAACCCTATAAATCCACCCCTCCCATCCCCACCACTGTCCCCCCCCCCCATCCCTCGCTGCCTCCGACTGCCTCGGTGGCTCACTGACTGCTTTCTCTCTGTCTCTCTCTTTCTCTCTTTGTCTCTCTTTTTCTTTGTCTCTCTCTCTCTTTGTCTCTAGATTCAGGTGAATCTGTCAAACAGCCTCTAAGAGATGAGGCTCTGCTCTCTCTCTCTCTCTCTCTCTCTCTCTCTCTCTCTCTCTCTCTCTCTCTCTCATTCTGCTATAAATAAATAATACAGATAATCCTAAAATGCAGAGAACTTGACTGTTTGTCAGGATAAGGCACTTTGTTCAGAGTCTGTATGTATATTTTCAAATTTCAAAAGCTGGCTTATTTATAGTATTTCATAAACCCTATCACATTGACTCATCCAGTGCTATTAGGTAACGCAAGCACAAAAGAGTCTGCAATCTAAACGTGACAAACGTTTAAATCTAAGTTAAGAAGTTCAGAAACAAGTCAAAGTTGAATAGGTGGAAACGACTTTGTTTGAGGATATTTGAGTTCAGAATTGATTACAGGTTAATTAACAGAGCTCTTACACGGATTTTCAAGTTATTCAAATTAAGAATACACCATGCATAGCATTTTCAACCTATCTTCAAATCTTCACAGTAAGTACTCTCCTCTTTTCCCCACTTTCCTCCAGTCAGTGAGCCCCGTGTTAAGCTGGCTCCTGGTGTAAATTGCCAGGGTAAGCATTCTGCCGCAGAGGCTCATGTATTGAGACCTGCCCCGTGGGAGTTGGACCATAGCGCCTTCTCTAGGTGTGGCCCCGCCACTAAGACCGATGGCGCCCCCCCCCCAGCCCACACATGGATTTTGTCCTGCTAGCCTTTCTACTAGCAGCTCAATTCATCATGCCAGTGTTATTATGTTCACATCGGCTGTTTTTCAGCATGGTCCTGGTGGTTTACACGGCCGGTTTGTCCCCCTTGACTGGCGGCCCCGGGACCTTCCTGTGTACCAGGCAATCTGAAAACCCCCAGCCAGGGAATTGACCTATCAACTCGACTTTCACACTATCACATAAAAATGCTTTCGCTAACCGAAGAAGGCCGAAAAGATCGATGTGTTTACTTCTAGTGTAGCAGCGCCATAAAATAAAGACACTGACCTGTCAATACAGTATGATGGTCTACTGGGAGTAGCTTTATCCGTGGTTATAGTCAAAGAAATGCCACTTAAACAAACACATATACTCACGCAAAAATTATCTTTTCTTTTACTGCATTTGTCTCTGAATCTTATCTTTCTTTCACTCTGCCTCCTTAACGTGCTTTTCGGGTTGTCAGGGTTTTACGACTGGCGTTCTTTTTTTTTCTCAGCCATATCAATGGTAATCCAATTAGAATAAACATTCATTCAGCTAGGCTCTGGAACCTGTCCAGGCGTTACGTATGTGCTGCTGCGTGTCTGACACACCTGTCAATGCCTCTTCACTCCCTTTTTTCTCATTGCAATGACAGTTCTGTGTGTGTGTGTGTGTGTGTGTTTGTGTTTGTGGTCTTGTTTCTCACTGTGAGGGTTGTTGTTGCTGGGTATGCACAGAGGACACACACACGCTTAAGGATAATTCAGTGTGGTTTTGAATTTCCCCTAACACTGTGTTGTCTGTCAGTTTGTTTCCCCCAACATGCTGAGGACTGTCTCTTGAATTAAACCTGTAGAGCTAAGATAAGTTGACCAGACAGACACACTTTATAGTATAAGATTATGAAGCGGAACGTTTTGGCACACATGACACTGCCACCGTGCACATGGCTCAGCTGGCTTTTTAATCAATTCACTTTTTCTCATTACATTTCTGCATGGCCCCTCCAAAAAATGTAAATCAGATTTGCCGCTCTCTACATGCTCAATCAGTTTCTGTCAATTTGTGTTAATCACAAGGAAACTTCACAGCATTGAATTGAGATTAAATAGAATAGAAAATGATCCTGTGATGAGGCACATGCATTTTAATTAATGAATAATTGAAAAAGTGATTGGTCCTCTTCCTTCCTTTTTGGCAGACAACATTGATCCAAGAGACTTCTAATCATAGAAATTAACTGAGTCATTAAGCCAAGGGTGCTTATGGGAAATAGAGTGTTATTGGTTTGGATATATGAGGAGGCTGAAGAAAGGTCATTAGTCGGTCAGAATCTTTGTGCGGCGTACAGTACAGTGTCACTGATATTTAGAACTTCCTGGTTCATCCAACAGGAAATTCAGTTTTTGACCTGGAGCAGGAAGTGTCTTGATTATTTATGAACAGTGCTCGGTGTTTAATTCTTCTGGTGTGGAAAAAGGTGTATTTAAGTCAAAGTAGTTATCAGTGCCTATCAATATCATCTCACATACCAATTATAGAAAGTCCTTGCAGCTTAAAAACGAATTATTTTAACTGCATAATAAAAAAACATTAAAGCTTTAAAGTTGTGTTGAACATTGTATGACGCTTTGGGTGGGTGGGGGGAGGCGTAGTCGCAGTGGGAGAAAAACATGAATACATTTGTTTAGGTAATGAAAGTTGTTTATCATTTACAAATCGGACAAACGGGAAGCTAGCCAGGGTCAACAGCGTTTGACGTCAGTTGAGAATTCCCCACATTCAAGTGCGTCACACAACCACCAAGTGTTCTCTTCCCCAAAAAGGCCAAATTGCCTTTTGTTGAGAGACACCATGCCACAATTAATACCTCTGGTGGTTACATAACCCTGCCCGTAGGATCCGGGACTGTTTGGTAAATGACACGGTGATGCTTTGTGTGTGTGTGTGTGTGTGTGTGTGTGTGTGTGTGTGTGTGTGTGTGTACCCACCCACCCGCTGTATAGCACTGCAGACAGTAAAGCAGACGGAGAGTGTGTGTGTGTGTGTGTGTGTGTGTGTGTGTGTGTGTGTGTGTGTGTGTGTGTGTGTGTGTGTGTGTGTGTGTGTGTGTGTGTGTGTGTGTGTGTGTGTGTGTGTGTGTGTGTGTGTGTGAGGTAGAGGTGCTGTTTGACATGGTGGGCTGGTCCTTTGTGCCCCAACACGTCTCCCCTATGTGAGGCCCCTCATCCTTGCCGGCTGTAGAACATTGTGACATTCTGCAAACCTTCCCCTCTCACGTGGCTGAACAGATGCTGAGAGAGTAGCTCTGCATAGGTGTGTGTGTGTGTGTGTGTGTGTGTGTCTAGGAGAGGAGGGTATCGGTAAAGGAAGGGAAGAGAAACCAAGCTTGAGAGCCATCTTGAAAGGAAAGGAGTAGTTTGGCAGAGAGAAATACAGTACATAGACAATTTTGAACCTCGAAACAAAAGTGTGTTGGTTGAATAACAATAGATCCACGGCTCCCAGCACATGGCCACAACAATAACCATGTCACTCAGGTATTATCGTGGCGCTTAAATCTCCACCTGACGTTGTGCCACGCCAAGCGCTTTGTTGCAGAATGTCCACAGTCATTGTCCACTTATTGAATCCTTCCGGCTGGCCACCACAGCAGCCGAGTGAAATAATGATGTTAGTCCCGGGGAAGAGGGGCTATAAAAAGCTCCCGGCCTCCTCCTAGTGCAGGGGGGGGGGGGGGGGGGGGGGGGGGGGGAGAAAGAGAGAGAGAAAGAAAGAGAGAGAGAGAGAGAGAGAGAGAGAGAGAGAGAGAGAGAGAATTGTGTGTGGATCCCTGGTCCATTCTTTACATCTTTATGCATAAAGGGAGGCCGGCCATTTGGTGCATTAGAAGTGCAATCGCGTGTTCTTGAAATGGCAATTACTTGTGGTTGGTGCGTGAAATACAGATACAGTACATTGCTTATACTCTTAATACTAACCAACCTAATGTTTAAGGAAAGACTTGGAATTAGAACTTACGAGAAAATAATAGTCTTAACCGCCAGTTAGCCACTTCAGTATAACTTACAGTACATTATTCATATTTTTTATTGTTACCAGTAACTACCAGTATAAAAAAGGTGAGTATTTCCATGTTTCATTATATAGCTAAGAATAAGGAATAGCTCCTGATAAATGATTGGTTACAGTGTGTTGTCTTTCCCACCCCCCCTTAACTTTCCACCCTCTGAATCACTCACTTCATTCATTTTCTGTCCCTCTCTCATGGGCTGTCCCTATTCACAAAGACGCAGACAGTCTGAATTTCTCATGAAACGCTTCAATTAAGTTTCTTGTCACTCTGTGGCAACAATCCCACCGCGACTACATTTCACAGTTTTAACCCTAATGTTTCAAAATGGAGTACATCACGAAAAAGAATATCTGGGGAAAATAAATACCTGAATTTTGTTACCATTTCAATAATTTAGGGGTGCAGTCATTCATACCCCATAATTTACTTTATCACCTAAATCAATAACTTTCCCTTAATACTGAGAATGAAGCCAAGGAAGGCAATATGTGTTACTAGAAATGTAGGGAATAGAAGTTGTGGGCATGAGGATGATGATGGCCATGATGATGATGATGATGATAATATTGAGAAGTTTTGATTGTTTTAATCTACCAGTTTATAGGTAGACTATTGAGTCACAGAATATTGTCACTTTTTGCTATTTTCTAAATGATCAAATCATCTTACTAACTCCATATGAACATGATATACTATGTAAAGATATCTGAAGAGGAATGGTAGTAGAAAGTTTGCTTGCTTTGTAATCTCTTTAAATCAGTCATCTACAAAGAATATGTGTCCAGTAGAGTTGGTGGATCCATAGAGCTGCAACAAGTAAAATGGACACACCTCCAGGGCCCCTGGCCCAATTGCCATGGTTACAGAGAGTCTGTCCCTTGTTCTAATTCCATGGCTGGAAGCTGTTTAGACAGTGATGAATGAAGAGGCTGAGGGACAAATTCAGTTTAGCCTGCCTGGCTCATTGATCAGGGAGGTATCTCATCCTAATCCAGGGACAGAGGAGGCAGGGAGCCCGTCAAGAATGTCCTATTGACAGCCGATGCTCCCAAATCCTCCCCTGCCTGGCATGTCGGTGTGAATCCCTGTGTGGGTGGGAACAGGGAGAAGATAAGAATCTGACCTATCCACACAGCAACCTGGGCAAGCTGTTCAAACACATATTCTGTTTTACCTTCAGACATGGGTTTAAAATCCAAGGTCGAGTTTATAATAATCTGCATGTCCTTTAAATATGATATGGGATTATGAAACTAAAAACAACAGTATGCTTTTTAGCTGCTGCCCAAGGAGGACCAGACGTGTGTATCACGGATGCCTTAGCAATATGTCAAGATGTTTCTTTCTCCGAGCGCCCTTAGACATGTTTGCGCAGCTACAAAATGGATTACCTTTGAAGAGCCAGACGATGTTCCAGTAATACGTTCCAGCAACGTTGATTTATTCCAACTGCAGTTAGCCTATTCATCAGTGACACTCATATTTAAAAGGCAAAGCAATAGACACTCTCACTTTTGCCCAAACTAGTCGGTAATCATCATAAAAGGACATCTTCAAAGCTGTCTCTCTCTCTCTCTCTCTCTCTCTCTCTCTCTCTCTCTCTCTCTCTCTCTCTCTCTCTCTCTCTCTCTCTCTCTCTCTCTCTCTCTCTCTAAAGAACTGTTCAAGCTGGCCAATATATATTATGTTATAAGGGTCATAATCACAGAAGTGATAGTGATACTATCTTGCTGACTCTTGGTGACTGACTGACTTACTATCCTGCTCACTGGTTGTCTGACTAGCTGGCTGACTGGCTATGACTAGCTGGCAGTCTTGAGAAGCAGGCTTGCTGACTGACTGGCTGGCTGGCTGGCAGACTGGATGACGGGCTGTCTGACTGAGTGGTTATCTGGCTGTCTGACTGACTGACAAAAAATACTTCTACTACTGTTACAAGAGAATCTTTGAAGGAAGCCTTAATAGACCTTGGGAGAGTGTGTTGGTCGTAGTTTAATGTACAAGGAATAACGTTAGCGAACGTTAGTCAGGTAAATGAGTGGATTAGTGAGGTTGGTGTTTTCTCATGCATGGATATATTTTTGTCTTTTTAATGAATAGCTATATGCAATTAGCATATTTATATTAATTGAAAAAAAATAAATAATAATATAATTATATATATATATATATATATATATATATATATATATATATATATATATATATATATATATATATATATATATATATATATATATATATATATAGAAAAGAAGGTAATTATCCTTAATCAAAAAAAAGATGATATCATTAGACTAGAAAACCCTTCTCAGGATGGGAATCTTTAAGCTGACTGTGGTCGTGTGACCCAACGTCAAAGTCACTTGGGTGTGTGAGGTAGACGAGATAGGTGGACATGTTTTAATTACCTGTATTCTGTCAAAACATCCTGTACTCTTTAAAAATGCGTATTCTTTTTTGGACCTTTACACCTGTGTCATGCTGCTAAAAGATGTTCTTGCACAGTAGAATAAACCTATGGAATATTACAAAATTAAAAAAAATCCATCAATAATTCGCCGTAAGTTTCTCTCTCTCCCGGCAATTTAATCTCTCCTCTGAAGAGTCTTAAGACTCTATGGGATGAGAGGGGATGCCGACTCACTCCAGTCCACGCCTGGATATCTCTCCAGGGCGGGGCTAATAGATTATCCACGGGTTCAACTTTTGGCCTTTCGGCAGACTGTAGAACCCCTGGCGATGTGGTTAGGATATGAAAACTGCTCCATCGCTCCAGAGAAATCCATTTCTGAATTTGATTAAATCGACATCAGGGGATTTTTGGGGGCAGTGAAAAGTCTGTTTGCATTTATTAAAATGGCGAAGGAAACTTATTTGACACAACTTATTTGTGTCTTCAGCTGTGGTGCGAGAATGAGAAAACCGTTTGTGAATTAACTTGGGAAAATTGTATTTTTAGCTTAATCAGAATGCGTCCCCTGGGTCTGGCACAGTCAGTGAGATTAGAAGTGACTGTGGTTCACTGCTATGGGCAGCATTAACAATGCAATGCCAGGCCCAGCATTTACTAACTCAGTGTTAGTTACTGAACTGGAAGATGTTTGGCCTCAAGGCCTTCCTCTTCCAACGCCGTCTAAAGACCACGGATATAGAACTACAACATACATGATGCTCACTCACTCACTCACTCACTCACTCACTCACTCACTTACACGGTCGCGCTCACTCACTCACTCGCTCGCTCACTCAAATAACTTTGGAACTAGTTGTCTTCGATTTGTCACGGCACTCGGGATCAGTCATCCTTGGGTTTGCTAGGGCCATGTATGAGCTGCTGTGTGTGTGTGTAGAGAGAGATCTAGCCATCTGGATCCAATCCTGATGTTCCTCACTGGCTCAGTGGTTCGGTGTCTCCAATGTGCTGGCCATGGGGTGGAGGGAGTGGAGCAGACTGAAAAGCACCTGGTCCACTCCTCCCTCCTCACCACCCCAGGTGACACACACACACACACACACACACATTGACAAATACAAAATCCCTGGCACACTCACACTCTCTGTCTTACACACATGGAGCAAAGGGTGTTGTAGGGTCCCAGCCACCATAATAGAGGGTGACCCTACTGCTCCCTTCATGTCACATGGATATGTGTGTTTACTTGTACGAGCTCCCTTGAGGTTTGTCAAACAGATCGGTGTTGAATTAACCATGTAGGTTTTGCGAGCACAGATGGACAAAACCCTTTAAGACCATTCAGAGTCAACACTTGACCTCAACAGAGACGTCAAGCTGTCTGTCGGCAGGGCTTCATTTAAAAAAGGCCCCAGTTGGTTTGTAACGGGCCAGTGAAACTTTTATCAAAACTATGATTTGTCGTATTTTGTCATCGCTGCTTCCCAGCTTTGATTAATGATCCCAGTCATTATCCCTAAGGCAGCTGGACGCACGCTAGTCGCTGTTTGATGAAGCGTCTGCTAGCCGTTTTGGGTGAGGACTGAGCTACAGTGTGTAGGAAGCCAGAAGCCTGTCAGGAGAGTTTATTAAGACCACCATGGAGGAGGGGCTCAGGGAAAGTAGCTCTGTCAGATCATTATGGAGTTTTATAAGCCATCATTTGTTAGATACAATCATTCAGACATAAAGTATTAACGCGTTGGACGTTTTATCCAAGCAAGCACAAATCTTCAGAGATGAGTGTCAAGATATAGGGGCCTTTTCATGAAGAAGAAGAAAGGGTTGTCAGATCAATACCACAACTGGCACATGAATGACTTGGACTTAATATAATATTGATTTTGGACCTGATTGTTCATGTTTTGATTTAGAAAACTGGATTGTATCACTCTGGTTTAGTTTTGCTCAAACGTCAGGCAAAGTCTGTCAATGTTTTAACCTGGAACAGACCAGCAGCGCTGTGGAATTATGTAAACCGTTGGCATATTATTTTCATAGTTTTGCATCTTACTCATTTCCTCTGACAGTGCTTAGATGCCACCATTTATTTTTGTTGTTAAGCGAAATTACTATACGACTTAAACACTCAAGTATCCCTACCTCCTGACATGCATCCTGTTATGGTATATGTGTGCGCTGTATCGCCATGGCACCCAAAGACAGCGTTTTAACCGGCTCTCCCCTCCCCACAGTGATGAGACGCGAGGTTCGCCGCGGCAACGCATTATGGTCTGCCTTTGACCACACATAGAAGATACAAATAAAATGGAGCCCCTGAGAGAGAGAGAGAGAGAGAGAGAGAGAGAGAGAGAGAGAGAGAGAGAGAGAGAGAGAGAGAGAGAGAGAGAGAGAGAGAGAGAGAGAGAGAGAGAGAGAGAGAGAGAGAGAGAGAGAGAGAGAGAGAGAGAGAGAGAGAGAGAGAGAGAGAGAGAGAGAGAGAGAGAGAGAGAGAGAGAGAGAGAGAGAGAGAGAGAGAGAGAGAGAGAGAGAGAGAGAGAGAGAGAGAGAGAGAGAGAGAGAGAGAGAGAGAGAGAGAGAGAATTTTGTGTGTGTGTGGCGCTCCCTGGTCAATTCATTACATCTTCATCCTAACATGTATCACGTTCTAACCTGCTCTCCCTACCCCTCGTCATGGTCGGCCCTTCAGTGATCCTTACCTCCATCACGTACCTCCCATGGCACCCGAAGGTGTTTCGCGAGTTGGAACCTGCTCTCCCTAACCTTCGTCACGGGGGAGTCCGCTGACGTCATGGTCGGCCCTTCAGTCATCCTTACGTGCATCACGTTCCAGTGTTGGTGCCCCTTACCTCCCACATCGCCATGGCACCCGAAGGTGTTTGCGGTGACCGGGTTCCAACCTGCTCCCCACCCCTCGTCAGTGGTGAGTCCGCTGCCGCAACGTATTATAGCCTGCCCTTGACAGCCTCTAGAGGCGGGGCAGGGCGGGGGGGCGGGGGGGGTGCGGCACCGCAAAAGGTTCCTTTCCGCAGTGGGCAGACTGCTGGCACTGCAGAGAGTGCCCGGGCCACGACCCAAAAAAGCGGAGCTGGGAATGCCGAGGGGCAGACTGACGGATGTCGGGCGGTTGGCTCCGAACTCTCACCCTGCATCTCCTCCGTCGGCTGGTTTTAGGTTTCTCATCCACCAGCAAAAAAAAAAAAGATGAAATGGAACTCAATCGATCCTCCACTGCATACTTCCATCAGGCGCAGCGAGGGACAAGAAAAGGCTGCTCAGCTCTGCGGCCTGGTAACTGAACCCTCTTAGCTCTGGTAAATATAGCCCCTTCGGCCGTCGTCACCATGCTTGTCTCTCATTGAAGCTCATCAGCAAAAAATCCGGGCCAGATTTTGATGCATATTTTCCATGATTTTGCTTGCTTAGGTCTAGGCTTCTGAGACGGCCCCCTTTTCACGTAGTGAGACTAATGAATATACCTGGGTGTTTACCTTAGCGGTTAATAGAGTTTAGTGCAATTGATGTTCTATGATGCATTTTAGATGATAACAATGCTGACTTTTTGTTTATTCAATCGATGGTTGTAATTGGGTATGTACGGATAGCCGGTGACATTTAAAAGGTCACACATAAAATCTAAAAGGTCAATAATGGAAATTGGATTTCACCTGCAGTTTCATAATGGATTTGTATGCAGACAGACATCTTCGCCTCGGATGAAATGAATGATTGATTAAATTAAAGCTAAACATGATTAGACATTAAAAAGGGACAGTGATTGTGACTTCAGAAAAGTTAGATTTATTACAGTCTGGCGGCTGATTTAATTAACAGCAACTCCTCGGTTGACATGTCTTGATTTGTGAAAGTTTTGTTTCGGAACTCTTTGACTTTGATCTTATTCTTTCATGTCTTGATAGATGATTGCATCATATCGACTGTATGCAGGGATTCTTTCCTTAACAACGCCATGCGCAAAATAGTCGTTTCTGCAGTGAAACAAAAAAATATGATGAAGAGTTTTGATTGATGCTTTGCTTATGCTTTAATGGTGGCACTGCAAATAATTTGATCAGAGGAACCCAGAGTGATCGGTTGTGGTTTCAATGAATCAACCAGTTTCCCTGTCTGTGCAGTCGGCTGCATCGGCGGCAGCAGTATGACACAAAAAGATAGAATTGCATTTAGTCCAAAAGGTAATGTCTCTCTCTCTCTCTGTGTGTGCAAGAGGGGTCACCTGATGGGGTCACTGCCCTATGAAATCATGGCTTCGTCTCAGTAATGATCTCCTGTGAGTTAACTCGATTGTCTCTGGTGGAGGAAGACAAAGTCTCACCGGAACCGAGTAGAATGGCGACAGGGCTTTTATTACAAACCACAAGCATTGGTATCCGGGTCACGATCTGTTAACCATTTTGACCGAGGAGAAAGGCCGACCGAAAGACGTCAGGAGCGACGCCGTCGTGTTTTTGATGAGGAGGGGGAAATGTGCAGCAACGCTCCTTCCTCTCCTGGTAGAATTAACCAGGGCAAGTAAAGCGTCTGTTTGACACGGGGATTACTATGTGGAAGCACATCCCCTGTTAGCTGCCCTTGTAGAGCGCATAGGGGAGCAGGATGATGATGATGAAGAGGAGGAGGAGGAGAAAGTGAGTCCGTCAGTCCGGACGGAGACGTGGGCTGATTCACGGCAGGGACAGGGCCCTACGTCTCTGGCCCTAATCAACGGCCGTGCGCTTGACGAGTCTCTGGTGTGCGTGCCTAAATGCCAGGAAGCCGGCGTGCTGTTCACAAACACAATCGCTCACTCTTGACAGGCGCTTTGATTGCGCTTAGCATATTTTTGTTTTGTGGCAAACGCAAGAACTTATTGCCCCCCCCCACACACACACACACACACACACACACACGCGCGCTCTGACGTGTGTTCAAGTTCATTGCCACGTAAAGGACTTCTAATGCCAGAAGTGATGTCCAGATGAGCCAGAGAGCAGAGAGAGACAGAGCAGAGAGAGACAGAGCAGAGAGAGACAGAGCAGAGAGAGACAGAGCAGAGAGAGACAGAGAAGAGAGAGACAGAGAGAGAGAGAGAGAGAGCGAGAGAGAGAAGGGGGAAAGTGCTTATTTAAAAATGCTTATGAGCTTTTTCTGGCCCCTCGGACACTGCAGACTTGGGGAGGGCAGGTAGTGTGTTGGAGGGGGGGGTAAAGGCAGCAGACGGACAGATCCATAGGGCCCAAAGTGCTGAGAACAGAAGCTATTGATCCTTCCGGTACTGAAGTGAACCGAGCCGCCACAATGGGAAGGACTGGGGAGATGCGCTTCCACGTAGCGAGACTTTTGGAAAACCTCACCGGTGAGCATGGGACTTCAATGCCGGGGGCTAGCTTGCATTGAAGCTATGAAGGGATGCCTCTTAGCTGCGGCCACGCTGTTTTATTGTGCTTTACCTTGTTTGATGGCCTGCAATGATAAGGTGGTAAGACAAATCATTTGTTTTCTCTGTTCATTGCAATATTGTTGGGGTCTCTGCTTATAATGGACCACTATGCTATTTTATGGTTGCATTTTTCAATTTTCTTGGTCTATGATACTGAGATATTATTTCATAAATGCTTGAATCTCTGCTTTGACTTGATTCACATCAGCTGGGTCTAGGAAGCATGTCGGCACGAAATATTTATTTTAATTCAGGTGATTGTTCAGGCTGAGAAGTTTCTTCCAGATCTAACAATATTTAGTACCTGTGTTAGACTTATTATATTTAATATACTGTATATTATTTAAAAAGTAAATACTGCAATCGATAGTTCAACAGAGGTTGCATTAGAGTATGAGTATGCATTAGCTTATGTTAGCTTGCTCAACCTGCTCTGTGGCCTTTTTGACTTTGGCTGAATCCTCTGGGTTAATCCATCAACAGTGAATCGGGGTGGTGATAAATAATAGGTCTGGACTCTAATCACAGGCCGAGCCTTTGAGCACCCCCCTTGGGTTCAAACTACAGCGCGCCTCCGTTTCCTGTGTGCCACTCTAATCGTTGTCCCCCCCCTCCTTCCTCCGGTTTCTCCCTCTCCTCTCCTCTCCTACAGCAGCTGCAACCAGCACGACCCCCGCGGTGAAGACCTCCAGCCACGTGACGCCATGCAGCGACGCCAAGAAAAACTACTGCGTCAACGGAGGGGAGTGCTTCACTCTGGAGGTCACCCCTGGCACCCCCAAGTTCCTCTGCAGGTAGGGTCAGCTGTCTCCCCTCACGGACGGACGGACGGATGTTCATAGGAACACCTATATGCAAGCCGTGGTTTTCTATCCGTTTCATTCCTTTCCCGTTTAGCTGTATCTTTACAAAGGTTACGGTAGTTTTAATCAAAACTGGTAATGGAAGTAGGACAGAATCACTGAAAAGATCCAGCTAAACCTTATTTACTTGAACTGGTAAAGCAAATTGTCTGGCCGTATGGACCAGCTTTGAAGCTTTTCTACCAGTCTCGTCCTGTAATATATTATTCTAAATGTGAAATAATGACAAAAGAAAATTTTAGACATCAGAGTTACCCTTTCATGAAGGATTTATCGTGTCCTCACAGGATTGAAATGAGTCAAACACACATTAAAGACGTTTTTTGGGTGTGTTGGTATTATTTCAATTTATCCTCTTTGACAAGAGGATCCCCCATAGAGCTGTGGTTCAATTGAATCCCTGCGATGCCAGATTTCATTTGCCATTCCTGAGATCCGCGTCTGTTTCTCGTGAAGGGTGAACGTCAGCCGTACAACATCAAACTGTGCCTAGCCGTTTGGGTTACAGAGAGACGTCGCCAGCGCCTTTTTTCTTCTTTTTTTTTTTAAGCCGAATATTTGAACTGAACGTTGCCCACCCCTAATCTAGCAATCTAGGCCATTCCGAGGTCTAGAAAGAGGAACCACTCCAAAACTGATATTTTAAAGTGATATTTAAAAAAAAAAAAGTTTGAAGAGCGTGCCGTTTAATTTGAAAAAGCCCTTAGTGAGCACCTCCTCGACAAGGAGCTAATGTGAATGAAGTGCTCCCAGAGTATGTGGTTGGTGTATGGAGCTGTGGGGCGTGTTCCTTTGGCGTGCTAGACGTGGGACCGGCAGACCCACCACGTGCTGCCTCACCACCATCGTCCCAGTGTCTGCACCAAGACATCCTCCCCCCACTGCGGCAACTGATTTATCCATCTTTCTCTCTCTCTCTCTCTCTCTCTCTCTCTCTTGCGCTCTCTCTCCCTCTCCCGTGCTCTCTCTCTCTCTCTCTCTCTCTCTCTCTATTCCTCGCCCTTGTCTACCCCCCTTCTCTCTTATCTCTCTCACTATTCATCCCTCTCTTTATCGCCCTCCCTTCTCTCTTCTGTCTACCCCCCCTGATAGTCTAGATGACACAGCATCAGGATGTGCTGAATGCTTTCTACTAAAAGTCAAACCGTGTGGTTCTACCTTATGCGGTGCGGCAATGTAGCTGGAGGGAGGTTAACACAGAGCTTCAGGCATCGGGGGTGTGTGTGTGTGTGTGTGTGTGTGTGTGTGTGTGTGTGGGGGGGGGGGGGGGGGGGGGACTGAATTGAGTAGAGCTGACACATGCAATACCTTATCATGTAGGTTCATATAGTTTAGGTTAACCACAGTTTGTTCATTGCTCAATCACTTTGATGTGACGTAGTAAATGACCTAGAACAGGCACTTCCCCTTGAAGCGTGTGCTGGCTTAGAGAGTGGTGACAGATCAGTGTGTGTGTATTCACCCTACAGACACACGGTAAAACAGGGTGACGGACTGATCCACAGAGAGACAGACTGACAGGCTCATCCAAAGACGGGCAGACAGTTTGAATGACAGACAGGTAAGGCACACAGACAGGCCCGACAGACAGACAGGTAAAGGGACAGGCCAGGCAGACAGACAGGTAAGGCAGTTAGACAAATAGACCGACCGACCGACCGACAGGCAAACAGAGCATAATATAGCCCAAGAGACACAGGCTGCTGTGAATGATGGAGCTTATTACAGGGTTTTATGGCTTCCTTTGCAGCACAACGTGCGACCAGGGAGTGACTGGGCTCACACTGCAGCGGTGTGCTGCTGCTCTCCCCTCTCTGCCTCACCTCCCTCCCACCTCTGCCTCCCCCTCCCCCTCCCCCTCATCGCTCTCTAAGTGCCTGACACAAGGCCTGACATTGCCAAGGATACACTTTGGCCGGGGGCCATCCGATACACAAGCGAGACTCTTAGCGTTGGCACGGGGAGATTGAGTTTCATCTTGAATATGGGAGTGACTAAGCAGAAAACCACCGGGGCATGTGCCGCTGTTTTAAGGGTGCGGCGCGTGGGGGGTGGGGGTGGGGGTGGGGGTGGGGGGCGGCGGGCTGCTGCTGCTGCTGCTGCTTCCAGGAAGTGATGCGGGTAGCATGCTGCACCCGCCAGTCAGCCACCCAGCCGGTTCAGTAAAGACAGGAGCACAGAGGAAAGACCTTGTCTGCATGCCTCTTCATCCGTCCTGCTCTACTCGTCCTCGCCCTGAAATCTGCTCTCCAGATATCCATCTCCGGGCTGAAATAACCTGTCTGGCCATGCTCCCTGGGGGCGGGGAGGAGACCAGGCTGGCTGGCTTTCAGTAGGAGACACACAGCTTGATAGAGGCAGCATGTCACATAGGGGAACTCTGACACGCACGCGCATAAAGACACACACACACACACACACACACACACACACACACACTCCCAGTATCATTTTCCTATTCCAGGGTAAGTAATGTGATATTTCCTTCTAATTCTTTCCCATTTCTCCCTCCTGCTCTCCCCCTCCCTTTATCTTTTCTCTCTCTCCATCCTCTCTCCATCCTCTCTCCATCCTCTCCTCCCTCCTCTTCCTCCTTTGGCCTCCCTCTCGGCCAAGTGTTAAGACCTTGTAAGAGTGAGGTCCACAGCTGGGCTGCTTTGTCCAAGCCCCCGCGTCCCACGCCAGACCATTCCTCCTTCGGCGAGGCTTCAGCTTCTAACGTCCTGCTCTGTCAGCACGCAGCAGATGGTCCCCTAACCCCCCAGCTCGTCCGAGCAGCGGTTTGGCTGCCCTGCTCTGAACACCCCCCTACCCCCCCCCCCGGGAAGCCCCGGCGCTTAGCCCTCTGAAAGACCCCCAGGGGCGGAGCGAGCGGTCGGACGGTCCAATGAGAAGAGAGCGAGGTGACCCTGCGGGTGTCCCTTCTATTGCGTTCTGTTTCTATGACGAGTTGAAAGACATCGAGAGCTGAGCCTTTTTTTTTTTTGCGTGCGATCGATCAGTCCTGGCCGCAGCGGAGGCTTATCCACGAGGCCTTTTCTCTGGTACCGTATGACTCGGACGCTCTTTGAATGTTTTGAGCTGAGCGCCCGAATCCAAGCAAATTCCGGAACTGCAGCTTAACGGTTCGAATTAAAAAAATAGCGGTTGCAAGCGTGTTTCTCTTCAATGAGTCCCCCCTCTAATGATTTCGCATGTAATGAAATGCCTGATTATAAGCTTGGTCGCTTATAGACTGTATATCAGCCCCAGCTAGCACAGTCACACGAATACATCTTCTTCACGTTGGAACAGCTCCTCTGTAGGAATACAAAATAATGCAGGCTAAATGATTAATAGCAAACCTCCTATGTGCCTGGATAACTTTGAGCCTGCTCTCATCCCAGCGCATCCTAATTCAACAGGTTTATCTTTATTAAGTTAGGATTGCATGTGATGTACATCATGTAGGACTTTCCTATTTGGATCATTTTAACAAACGGGTAAGTAAAATGCTGTTTTGATAAAAGTGATCGTTCAAACAACCTGTGTGTAACTTTTGCATGTATGTTTGTGATTTTCACATGGCAGTCATATAATCAAACAACAAACTGCAGGCCTAATTAGCCATCCCCTTTAGATATTTTGCAGAGGATAATAAATGACAAATACATGACGACACATTTCAAGTACACTAATGTTATAGAGTTCATAACAGTTTAGTTTGCAGATGAATTAATTAACATTTGCAGATTAATTCAATTTGCCTATTTTGGAATTTTGATATTTCACAGTAACATGGCCTTACATGGCTCTGACTATAGTTCAGTAAGTGCCGCGGGACACACAGGGCGGTGAATGTGTTCTGTGCTGTGTTTTTTTTTTGTGCTGTGTTGTATCCTGTGTCCGTGCTGTTTGTCTCACTCCCTCTGTGCCCCTTCCCCCCTCCCCTTAGGTGTTTGTCGGGATTCACAGGGAATCGATGTCAAGCCACTGTGCCTGTGAGAGTCATAAGCCCCAAACGTATGTGCCCTAAAGTGAACCCAAACCCCCCCACGCCGCGCTCTCTGGTGTTTTCCTCCTGGGGGGCCAAAGTTTCAATCACTGTGTCTGCCAGCTTAGCTTAGCTTAGGACAGCAGGCCTAACTACAATTCGTTGTGGGCAGGTGTGTGTGTGTGTGTGTGGGGGTGTGTGTATGTGTGGGTGTGTGTGTAATGTGTGTGTTTGAGAGGCCGCCAAATGCCTCAAGAACACACAAGCACCCGCACAACCACACACTGACTGGCAATGGTTGCTCCTCTCATATGTCCTCTCCTGTCCATCTCACTAAATTCGCCTCCAAATTGGTCCTGCATGCTGTTCACAATTGGTCCAATCAGGGGAATCGTAACTGGAATCAGGGAGCATGATCCAAAACGATTGTTTTCAAATCATGGCCTGTCGGAACATTGATTGGGACTTTTTCTCTCCTGTATGTCCCTCACTGACGTGCCAAACTAAAGTTTGTGAGACATACTGGAAATGGGGTGCCCCCCCCCAACCCCCCTTCCCTTACAACACCAGCGATGCGCGCCGTGGGTCTTTGAGAAACTCTGGTGTAACTCACACTTTCTCTCCTCTCTCTTCTCTTCTCTCTGTGACTTTTTTGTTTCCCTCTCAGGTGCCCAAATGAATTTACTGGTGATCGCTGCCAAAACTACGTAATGGCCAGCTTCTACAGTACGTCTATTTCCTCTTCCTGTTCTGTGCTTTTGGATTGGAGCATGCTCAATCAGCGCTACCTCTTCTGGCTTCATTTTTTTTCCTGTCAGGTGTTGAGGCAGATTACGTCTTTGTGTTGATTATGTTGTTATGTATGTGTCCCATACCTGCTCCTCGCATGTTGAAAGAGTTTTGTGCCTGGTGTAGTTAAGATCCGTGTGGAAGCAAAGTTTGAAGCACCCTTGCACATTGACAAAGTAGTAGTTGCACTGTTGGTTCAGTCGTCAGAGAATATGTTTGCTTTATTTTAAAACATTGGCTGTAAGGCTTCTTAAGTTGACTTGACGAGTTGAAACAACCCAATCTTCTAACCCAACCCCATTATAATAAGAAAACAACCCAATCGTCTAACCCAACCCCATTATAATAAGAAAACAACCCAATCTTCTAACCCAACCCCATTATAATAAGAAAACAACCCAATCTTCTAACCTAACCCCATTATAGTAAGAAAACAACCCAATCTTCTAACCTAACCCCATTATAATAAGAAAACAACCCAATCTTCTAACCTAACCCCATTATAGTAAGAAAACAACCCAATCTTCTAACCTAACCCCATTATAATGAGAAAACAACCCAATCTTCTAACCTAACCCCATTATAATAAGAAAACAACCCAATCTTCTAACCTAACCCCATTATAATAAGAAAACAACCCAATCTTCTAACCTAACCCCATTATAATAAGAAAACAACCCAATCTTCTAACCTAACCCCATTATAATAAGAAAACAAAAATAACTAAAACGACCTGTTTGGAGTGCTACGGGTAAAAACCCCATCCACATCCAAACTCAGAAAGCTTGCCCAGCAGGAAAATGACAGGCATCCCTGCACATGACAGGGCATTGACCTGCGTGAGGGACCGGGTCACGGCGTGGTAAAGCACGACCCTTTTAAAAGCCCCAGCAGCCCTCGTTAAACGGGCCCGTTTGATGTGAGGGGGGCTAGCCGGCAGATAAAGAGCACACGCTGCCCTTTTAGTGTGCTTTAAGGTCAGCTAACCTGATGAGTCACCGTCATAGAGAGAGACCTTAAGTTACCAGACAGCTGGTAAACTGGACAGACGCACCATAGCGAACAATCACACCGCCACTTTCATTTGTCAGGTGTAACAGCAGGGTGGGGGGGGGCACTAAACTTTTACATTTAATTGTAGCACAAGAGCAGAAAAATCATAAATCTACACGAGGCAAAGATGAAAGCGTTTGATTTTTTTATAGCATTTTTGGGGTCTGAGAAGTCAATTACAGGGACTGGTACATGTCCCTCTGATCAGGTGGTTTCAAAGATGTTGTTAAATCTGCTCAGGGGGTGAGCAGTTTGTCAATGCACCAGTATATCTGCAGAGATGGCACTGTGCCAGAGCTGATGCAACAATACACGTACGCTGCTGCTGCTGCTGCTTAGTGAGGGGACAGACAACACAGCGCTCTCCTTGACGATCAGGGAATCCACTCCATAACGCTGGGAGCACTGGGGTGTGCGGAGGAAATATTAATCCCATAAATGTCTAGGTCCGCTCCCCTTAGTCAGTGTTTTTTTTTTCTTTCTTTCTCTTCCCAGTCTCACTCTCTCGTTTTCTCTCTGAGGGTAGGTAAGAATATGGAGGTCGTCCAGAATAGAGCGCGAAGCAGAGCTAGCAGCATCAGCAGTTTAGAGGACCTTAGGGAGGGCGTTTTTTTCTAGCCTTTCCTTATAACCCTGCTAGGCCAAAAACAATGGCTGCTGTAAGTCAGGTCAAACATACGTCTAAATGGAAGTAGGCTTGACCCCCAAACAGTAGCTCTAGAAATAGTTACTTCTATATACTGAGAGCTTTGAAATCCCGGATTGGTACTGTGGCAAGGAGCACCAGCCAAATCAGGATACTAGTATGCACGGATTATTTCTGTATTTTCAAAGAAATATAAAGTACAGTACCGGCTACAAGCTCCGAGAAAGTCTAGAGGAACACATTTTTCTTGATTAAACTTAAGATTAATAAAGAAACGTCGAGAAATCCAAAAAGATTATTTTTATTTAAGAGGGGTTTGTTTTTTATTTTCCCTTTACCCTCTCAGTTTGCCAGTGCTATTCTGTAGTGCCATGATGTGACTGCTACGTCTAAAAGATACCACCGCTGTAAAACCATGGCGTCAAAAGTGTGGCTATTAAACAAACAAAAAAAGTGGCATTTTGAGAGTGGTACACATTCGTAGGAGTCCCATAGCTTGACCTAGAATAAGGGTTGTTGCTGTTAATACAGTAATGGAACCTATTAAACAGGCTCGCTAGCTGACTGAAACTATTCCATCTTGACACAGAGACATACATAGGCAGTAAATGCTTTTTGGTGATATCAGTGTTCTTTGCTGTGCACCGATGTACTGCAGCTGGATTTTCTTAAACCGGCCATCGGCCTTGAATGAAGCTGTGGCAAGTTGCTATTCAGGGGAGCGTCACTGGGGGACTGCCATGTGGATAGTTCCTCTCCGAGTACCCGTTTGTCATTCTGACATGAAATCAATAGAGCTGGTGTGTCAAAAAGGTCATCCCACACATTTATTTATGACAGTTATTATATTCTGGAGTGCTTACAAAGTTCCCAAACAGTGTTGATACAGCTTTATAAGTTCTACGATATTGGTTTGAGGCAGGGGTTTATTCCAGGTTAGCACGAGCCTAAGTTGTAAGCTTCCAGTGTCTTGTAGAAATGTTAGAGAGCCATGAATATAACATGCAATATATACATATATATTTAAAATATTTTCTTTGTTTTTGTTTTTTTTTGTTTATTCCTCTAAACTGATTTAACAGGCATGGCTGTTGAAGCGAGTAATGACAAATGAGAATTTGGTATGACAGACAATATTGACCTTCGTAGATCTGCATTCAGTAGTGTGTTTTTTGAGAATGGCAGACTGCATGGTGATCCTCACGGCATGCTAACCTGAGAGGTGTGTAGACTTGTCTGTAGTAGTGTTAACTCGTAGAAACCCCTATTAATATCACCTGATCGGAACCATCTAGCGACAGATGTGGCGTGACAGATTAGAATTGCAAGCACAACGTCTGCATGCGCATGCCACTGCACTGAATACGTTCCTTGCAGTAGTAGTGCCTTGCAGAGCGATGGATACATTTGAATGCATTATGTGATTGACTTATGTATTCAATGGATTAAGGTATTTCATTGCTACTCCTGTATAGTTAATAGAAATCATCATTAGTCATGACCTGATAGAAAATTCGTTTAGTAAAGTTTTGCGTTGCATAAGTCTTTTTTAATGCAAGATTCTGGTCATTTGATTTTATGTTCCCAGTGCTGATTTATTAACTTTGACAGTTAGTCAGTTAGTCTTTTTTTGCATTGGCACATTAAGAAACCTCTTCACATTCCATTATGCTAAGAAACCACTGACTAGGCACTTACTAAGAAATAAGTAATGCCGTTCTGAATATAACCTCTCATCTGAAAAAACCCTTTTTTTTTTTTTCTTTCTTTCTGCACTGGCAGAACATCTTGGGATTGAATTTATGGGTATGAATCGCTCCTTCCTCCATAGTTTGCATAGATGTAGGCTTAGAAGCTTGAGCTTGCTCCTCCTCTATACCAGCCAGCATCCTTTATGCCAATGAAGGGATCCCTGCAGCTATAACCAGTAACACATACTACACACATCGCTCTAAGGTCATAGCAGACACCGTGGAACACAATTCATACAATCAATGCAATATTATGTATGTATATCATCCTTATTTATATATTACTTGCTTGTCAAAATCCCTCAGAATGAATGACCTACACACCACACACTCACACACACACACACACACACACACACACACACAGAAATCAACATCCTACACATAGGATTAAGTCGGCACAGTAGAATGGTTATGCTGTCTGTGCAGATCCCTTCTGCGCCCCTTGCTTTGCATCTTCCATTTCCCCCGCTTTGGTTTGACCCAACAGAGTTTAGCATGTCGCCTAGCGTCAGACGTCCCTGACGTGAGCAGCATTGTCCTCCCCTCTCGTTCCATCTCTTTCGCTCTGTCCATTCCTCTCTCCGTTTCCCTCCTCTTCATTCTCTTTCCTTATGTGTGTGTTTTTCCCTCCATCCCTCTCCTCTCCTGTCGTCTCCTGGTTTGGCCCATCGCCTCATTCCGAGTGTTGAAAATTGTTGTTGTTGTTGTTGTCTCTTTTAAATGATGAACGCTAATTTCTAAACAATTGTCGTTATGATTGTTATCATTTAAAAGAATTTAGTTTGTGGCATTGTTTGTTCGCTGGACACCTGACACCTGGGCGAACACCCTTTTTAACCTCACAGTTCCATTTACTGTACTAATTACAATATCATTTAATTTCCCTTTTAATACCTTTGTGCATTGTTTTGCTACACACATAAAAATCAACCACTAAAACGCAAGATTGTTTTAATCCCAGGTGTTTGGTCCTTTCTAACAAATAATGTTGCATTTTTTGCAATATCAGGATATTAACAATAATACCGAATGAGTCTCGATTTTTAACCGAATGACTTCTCTGTTCCGTATACATTATGTTGTTCTGTTGATGGGCTGGTAGAGATGTGTTACAGAGGCATAGAGAATGCATTGTCCGAGTCATGACTGACTGAGACTGCCCTTGGACTAACCTTTCCAAGTCCTTCCCTGTCTGGCTACTCAGCAGATCTGGCTAGTCCCAGATCAATACTTTAGATTTCCACCGTCTCAGTAACAGCCTTACTAATTCAATGTCTTCATTTAGACTGTGTGTGTGTGTGTGTGTGTGTGTGTGTGTGTGTGTGTGTGTGTGTGTGTGTGTGTGTGTGTGTCTGATGGTTGTGAATGTATAACCTCCATCTAAAACCAGCCTGTTTGTGTTTTTCGGGTGTGGAATTGTTGTGGAGGGACAGGCCTGTTGCATGTTGTGGAGTTTTAAGAATGCGTTGTCCTCTTTTCCAGAAGCTGAGGAGCTGTATCAGAAACGTGTATTAACAATAACAGGAATCTGCATTGCACTCCTAGTGGTTGGAATCATGTGTGTGGTTGCCTACTGCAAAACAAAGTAATTCACGTCACATTTCTATGCTAAGCCCCCAAAATCATCAACCCCCCCCCCCCCCCCCCCCCCCCCTTTCCACACACACACACACACACACACACACACACACACACACACACACACACACACACACTTTGACATTACATTTCATTATACATGTCTCCCTTTGATTCTTAATATATAGGATTGGCTCAAAGTCTTAATAATTCGATGTCACCCGTTGGAACATTTTGCAAACCAAAAGCCCCAAACACCCCCCCCGACCCGACCCGTCCTCGGCCTCAGATATTTAGACTTGTGCTGCACGGCCGGTCAGTCTGACAATGTCAGTCTTATCCTCCTCAATAAACAGGAAGCAGAGGAAGAAGTTCCAGGATCGTCTGAGACAGAGCCTTCGCAGCGAGAGAAACCACATGGCCAACAGCGCAGACAACGCTGCTTGGCCGTGTGCTCCTAGCCCTCCTCTCTCAAACGTCCAGCTCGTCAACGTAAGCCACTCCTTTACGTTTTGGAATCGCCCGCAACGTTTGCCCCGATGGAAACACCCAATCTGTTGCTCTCTGTCGATTGCTCTACTCGATATCGCCTCACTGCTGTAGTTGAAAGCATATTTGGAGGCAGAATGATTGTAGTGTAGAAATAGAGAATACAGGATTATTGGCTCTAGGTTCCTGATCCGTTTCCTTTGTCTGCTCTATTTCAGCAGTACTTGTCTAAAAATGCGATGCCTGCGCTGCATGTTATGGAAAAGGAAAGCGAGACTTCCTTTTCCACAAGCCAGTACACATCCTCAGCGCAGCAGTCCACAGCAGTCACCCACACCTCCAGCCAAAGGTAAAACCAGCAGGCAGTCATGTCTGGAATACTATCTGTTTCCTATATACTGTATCTCTACTATCTATTTCCTATATATCTATACTATTTATTTCCAATATATCTATACTTTATATTTCCACCCTGGCTTTAATCGAGTGGCACCAAGATCAAAGAAAGGCGCAAGTTGCTCACAATCCTGCATATCTCTCTCTCTCTCTCTCTCTCTCTCTGTCTGATGTACTCAGGACAATGTACCATTATGTAATGTGTTTTTTTTTATTTTTTTTTTGCATGTGTCAGAACAGTCTGGGGACATTAGCTCTCCGCGTGCTCTATACCTTCCTAATGAGTGCTGTGATGTATGTGGGGCCCTGTGCTTCCGGTGTAAGAAGCTTTAGTTCCCTTAAGCATGTGTGAGCTCGTGTCGTGATTCATCGCTGGGTGTCTTTCAATCCACAACGATCAGCGATGGCTTTTTAAAGAAGACACGGCGCAAATCACTTTGTTCACTGCCTCAAAACATGCAGTTCACTGACTGAGACCAGAGACATAGCATGGGGTAGAATAGACTGTGTCCGTGGTACGATTGTTTCGTCTCGTTCTAAGATGGAAATATGTAACTAATCAAAATATGTTGCGTTCCTTAACATGAGTTTCGTCAGTGGTTTTGACTATACATTATTATTACATATTATACCAATGTTGGGATTGTAAATATATCTCAGGGAAAATGTATTATTTCTAGACTAGAGGAGTCGGCCGTCACAGCATAGTCTGTAATACATCAGCAATAACAAAGCTTTAAGACTATATATATATATATATATATATATATATATATATATATATATATATATAGTCTTAAAGCTTTCTTATTTTCAAGTACAGATTGATGGATAAGCTTGAGCTGTGCGTTAACCGAAAGGGAACTAACAAATGAACAGGCCTCTCGCTGACTGTTAACTAGCGTCATTGTCTCAGCCAAACACATCGTCTGCCTTCATTCAATAGAACCCACTGTCTGCTCTCTCCATCCCTGTTTCTCTCTCTCTCTCTCTCTCTCTCTCTCTCTCTCTCTCTCTCTCCTGCCTCCATTCGTCTCGTCCTCCATCCCTGCGTCTCCTCATCCCTCTTTCTCCCCCCCCCCCCCCCTGCCTGTCTGCAGTTGGACTAATGGCCGCAGCGAGAGTGTTCTCTTGGACACCCGCTCCGTCTTGGTGAAGTCATCAGGGGAGGGGGCCAGTCGCCACGCCACGGCCAGCAGGCGGGGTCGTCTCAACGGCACGGCTGGCGCCAACGGCGACCGGGGCAGCGCTTCCTTTCCCCATATCTGCCGAGACACCCCCACAGACTCCTGCAGGGACTCGCCCTATAGCGAGCGGTAATGTCACACACACACACACACACACACACACACACACACGTGCGGCCAGTGCTCACACACACACACACACACACACACACACACACACACACACACACACACACACACGTGCGGCCAGTGCTCTCACACACACACAGACATGCACACACGCGCACACACACACAACGTGCCTGCACTTTCAAGAAATAAAAACTGTAACACTCACATTTGCAGACTAACATACTCCCACTTAGACACACACACACACACACACACACACACAGGCAAACTCTAAAATATACACTAATGGTCGTAGAGGGGACTGCCTTTGCAGTGACTGGCATTCTGGAGAAAAGCCTGGAAAGCACATACTCGTGCGCACAGACGCACGCACGCACGCACAGGGGTCGAAATCAGCGTGTAATGGAATGGTTCCTGCATGATTCATAGTTCTGTCAGTTCCTTTTAAATTATGAGTTACAGATATAGGTGTCCGCTTAAAAATTCATTTACATCCAAATGATAACGTTTATTCACCTCTTAAGGAATGTCCATTTCAAGTTCAAGTTTCAACATTTTTATCAATGCTGGAGCCCGGAATATACTGCTCTTACTTTCTCATGCTCTGTGCATTTCTCCAGCCTTACCTAAAGACGCACAGATAGTACCAAGGAGCGCGCATAGCTTTCGTTTCTATATTTAGAGATCTTACACGTTTACATACCCAAAACAGCCGATGGGAAAGTTGTGAGCAGCCGTTTGTAAAAGACGTCATGCCTACAGGGTGATGGTGGGATCCGTGCTGCTCGGTGATGTAAGAGTTCAGCCAGTAGGATAGCACACCTGTCTACTGTCGCCACTGCAAGCCGGACCTGTCGACCCTGGCTGTCCATCAGCCTCCATCTGGGGTCCTTTTTCGAAGGACTTACACAAACTAGTGTCGTAGTTTGATTAGGAGAACAGCCTCAAATGTAGTCGTATATAAACACGACATGTTTGTGTTTTGTTGATAACCATGACATTTTAGTAAGATAATATAATATATTGCACATAATTATGAGTCTAAATGTAGGTACCCACTGAGGTGTTAAGTGGCCAAGACAGAATGCTCACTGCTCTGGCACATCTGGTGATGCACCCACTCATCACACGAGCGCTCTGTAGCAACGCACTGAGAGAGAAGGCTCTGGGCTAAACAGGGCCCTCTATGCTGTGCTATGCACAGGGCCCTCTGTGCTGTGCTATGCACAGGGCCCTCTGTGCTGTGCTATGCACAGGATCCTCTATGCTGTGCTATGCACAGAACTCTATGCTGTGCTATGCACAGGATCCTCTATGCTGTGCTATGCACAGGATCCTCTATGCTGTGCTATGCACAGGACCCTCTATGCTGTGCTATGCACAGGATCCTCTATGCTGTGCTATGCACAGGGCCCTCTATGCTGTGCTATGCACAGGATCCTCTAATGCTGTGCTATGCACAGGACCCTCTATGCTGTGCTATGCACAGAACCCTCTATACTGTGCTATGCACAGAACCCTCTATACTGTGCTATGCACAGAACCCTCTATGCTGTGCTATGCACAGGACCCTCTATACTGTGCTATGCACAGGGCCCTCTATGCTGTGCTATATCATTTTTTTTTTCAAGTACCTAGACTGCTATCACCATCACTTATGGAGAACAGACAGGGGAAGGCGTCCTGGGTTCTGGAATCTTACCAGTTAGTTTCCCTGACACTAACAGTGACCACACTTGGCTTCTTTCCCTTCCCTCCAACAGCTATGTGTCAGCCATGACCACCCCTACACGCCTGTCTCCTGTCCAGCTGGCCCAACCTTTGACCCCCGTGACCCCAGGGTCACCGCCCTCCGAGGCGTCCGCGCCGCTGTCCAGCCTGGCCACCTCCGTGACCGTCACGCCCGCGGGTGACGAGGAGCGCCCCCTGCTGTTCGCCACCCCGCCGCGTCCCCGCGACAGGTCCTCGCGCCGCCAACACGACCAACAGAAGCGGAACTCCGCCCACTACAACCACGGCCTGGAGGCTCCCAGCCCGCCGCCCAGCCCGCTGATGGTCGTGGAGGACGAAGACTACCAGATCACGCAGGAGTACGAGATCCGGCAGGACGTCCAGGGGCCCGCCCCGGCCGGCGGTTTGACGGCGCCAGCGGCAGCGCCCCCTCTGGCCACCTCCCCGCACGGCTTGCCTCAGAAACTGAAAGGCAACGCCAACAACCACAGCGGCCGCGAGGCCAAAAGAACAAAGGCTGGTAACGGCCGCCCCAGGGCCGACGGGCACAAAGCGGCGGAGGGCGACGGTGCCAGCGGGAGCAACCCGGAGAGGAGCAACCCGGAGAGGAGCAGCTCGGAGAGGAGCAGCTCGGAGAGGAGCAACCCGGAGAGGAGCAACCCGGAGAGGAGCAACCCGGAGAGGAGCAACCCGGAGAGGAGCAACCCGGAGAGGAGCAGCTCGGACAGCGAAACGGAGGAGGAGCAGGCCGGGGAGGACACGCCCTTCCTGAGCCTACAGAACCCCATGGTCCTGGGTCTGGCTCTGAGCCTGGAGACAGCGTCCTCCTCCGGCAGTAGCTGCAGGACTAACCCAGCTCTCCTCCTGTCCCCTCAGGATGAGCTGCAAGCCAGGCTCTCGTCCGCTATCGCCAACCAAGATCCTATTGCTGTGTAAAAATCCTATAGGAATATCGCTTCGAAAAATCCTTATTACGAAATTGACAAAAAAAAAAAAGCAAAAAAAAAATATATAGAGTCACTATTAAACCTTTATTTTCTATAAATTAAGTATTTGAAGGGAGGGGGCGGGTGAAGAGGTTTGAACATTCATAAATACAACTTTTATTTTAGCGATGTAGTGAATAAAGTCTTTTTTTATATATCAATACACATTTAAAAGTGTACAAATATGTTCATGTCATGGAGGAAAGTGCCATACATTAGTATGTAGTAATGGTTCACAGTATTTCAGAGGAGAAAAAAAAAATATCAATGGTGCCTTTAATTTCAGTTTAGTGTGCTTAAGGGAACTTCGCCATGACTCTGGGTCATATATTCACAACTTTCATCCTACTGGACAACAGAGAAAAACAATCCACCAGCACTGAGCATCAATAACTCCTAGATCTGAAAATGAAATCCTGCTGTAAGGATTACACACTGTAAGATCCATAGAAAAGTACAGTACTTATCAATCTTAATCTTGTCAACTTGCTTATTTGTGAAAGTGCATGTTTTCTCGTATATGGGCATTGATGGAATTCATCAGCGCTTTTAAAAGAAAAAAAGAAAAAGCACAAAAAGAAAAGGCTGTGCACTGCTTATTTTTTACTATGATTTGAAATGTAATGACACAAAATGGATAAATCCAAGGAAAACTTTATTCACTTGAGTTGAGTTTAAAATGATTTACAGACATGTGTACAACCTAGTATACAGTCAGATGGAATTTTACAAATGATGGAAGAATTGTTGAAGGTTAACTTACTATAAGTAGATGTTTAATTTGATGCTTTGATGTTTCACTGGGGTATATAGTTTAGTTTTTTTAGTTTTTTTTACATTTATTTAATTGAGTCCCACAACATAATACATTTATATTTTCAAGCCACGAAGAGAGATCAATAATAATATAATCCATATAATGCTGTGTTAATTATTCATCACCAGTCAAGTAATACTGTAGTATAAGATTTCGCCACAACCGAAATTTTGAATATATGGTCTCTTGGTCAGTCACACCCACAAGTTCCTAAGTAATGCATTTTGGGTATTTGAGACGTATCACCATGTTTAGATAAGGGGAATGGTGAAAGCCTTTTTAACATTATTCACTTTTTTTTCAGCTGTGTTTATACTGTTATTTCAAAATCTGCATTTTGTCTTTCCTAAATTCAAATGTTACATTATTCAAAGTGTTCATTTGAGTTCATATGTTATGTTTTGCAACTGATAGACCCTTTTTTTTGTATGTAAACGTATCTATTTGTATTATCATAAAACATTTGACTATTTTATTATATGATATTTATGTTATATCCCAGGGATACGATAATGAGTCAAGTTTTGACATGAATGAACTGAGAAAATATTTATGGTAACTAAAAACCTGCAAAGACTTTGATTAGCGCAATTGAGTGGTGACCAGAAGAAAGGGTAACATTCAATTAATATCAACGATTTTCCTCTTGTCCAGGAATTCCTATAATCAGCTTTTCACGAGTATAACACGCAAGTATGTAGGCTTTTATTTGCCCCTGAAGTTATGGTTATAATGATGGCCCAATAGAAATTCAAACAGATATTTTGTATTATTTATTTATTTATTTATTGTTTATTATTTATTTGGCGGGCCTTGATATGTTTTAATTACAGATTATATATATATATATATATTTTAATCAGTGTTTTATATATTTGGTTGGTATATTTGAAGATTGGATTTTAAAAAATATTTTATGAGCGTTGTCTCTTTCCCTTAATGCCTTTTTATTATGGAGTAAATATTTTATCTTCTTTATTTGCCTCCAACCATTGGTAACCACTCTGTTATTCAACATCCTAATAAATTGAAATCATAAACACACATGATTATGAGTATACTTACCTAGTGACAACCAGAAAGAAAATGTTCAACCCCAATGATGCATTGCTTTCAAAGTGTCCATTTAATTTATGTGCATACACCATGAAAACCTTTTAATGCTTTGGTTTTTTAATTGTAATATTAAATCAATGTTTGTGCTACACATTTCTCTCTCCTGAATATTGTATTGTAGTAATCACTGGTTTATTTTTTCTGCAATTATATGTATTCTGAAATAGCTTGATAACTTAAATGTGATCAGATTGATGCTTTTTGTTATCTTAAAAGTGCTCATATTCTTTAAAATAATAACACATTTTGGGCAATTCAAGAAAAGCTGTCATCTAGCTGTTCACGGAAGAAGTGACTGACCGGAACTCAGCATGCTTGACAACACAAGGCCAAGCACAGGAATGTTTTGCACTCAACATGCAATCTGATCATACGTGTATGTGCATGATCAGAGTTGCTGGCAGTCAATGGCAAAATGAATCATGAATTTAAACTCTGTTCCCATCCCATCCTAAACTGTGGAATACATAGTGTGTGGAGTAAAATAATCCTCAATGTCTGAAATCTGTTCTGAATCATTTGTCCTCTTTGCATAGCACGACATGATACAAATCTGCACCCCAAAAAAAACGTTCAAATAACATATAGAAGATCACATCGTTCTTACATGTAATATTTAATTAAGAACCATACAGTTAGGTTCTGAAGCTCTAAAACTGATTTATACTGGGAAAGAAAATCATAAAATATAGAAGGGAAAAACTAACATTAAAAATAAATCTGGGTGCACACGTCAGATGTTCAAAAACCAACATGCTGTGTATTGATTAGTACAGCAAATTAGTGTCAACAAATAGTTTCTCTAAGATGTCTTGTCCTATTAAAGATTTGGAGTGGAAGACTCAGTCACCATCGTGTAGTTTCGCCTGCAAAGTGACACGTTTCCTAAAGGTTGTGGGGCCCTTCACTGGGTTTCAGAATGCCTTCAGCATTTACTCTAAACGGTAACAAACTGTCAGTTTCACTCACCTTGCCCGGGCATGTTTTATCCATCCAAGGGCTTTTACTAGTTTGCCGGCCCACATTCCAAACATTTCTGTCTGACGTAATAAAAAGAAACTGCCCTTCATGTATTGTACTGGATAGTCTTTGGTGTGGGCGGCAGAGAACCAGAGAACCAGAATAACTTGGGATATAAAAGTTATCCCATTTAAAGTTAATAATTAACAGGTTGACAAGCTTAACCCTTCTTTATGAGATGACAAGCGGAATATTAGTCGTTGGATATAGGGCTGACAGAGTTCAGTAAGACAGCTCTAGATTGTACGTTGAAACAGATATGAAATGACTGTACAGTAGCTGACCGTGTTAAAAAAAAAAAGGCTTACCTTCGTATGAAAACTCCAAAGATAAGATAAGATAAGACAAGACAATATCAGACCTGCCATTATTTTAATCATATTTTATCATAAAAAAAAACATCCATACCCCAGCTAGGATGAACCCATGTAACCATGCCCACCGTGAAGTCTTCTGGAGGTGGGGTCAAATTAAAGAAACATCCAGGATGGAAGATGCCCACTTGAAAACCCCCAGGACATATCTACTCTGAACCTAAATCTATTATGAAATATTGGTTCTTTAAGTGCTCATTTTGTATTATAGCATAAGGGCTAATATAACACGGTATCCTGTGTTGTTTTTAAATACACTGTGAACAACATCACATTTTCTAAATAAAAAGCGTGGTTTCTACAACTGCTCATAAAGGGCCCTTCTAGAGGCCCGGGATGACAGAGTTGGTGTGATTGTTCGTTAATAACCCAGAGGACACGTATCGAGTAATAACGCAACAGTATTTGTTAGACAATTTAACAAAGTTATGAATAATGACCAAGCTCTGGTGAGACCTGGATTGCCTTGCAGTGGAAATGAGGCTGACATAAACCACAGGGCCTTTCTCCTCCACTGAGTCAAGTCACCGCACATGAGTAGGTGGTAAAATCACTTTCTCAAACAATATGAACCTGTCTTTGAACATGCAGTAAAGGGGGGTGTCCCTATTAGACATCAGACTACCACAGCGCATAATAAAGACAAAAAAGAAAACTGGAAGAAGAGAAAGTGAAAGGTTATATATACATGACTCAGACCAGGCAGCCTTATCATGACAACATATGCATCATATAAATAGCTAGGACATGTTTTGTAATTAATAATAAACAATAATAGTGGCAGAATGTAGACACTGGATTACTGAATTTCTCTAAGCTTGGACTAAAAGTAGTTATATAGTATGGCTCTGTTTTTCTATTCTTACATGCGCTGCACACAATACTTTACTGCACACTGTCCCCTCTATTAGAAACCGTGCGTGCGTGCGAGCCATCATCTGGTGTTTAACTCGTCAACATGCCCCTACGAGCAACACAAACCATGATGCCGAAGTATCAATCACCGCCATCTTCCGCCCACAAAGACTCAAACAGGAACCGTGAGTCATAAACGTATGACCTGTAACTGAAACACAACCGGCCTAGAAATGTCCAGTTCACGCTATCCTGCAAGAGCAAAATCCCATGCGCTACGCCACATCTCTTAGCCCCATTTGGATAAAAGCATTCGTGGTGTTAAATTGAATTTAGATTAGCCAATCAGACGAGACGAGTTGCAGCTCAGTTCAGATCCGTCGGATTGTGGTGGGTTTGGCGGGTTCCCGTTTGAGCGCAGCGGTAAAACATTTCCGCCGGGGCTTCAGGGAGAAGGAACACAACATTCCCTAACAAGGCAAGGGGAAACGGAAGTGAAGAGTTTTCTGCCTCAGCAAGTCAAGCTATGCTTTGCCCCCGAGTTACACAGGATCTCGCGTCCCTGACACTGAGCATCAGAGAACAGGAAATATCCAGGGCCTCAAAGGACCAGAAATAAGGCCTTTAGCTCCTGCATCAACTGTTTCTACGATTCCCCTCTCTCTTCTTCACCAGGCTGATTGGCTGAACCATTTGAAAACGCGCTAACTACTGTGGGGGTTCTTCTTGCATATTTGATCCTGCCCTGGCGTGTCCTTTTAATAATACATAGCTTTGTATTACATCACATAACGGGTGAATACCTTGGACATCATTTAGCACAGGGCATCTCGTGAAGTGCGTTGAAGAATTGACTTGGACTGGAGCAACGTGCCTTACTGTGCCTGCCGTGACACCCTAACAATTTGGTGCCCAAGAGGCATCATCGACAAGTGCCGAAACCAGTCACCCAGATAAAATGCTCTAGGACGGCCTGGCAGTGGTGTGGTGGCATCTGAGAGTGTGGGTACACCGGGCTAAGCAGGTGATTATGCCGCTCACTATAAATGTCAAACAGGTACAAGGTGGTTGTGTTCTGTGTCACAGCATATACTGTAACCAGCACCGTGTGCCAGAGGTACTTGTGTCTGTAGGGTCTCTTGTGTATGCTTTGGAGTTACTGTGGCTTTGGATCACGACTCACACTTTTCAAACACATTGCTCTCTGCTAAAGTTTTTTCCTTTGTGGCTTTTCAGTGTCTCCAACAAGTAATAAAAGCGACATGTTAATGTTATTTACATAAATATTCGAACATGCCCATGGTGTCCGAGAAGGAAACCTATCGTAACCTCCCTGCCCGTTGTGTCCACCCTTCTAAAGTGTGATTTTAAGCACAGGCAGTTTGGTACGCTTAAAAGACAAATGCAGAATTGATGGGCCCCTCAAGTAAGACGGCCATGCGTGTGATGTTGGCACTGCCCATTTCTAAACTCAACGTGACTCTGAAGTGTGAAAGGCCGCTGAAACAACTTGTTCTTGGCACGGTCTCAGTACTCTTGGTTGGATTGAGGGGGGCCGGTCCAGGAAGCAATGGGAAGTTCTTTTGAAGACTGGTTTTAGCGTGTTTAAACTGGCTAGGGCCATGTCATAATGTCATGTCAGGGTGCATTAGGACAAGATGTATTTTTGGCTACACACCACTTGAAGATTTGTTGTTAGGGAAAAAAGGGGGGGGGGGGGGGGGCTATTTTTTTGTACTCATATGCAACAGCTGGAATCCACAACCCTTGCTCCCCATGATAAATACGGGCCCTTTTCAGAGGCGTCATGCACCCAATTTGTTTTAAGGGGGCACAGTTTCTCAATCGTTTATTTGCAGTGGCGTCATTCCCGAATATGCTGCTTTAGCACACATACAGAATCCTGTGGATTTGATTTCGAACCATTGTCTCAAACAATTTAGGGGGAATGCGCCCACTCTGTCTGAATGGCCACAACGCCTCTGGCCCTTTTGTATGGTTATTTATGTAATGTGTCTACTTTCCTATACCTACCGTACATACCATAAATCACGTTTTCTAAGTATTACACTACACTTTTAATATGTTCCCAAACTTAGTTGCAAACCAGGCTTATTTTTACAAACCTATGGGAATCAATCAACCTTTGAACCTAGGCTTAAAAGTAGATGACTCGTAAATGGATCATTTAAAGAAATCAGCCTCAATAGATTCGTAATCTCTTCTGAGATGGGGAGTGGAAAATGTCTGAACATGATGATAAGGTCTTCCTTATTCAGTTAAGCTCATCGTTAAGCTTATTCAGTTAAGCTCAAAAACGAATGTTCTTCTTTCAAGGTGCTTTACATACATGATCGTGTACACAGGTTGGAGAGCCTTTGGCAAACTACAAAATATCGAACTAACTGATAAAACGCTGATGAAAAGACAGAGAGAAAATTCCTGACAAGTAGGATGGGGGAGTATGATTAGTAAGAAAGAGACAACTATGACCCTGATAATGGCTTTGACAAAGATGGGCTGCATATGACTGGATGAGCATCAATTACCTTAAATAGCACATTGATTTTTAGACAGTCGCAATGTCAGCTCCGGTCGATATTCATGCCCTCTGCTTATTGGTGAAAGCTATTCAAGGCAGAACTTCCAATCGAAGAGAAGTCTAAGAATGCTTCTAGAATGTGACGAAGAATGCCTTTGTCTGTTCTAATGCATCTTATCTGACGTGCTCTGAATACCTGAGGAACGGTAAGGAAAACCTAGTGTTCTCTCCTCAGAAAACCTTGGATGGTCTGAAAAGAGTTTCTCAGTTTGAACATGTGAAGGTAAAACTTTTACAAGGCTTTAAAAGTAGGATAGCTGCATGGCGACTGAAAACAAGGTCAAGGTGTGTCTTAACAGATACAGCACCAATGGCACATACACCAAATCAACGGAATGGCAACAAAATCCTGTCACATCTACCCTGTTATTTAACGAAATATACGTAAACATAACACATAAATATACTTTTAACTCATATTCAAATGTTAGACAGGATGGTCAATTCTCAAGCTTCTCGGTGAGAGAGCACCCATTATGGGGAGAATTCTTCCATCAATCTGAGAAGCACATTATTCCCTTAATCTCTCATAACATTCGCAAACCATGGAATGGAATGCCGAGAAGCTCGTCTCTGGCTGGCGTTGCGAAGCCCCTGCTTAAGACGCTGGGTGCTTTCCTAATTGGAGAAAGTGACTAAACCCCGGGAGTCCTATGAAAATGTTTATCGCACTGTTATTTCTGCAGCTGTTGTTGCAGGTGTTGCTGGGACAACCTCCCAACACACACACGGACACACACACGGACACACACACAGACACACATACAAGAGCGGAGATAGTCAGATGGTTCACCAGAACATCAGCCCTAACATAGTTTCATGCAGTGCCAGTAAGAGCTTCAGCGTCATTGCTATAGGATTATGATGTAATTAAAGGATGAGTCATTATAGTATACTGTCGATTCAAAAAGTGTGGGATCTCAAATGATGTGATGTGAAGACATTTATAAAGAAGAGAAATCATGAAAGAAACTCATTATTTACACTAAAATGTTTGACGTCAAAACTTAAAAATAACGGTTATAAAATAAGTTTGCTTGCCATTTAAAAATATTGAATGTATGATGAAGAACTAAATAATTCTTAGGACAAATGCTTATCGAGAGATAGGTTTGTTTTGATTTTGCCAGGTTGTGTAACGTGAATATACATGTATGTGTGATTTGTATGTATATGAATGTAATGTACATCATTCATTGAAATTCTTTTGAAAAATATAGAAGAAATGCAAGGAGCCAACATGGTTAATCAAACATGATGCCCTCTTGCTGCAGGTCTTCCTGAGGTAAGCACCCACTCAAGCAGGTGATTGTGTATTTGGCCACCATCCAACAGCAAGGTTGTAAGTTCGGTATCCACCAGTGAAATATCAAATAAGGTCACAGACTGGAATTAGCAAACTAGAACTAGAACTAGCCAACTAGAACTAGCCATAGTAATGGCATACTTTGTTTGAATTTCTAAATGATTAATTTCCAAAGCTATTCTGTTTGTCTCACAATTCCTTATAACGTTTTTGCCTGTGAGCGTCACTTTTTAGCAACACGAAACTTGAGTCACGGTTTGTAGTGCCATCCCTTTGAAATGGTGTTGCCATTTAAATAGAATACAATGACAGAAAAGGCGAAACAAAGAAAAGCCTAAAAAGCATCTCGTTCAACACAGCCTTCTCTTGCTACAGCGACAAACAAAGACAGCCAACAGCTCTGACAACAGCTGTTGTAAAGTTCAGTACAGCCGCTAATCATCACCAACTCCCTCTCCCATTAAAAACATGAACTGCGTTTGTGTGAGAAACAACACATTACTGTACCTACCCTCGTTCTAATCAACACTGGTCTATGCTTGTGCTTGTGCCGCCTCAAGAAACACACAGTCTGACGTATTTTGCTTTAGAGGCTGATAAAAGAGAAGTAACTAATTAGCCGTTCCTTTCCAGTACGGCGTACGATATTAGAGGCTTCTCAGAGGTAATGAGGGAAGACGGCAGGAAGGGCAAATATAAAGGGAGGGGTACCCTCAACATGAACACACAATGCCTTCTTATGGAGAACTGGAGTTCATGAGGAGGACATTATAAGGAAAACTACACTATTACGATACCGGGTCTGTGTGTCTGTGTGTGTGTGTGTGTGTGTGTGTGTGTGTGTGTGTGTGTCTTTCCCGGGCACATGCTCTCCTCTATCAAATGTGAACTTTTTAATCAGGGTTTAAGTGGAGAACTGAAAGCCCCTCTAAAACATTTTGAAAAAATGTATGAGGCCAGAAAAATAATGACTTTTCAGCAGACTTTCTAACACAAAGTACTTGGTAGTCAGTTCCTTGATTTCCTCAGGCGAACAAATGAGTCCTTAGCCCCAGAGAGTGCCCATGTGACCTAGATTCAGGTGAATCTGTCAGACAGCCTCTAAGATCTCTCTCTCTCTCTCTCTCTCTCTCTCTCTCTATGCTGCACAGACATCCGGGACTGCACCTCCATTAGCTGCCAACGTCTTCATATTTTATCACATCAATGAGCTTAATTTCATTCCTGGTCTAAAAACGTTAAAAGCTTGGCAACCCCAAATAAAAGCTGGAATAATATTGATGAAATCTTTGGAAGGGGTTGTGTTGTATTGCATTGAAAAACTAGAACAGCACTCCGATTATTAAATGCAATGTAGTCGTTAATGTTGAGTATTGTAAGATGCAAAGTCATGACTGAGTGCAGTTTCCTATAAGAAACCCCCATAGCCATTCATTTAAGAGCAGCCAGTTTGATTGAATAATGATGACTCCCTGGTCTAGTCTTGGCAGGGCTCTGGAAATTGGGGCAGAGGAGGGAGGCTTTGATGTGAGAAAGCATTGAGCTTTGCCTCAGACGCCTTGCCGAAAGCACTGATGTCTGGACATTCAACTGCTGTCTGGTTGGAAAGTAAGTTTGCATAAAGCTTGGTCCAAGGTGGGAGAGAACCTGATGAGAAAAATATGAAAATCTATATCCTGGTCTCTCTCCTCTTCTTCCTCCAAACTCTGAGAATGAATGAAAGGTGATAAATGATTCATTTCAAATCACCTGACACTCCAACGGACCATATCACGTCAGAAAGTGTAGTATGAAATTCAATGTGTTTATACCCCAAAAGTAAAATACATTTCATAAGAAAACTGTGATTGGTATGGTGTTGAGTTTTGTATTGGCCTGGTCCATCCCAGTTCTCTACTGTTTTTCCTTCAACACAGCCCGTTTCAAGGATCCATAGCGCCTTCTGGTGGCAAGACAGCTTTGACACAATGAAGTTCATAGCAATGCAGACAAATTTAAATAGGATACAATGGCTTTAATATCACTAAAAGGACCAATGTACTTCCGATAAAGCAGAAACTATGCTGACATAGTTTCACACAAAAAAAAAATACCCAGTTCACATGCAAACTTACAAAGTAAAACAGCATGCTGAAGTTCTGGGTTCAAGGCATTGGAAGAAATAGTTGGAACTCATCACTCGTTAAAAGGAAATGCTTGCGGGGCGAATGGAAATACCTGGTATTCATCACCCATTTCAGTCACATGGCAACTACTCACATTCCAATTGATGTCAGCACAACTCCTGACCAGGTCAGAGTTAAATTAAAGGTCGAGTGGCAGAAAGTTGATCTTAAAGGTATGCTCAGGGATAGGGCATAACAAAAGATGCTAAATTAGATGGTACTAGGACAAATTATTAGACAAAAAAGCTAGATAATACATTTTATGCATATTAAAGTTTAAAGGGAAAGTGTGTGACCCTCCCTGTAATAGGAATACAAAAATGCCGGAATGGGTATTGGTGGGTGTTTCACGCAAAGAAAATGGTAAAGTTTAAGTAATACTGTAAAGAAAACAAATAATAATAATTTGTTTTGAAGCTCTGCAGTATAGGCCTATGAATTCTTTTGTGATGTCCCTTGCATAGTCTGTGGCATTGCCCTTCGAATCTGAATGGCGAAAGACGCTGGTGTCAGTGTTTAGTGTGGTTAGGGCAGCTGTAAAGCTCCATGCCCTGCGACCTCTGACTTGGTACCTGGACACCTTTTCAGTCACTGAACACCTCCTTCCAATATTGACCCACGGTGAAGTTCCGGTTTCTTTCCACCAGACGCCGGAGGGCTTTGGCTTCCTTCTTGGATTGTTCATAGCTGGGCCTCCAGATATTCCGCAGGGACGTAGAGTTTCTGGGCGCGGTGGAGAAATTAAATTTCCTGGGAGGAGGGCAGAGCAGGTGGTTTGCCTCAGCCTGCCAAGACTTCAGCTCCAGGCCCTGTTCAGACAAACGTACATAAAAGGCCACTCCAATACATGCAGAATTAAGTGTTGAATATGAAAAAACTAATTCCAAAACAAAAGCTTCTATATACATATACATATACATATATATATATATATATATATATATATATATATATATATATATATATATATATATATATATATAAATAATATAACCTAATCGCAATAAAAACGGCGCATGTATTCATCGAGTTTTACGATTTTGTCATCAAAGGATTAGAGTTCTATTAAAATGCAAAAGGATTTTGAATCTTATATCAACTATCCTCGTTAGACCTTAGAGTCCTTTTTTTGATAGGTAGATATAACAGCACATAATGTATATCAAATGTGTTCTACTGCTTTTGAAGTTCTATTCTATCCTCTTGATAAGAATTTCTATAGATCCATGCATTCTAGAAACGTATTTTCTTCCTGTAGTTATTGCTCACGTTCCATGTGACAAACTATGACTTCTATTTCATAAATTCTCCTACCTCGTTCTTCCTGTTGATGTTGTCCCAGACCCGGTCACAGACCATGCACTCGAACGCATCGATGAAGTTCTCCTGCGCTGGATCCTGCACGCCCCATCTCCTCCCCCCGAGTTCCTTCACCAGCGCCGCGTTGGAGACCTCCTGCCGGACCTTCCACTGCAGATAAGACGCGTACTCCCCGTCGTCTTCGTCCAACCGCTTCAGATAGCGGCCCAGCCTCTCCGGCGGTTCCTCCGCGCCCACCACCACGGCGCTCCTGTGACCGGGCAGCCATTTTCTCACGTTGGGCGCGCCGTAGTAGACGGGCACCACGCCCAGCTTGAGGGGCCGCCAGAGCTTCTCTGTGACGTAGTCGTCGCAGACCGCGTTCTCGAAGGCCAGGACGAATTTGTACTGCGCCAGGATCCGGTGGAAGCTCTCGTCCTCCATGGCCGTGGAGTCCCTGAGGTGGGGGGGGAGGTCTTTGTTGTGGAGACACTGGCCGTAAGAGTCCACCTGCACCACAGAGGTCACACCAGACAGTCGACTTACCCATGTGTCAACGGCAACCACGTGTCTACATTGAGGTATCGTAAGGAGGAGAGCGTACAGTAAATTGCAAAAGGTACTTTGACATGTCTCGCTTGTAGTAGAATTGTCCTACTACTAGTAAGCACCAATACTACAATATCTGTTTTTACAATACCATCACAGGCAAGGTGATAATCATAATAATAATTCGTAGGTTGATTACACTTGATCTAGCACTTTTCTAGACACCCAAAGCACTTTGCATCATAGCGGGAGACTCACAGTTAAGTCTCCAATGTGTAGCTGACACCAACTGACACCAACAATATGTTTTGGGGGTATTCATATGTCTTATTCTTGAAGCTGACTAAAATAACCGGCCTCATTTCGCTTCCACGGCACCACTGAATTGAAGAAACAGCTTGAACACACTCGCTAGATGTGATAACATGTCTATTCCAGTAGTTTGAAGTCTAGGACCTGGACGTGTCTTATCCTGTCGTCCACATATCTATTCTCTGTGTGTTTGAACCCCGTGACCTGGATGTGTTTCATGAGCTCGGCCACGTAGACGTCGCGGTCAGACGGCGGGTCGCAGTCCGACTGGACGTACACCACCGGCGCCAGCGTCTTCCTCAGCCGGTTCTTCTGCTCCAGGGGAACCAGGTGGCTCTGAGATTCAAAAGGTGGATAAGTCATTATTTAGTGTGTTAACCCAACACAGGGAAGTCATGCCATGCATAAGGACACGGTCCCTTCTCAGAGGCGTGTGAGCAATACAGGCCCATCATATAGGACAGGAGGCTGCAGTTTAAAAAACAAAAGCGGAGTTTAACATTTCTGATAGCGCTGAGGGAACCCATAGCAGGTCTCATAGGAAACTGGAACAATCCATACTAGCCGGATGAGCCCAGACAGGTTTCAATTCATTAGTGGAAGATGAAAGAAGCACGCCAATGTTCCTTAAAGAGATTAAATCAGTATATGTAGTTTGGTTTTACCTGCGAGGTGAGAGCCTGCAGGCTCTCCAGGTGCTGAGTGGTGAGGGCCAGGTGGGCGTGCTGGCTGAAGGTAGCCGTGTGGTTGAACAAGGTGATGGCTGGCTCCTGGAACAGCTTGTAGTTGTTCTTGGGAGACTCCTCGTGGAACAACGCCCACTGGTGATGAGTTTTCCTCGGTAGTGGGAGAGACTCCACGTTGAAGTCTGTGCCTGTGCCAAATCAAAAGAGAATTCAACGTTGGATGAAGACATATGATACCGTAAATTTGCAAGTACGAAATAAGACAGTGCCCACATACATTGGTGGTCATCAAGTTCACTTCTCAATCATTTGATGAGTATGAGATTGATTCAAAATAAATGAAGTAAATAGGTACCCATATTCTAGGTAAAAAGTATCAGATGTTTGATGATGCAAGGTTTCATAAGGAGATGGGAACCTGACTTTGCAAATTAAAGCAAAGGGTAGTTCATATTCGGTGCCCCAGGAAAGCTTTAGGGAAACAACTCATGTACACGCACGCTGGCATAGCTAACCTTTAGGCCACCCAGTCCCAAACCGCACCCAAGCCACCCAGGAAGTATATCGCTAAAAGCAATAGGAGCAGCAGCTCATATTAAAATACGCAGTGATTTATAGACTTTGCCTCCCTTGAGCTCTAGCGAGATTCTTTGTTGCAGATTAATGTGAGTTAACATTGGAGAAAATAAACCTACAATCTGTTGGGGTAATATGACGCTACTCTGTTATTTAATTCAACGGCGGCATGAAAGACTCAAAATATTGCTAAAATAGATTGGATATACATTTCTTAAGTGATCTTCTGTACCTAGCTCAGTAGTTGCACTGCTAGAACACAAAACAGACAATATATGTATTGGGCAATAGCTAGGTTTTTGCATTGTGAACCTAGGGCAATGGCGCCATCTAGTGGTACATACATTTATACTGAAAGCCTACACAATCCGTTAAATTCGGGCAACAGCAAACAGTTTAGCATTATCAGCATTTAGCTTAATTATTATCTTTATCTCGTCAATATTGTCTTACCCTCTGAACACTTTGTCGTCAAGCTTACCATAAAAGAGAAACGCTTGTGTAGAGGGGTGTGTGTAGTAGGTCCTGTTGACGGTGAAGAAACACTTGTTGCTGCCTCCACACTCCCCCAGTCGGCCCATCTCCCCAGTCAGAGGGGACCACCACAAGATGTATGGGTACTGGCCATCTGACCCACTTGGATCCCTCAGCTCACCTACAGGTAGAGAGAGAGAGAGAGAGAGAGAGAGAGAGAGAGGAATGGCAGCCATTGAAAATAAGCCATACCTGACGTTTGACGACAACAATTTTATATTATAGGGACAAATGAGTGAGGATTTGGAATACAGCAAGTATAATTGTATACTCTGTAAACAGTGAGTCTATAGTATAAGAGTTACCTGATAGTGATACAATTTACGGCAAAAAAAAAAATCTTCACCGAAAGAATGATATGCTATTCTACTA